>BMAV01016012.1:0-43153 GCA_019973955.1 Trichonephila inaurata madagascariensis | reverse complement strand
TGGTGTACTCTTATTTACGAAAAGCAGTTTACAATACGTACAATGTATCATAGTGTTAAAAATCGGCCATTGGTCTGCCATCCGACATCTACGGACGAGGGTTTGTCGGACGCATTCAAACAAATTCGGGGTGCTTGCGATGTTGGCTAAAACTGCGCTCTGTGTCGTAAAATTTCCCTGAAACCAGCGTCATTTCTCAAAGCGATTCCATGTAGTTCTAGAAGAAAAAAGTCCACCGGATGGAGATTTGGGGAGTTTGAAGGCCAGCAAGAGGTTCGCCGCGTCCAATCCACCTCCTGAGATTCATATCCACATATTCCTCGTTCGTGTAGTCCGATATTGTTAATAAATGCAGCTTAGCACCCGCGCTTTATGCAACGCCCATCTATGACAATTTGTTCGCCGCTTTTCTTCTCCTTAAGCGAGTTGGGATATTTGCATAAGTACAGGTTTCTTTAACCATAACCCGCTCAAATTCCACATCCCCCTTGGTCTGCCTCATCGTCCTCCCGATGGCTACTGTTATATCAATTTTTACCAAATTAACTTGATTTGCAACCCCATGTTCTATGATGATTTGTCGCCCCCATACTGCCTACCATCTTCCTTCTGAATTTGTCGGTCGAATTCGGCAATACCCTGTGTATATATAAATACATTATATATATATACAATAGCAATAGCATTGTGGAATGTTCCTCAGTATAACACAATTGATATTGGATGTCTATTATGTATGTAAAAATAAACCTGAATTTATTTTTTAACAATGAAAATAAGAATTTTTTTATTTATTGTGTCTTATTTTTATAAATACATAAAATACCTTCATTTGTGATTATCATACTTTGCTCTAAGATGAATGGTATACCCAGTAGAATCCTGGACTAGATCCCTTCAACTAACCTTACAAGTGAAAAAGAAACTTATTCACTAAATACAAGGAATGTGTTCATTTTAATTTCTTTTGCAATGAATTTAGACAGGAGTAATTTTTCTATTTAGCATATTATCGATCAGAAGAAACAAATGTGTACTGCTTATAGCATTAATATTTAAATTTTAAAATATTGCAGGTAAAAATGTTTGTAAAAATCAAACCTCAGCGTTGGAAATTAGTTATATTTAATAAAAATGAGGAAACTTAAAGGAAAAAAAAAGACTATAAGTAAGCCAGTCTTGAAAATCAATATTTACAATTAGTAATTTTGTTGACTACAACAAATTCGATTCACTGGCTTTTCTTGAATTTCCTTCACTTTTTTTAAATATTTTTTTGGCGAAAGTGTAAAATTTTTACTTCCTGAATTGTTAAAAGGAAAATATTAAAACGCGTTCAAAGAATTTAAATATTTTAAATAATTGTTCTAAAATTGATATGACATGGATTCTACTGGGTATACCATTCATCTTAGAGCGAAGTATGATAATCACAAATGAAGATATTTTATGTATTTATAAATATACAGTATTTACTCGAATCTAAGCTACATAATTTTCCTAGTGTAATTACTGCTGAAAATCAGATGCGCCTTAGAATCGAAGGCACCACATTTGTTGGATGAGGAGAATTGAGTTGTCGCCCCTTTCAAAAGGAAAAATGTGACCGTCCATTCTGGCCAATAGCATCGATGACTTATGTTTATTTCTTTATTCCGCAGTTTATCTCCAGTATTCAGTCTATCCTAGACATCGTTGTCTACGTGTATTTAGGATTTTATTTTTTTGTATACGCTTTGTTTTAATCACGTAAACATGAAATATATTGATAACAGCATCAAGCGACCATTTGAAAATTTGAAAAAGGAAATTTTATTTGTAGAAAAAAATGGATACAGAGCAGAAATCACTGAAAATTTGACACAGATGAAACAAATTTACGTCGATGGCGTAAACAAAATGATATAAATCCTGCTTATAAATGTTCAACAGTCTTTATAATATTTCTTTTACATTCCTCTATAACGCGTTCTTTAAAAAAATGCTACATAACAAATCCATTGGATGGCATGGAAGTGACACCGTGTGGGAAAATGACGATGCATGCACCCATTCCGAAGTCAGCTGTGACAATGGGAGTGTTTTATCATTTTAGAAGCATATATGTCCATATATGTATTTGAAAGTTTTTAATAATAGTAAAATAAATTAATTATTAACTTCTCATAATTTTTCTTTCGAATTTTCTTTAAAAAATTTCTATCGTATCTAAAGTATCGGATATGGATGAACATTTAACACAATTTGTTTTCTTTTTTCTACTCTCAAAAACGTGTGAGGTGTGGCTTAGAATCAATTGTGGTTTAGGTTCGAGTAAAGGTATTTTAAAAAGATATAGACATATTTGCAAGGATAGAAGAACCACTAAAACCTTAGTACTTTTAACTTTTTGAAACAGTTATTACAATAAAGTGTTTTAAAAATATTTCGAGTCCACACTCGATATATATATATATTATGTTAAAATATAATAAATGACACATTCTCTTTTGCATTAACTGACAAAAATTGCTTGAAAATAAGCTGACACTATTGTACAAAGAAGAAAAAAAAAACTCTTAACGAGATTTACTCGACAACGCTGAAGTATTTATTTCTCCGGGACGTACGTCATAACGCAACTGGTGAGGAGTCTGATGAAATATCTTCTGCTCGATTATTATTTTCCCACCTCACTAAGTCGATTTTCTGCACGGGTAGGGAATAAATGATCCTTACCCAAAGCTAGAAGCGTGAAGATATCTTCGCTTCTTAACTCTTCGATGGAAGCTTATGTTGAGAAATTCGCACAAAACTTCGATAAATAAAAAACTGGTAGTTATTTCTAAGACTTGTGCAGTTTTCAGTGAAAACAATCAAATGAATATTATTTTGTATTGTATAGAGAATGTGTGTAGATTAATTATTTTTAAGTAACAAAATATCCTTTGTGTGATGATCATGTTTTGTGTCGAAGGACATATATAATTGTACTAACAAAGATAGAAAATCTTTAATAAAATAATTTATTTTAATTGGCAGTGGATACGTTCCATTTAACACATAACTTTCAAAATTTTAAGGTATCCGACTACGTTCGGAACCGTGATTTTAAAAAAGTGCATAAATGGATAATTTTCATGATATTTAGTGCCACTAAGATTAGAATACATGAATAAAATTGTTTTATATAAGGACATTTTGACAAAAAAATTATTTAAATGCAATATTTTGGCAAAAAATTAACTTAGAATAACCTTTTTTCAAAATCTCCTTTTGAGAGCAATGCTTCTATTATAATAATATTTTATCTGCATATAGCTCAGACCTTTGTACAGAGGCTAAAGTATAATTTTTGAAAAATTCACATTATTTTCAGAGTTACAACACATTGAAAGAATTATCGGCGCTTTTTTCTTAAAATTTCTCCCCTCTGTTGTCGTAAAACATGGATAAACCCACTTCAAAGTTATACATTTAGAAAATTCTAGTTGAGCCTATGTAAAGAGGTCTGAGCTATATACAGGCAACATATTATTATAATAGAAGCATTTTTCACAAAAGGAGAATATTTTGAAAATGGGTCATTCTATGTTCATTTTTGTCAAAATATTGTACTTAAATAATTTTTTATTGTAATACTATTCTGAAAACAATTTTATATTCATTTTCTAATCTAAGTGACACTAAATATCATAAATATTATCCATTTATACGCTTTTGGAAAATCACGGTTCCGAACGTAGTCTGATACCTTAATTAAGAAAAATAAATGTTTCGTAAATATATATATTGGACATATCTAAGTTTTTTATTATTTTCTGTTCTTCAAAAAATTATAACTGTCACTGAAACGGCGGTTTATAAATTAATTAATATCAATTCAAATGATTTCTTATAAAATAATCTTTATATAATGTCATTTTTAGAATACTTATCTCGCGTAGGTTCAAACTGTAAAACAACAAATAGCACTTCGTGGAGCAAAGCTTATGCATGCTAAAATTGCCAGGGTTCGAAGTCCACCCGTTAATGCGACGTGAAATTTCTGAGAGTGCGATTTTGCTTCTTGGTTTTGCCTTCGTTAATGAACTGTGGTTGAGAAACATGTGGTTAAATGAGCATTGAACATCTTTGTGTGCTACTTACTAAAATAATCAAAATAATTTCCGAACTAGTAGTAATCGCATGCTGACCAAATCACGGTAACTGAGTCACTGAGTCAACCATCGTTGCTGTAGTTGAGACGCAGGTTCGAGTTTCAGTGTCACTAAATACCTGACATTATATCAAAGCTAGTGTGAGTGAAATTTGTCAAGTTTCAAAGTCCTCGGGTTGGCATGGGGGAGTTTGGAGGTTGAGGTACCTGGAATAAATAACAATTAAGAGCCCGTCGATGAGAGATCAGTACGAAAGTCGTACTGTACGTTTCGGAGTGTTCTACAGCAGTGATCCGCAACCTTTTTATCACTGCGGACCGGTCAACGTTTGTTAATTTTACCGCGGCCCTCTGAGGGGGAGGATGTTGATTTTTTATATTTTAGACTGTTTTGATTTTATAATTTTAATTTAATTGCATTTAATCATGACTTCTGAATAAAATATAGCTACACCAAAAAATGAATATAAAGTGATTTAACAAGGAATATTTTCATAAAAAGTAGCCCAAATCTAAGAAAAATATACCACAGTAAATAAAAGAGAAATAATTTAATGTTTCTTGCGCGGACCGGTAGTATTTGATCCACGGACCGGTACCGGTCCGCTGACCGGGGGTTGCGGAACACTGTTCTACAGTACGGAACTACTACGTACTGTACGTTCCGGAGTCTTCTACAGTACGGAACTACTACGTACTGTAGTAGTTTCAACTGTAGAAGAATACAGTAACTGTACTGTAGTCGACTTCTACGTACTGTATTCTATAGTACGTGTTTCTATTGTAGTCTTCACATACAGTATTTTTGTAATCTTCTAGGGACAGTACAGTTTCGTATAATATTCTTCTACAGTAAAGTACAGTTTCGTATTGAAGTCTTCTACAGTACAGTGCAGTTTCGTATTGTAGTCTTCTACAGTACAGTACAGTTTCGTATAATAGTCTTCTACAGTACAGTTTCGTATTGTAGTCTTCTACAGAACAGTTTCGTATTGTAGTCTTCTACATAATGCAGTTTTGTATTGTAGTCTTCTAAAATACATACAGTTTCTTTTAAAAACTTCTACAGTACAGTGCAGTTTGATTGGTCTTCAATACAGTGAGTTTCGTATTGTAGTCCTTAGAGCCCAGTACAGTTTCGTATTGAAGTCTTCACATACAGTGGTTTTGTATTGTGTCTTCTACAGTACAGTAAGTTTTGTATAATAGTCTTCTGGGGCAGTTTCGTATTGTAGTCTTCTACAGTACAGTACAGTTTCGTATTGTAGTCTTCTACAGTACAGTTTCGTATTGTAGTCTTCTACAGTACAGTTTCGTATTGTAGTCTTCTACAATACAGTGCAGTTTCGTATTGTAGTCTTCTAAAGTATAGTACAGTTTCATATTCTAGACTTCTACAGTACAGTATTTCTATTAGTCTTCTACGTACAGAAAAGTTTGATTGTAGTCCTTAAGTAAAGAAAGTTTCGTATTGTAGCCTACAAAAAAAAAGTTCATCATCAGATGTGTGAAAGAGATACCAGTTTCACTAAATGTATTCAGAAGATATCGTCCTCTCCCTTTCACCATAGTTCAAAATTACGAAGTCCATCACCTTTAGATATTGTGTTACATCCAAGGGCAGCGTTAATAAACAATTGATTAATCACACACACAATTACTAACTTGTGTGTATTTGCTCAATACGATCTAGACACAAAAAATTCTATTTACCGAAATCTGAAGAAATGAAGACAATGTTCTATGAGGACAAGTTTGGTCAGTTTTTAAGGTGGAAAATAAGTGAAAGAAAAATTATAGGATCTATAATTTGAAAGATTTTAGTTCGAGAAAATCCAGTAAAATATAAATTTCTCTCTTTGAAGTGTTTCCTTTAAAGTCTTATAATTTCTTTTTAAGTTGGTAATAGGATTAGTCTTGATCTTTCTTTTAACTGTAAATCCTCTAAAACCTTTAATTTACTCTTTAAGTTGTTTGAAAAGTGAAAAGTTACTCGACTTATCATTAATCCTTTAGAGTAGTCCATAAAAAGGTTTTTAGGAACTAAATAAGAAATATTTTGAACACTTTGAAAAATGTGTTTCTTTATAGGTAGCATAAAGTATTTTTAATAACGGGGGAAAAAAGATTAGCTTACTTTTTAACCCATTTTTATGAACCCCGGTTTTGTTTCTTTTCAATTCAAGAAAATTACATATAAAAAAATAATACCTCAAAGTTTTTTTTGTTTTTTTTATTATACTATTTATAAGATCCATTTTATTTCCACATTTAATTTAATTAGAAATCAATTTTTTTTCCTCCATAAAACAATAATTTATGTCTATTCATCTATTTAATTTAGGTTGTGGAAAAAAATACACTCGGACCTCTGTTTAACGAAGTCGCTAAATCCGGAAAAATAGTTCGTTAAATAGAGATTAATTTTTTATTATACTTTAAATATATCACATAAAACAAATTTTAAATTCTTAAACACTATCAGCTATTTAAAAAAAGTAATTATTCACAATTTTTTTTTGAAAAATTCGTGTTATATATCTCACCAATCAAAAAGAAATCTGCAAGGAACGTAAGAAAAAAAGAAATTGTACAGGAAAATACAATGTATTTTACACTTTAAAAAAATATATAAAAACTAATGAATATTTTAACATATTTTCTAATTTTAAGCCTACAAGTAGTTTTATACGTACATTATTTTATAACCAGTAATTTTAAGCATACACTACCACAAACGTCTTTAAATTTGATTACTGATAAAATTTGTTAGTTTTATTTGAGTTCTTTGTTTGAAAAAATACCGCCATTTCATTACTGTAGGTGAGTTAGGTACGGTTGGGGTTTGGTGGGTTTTATTTTCAGTTCAAAACCTTAATCATCATAAAATGTGCTAAAGAGAGTATTTTCATAAAATGCTTCTTGGTTTCAGAAAAGTTCTAAATAGGAATTGAAAATAGAGGTTCGTCATGTGAGTTGAAAGAGTACAAATTGAAAGTTGTATTGAAAATATATATATATCGTAAAAAGTCCGTTTTGAGTAGTATTACATAAAGGTATATCCTAAAATGTCGTTGATCTTCAAAAAGTTACTCATACATTTAAGTAAAAATAAAATAGAGAGTTGCATTGGTTGAATAATTTTAAAACTCAAATTTTCTAAATTTATCTTAGTTCAGTATCAGTCAAGTTTTGAGGATATGACAACAAAGGCTATTATCCCTTATATTAATTTGCAACAGAACTCAGATCCACTCAAAAAATATTCCAAAACAATTTACTTAGAATATATACATATATCTTTTCCAAATAAACAATAATAGTTTACCTTTGTAATTTTGATATTGAAATATCTGTACTTAGGGATGTTTTAACATATCATTTGATCTATATTATTAGAAATGGAATATTTCATCACAATATTAATTTGTGATTATTTATTTTAAATGTATTCTTTCTGAAATTGAATATGAAAAAAATGCAATGAGTCTTGCATTCCTATTTAATAGTTCGAAACATTAGGTTGGGAAAAATCCATTATTTTTGCATGAAATTCAAGACTTTATTTAACATGTTTTGGATTGTCCGATTTGGGTCAAGTATACTCCATTTTTCTGTAAAATTTGTTGTCATTTTAAGGGTAGCTTCATAATACCTCTCTCATAGAAGTCTTGGTCCTTATTGGCGAAAAACTCTAGTAATCGATTTTCATAATCTTCTCTTGATCCCAATTTCTTATCACTCGGGAAGTTTTGTAATGAGAGTAAAAGATCGTAATCACTTGGTGCCAGGTCCGGACTATACGGTAGATACATTAAAACTTCCCAACCAAGCTCCCAGAGTTTCTAGTGAGCCGCTACAGACGGGTGTGACCTAGCGTTGTCGTGATGGAACAGAACACCTCTTCTGTTGGCCAATTCTGGCCGGTTCTGATCAATCGTTAGCTTCAAACGGTCCAGTTGTTGACAGTAGATATCTGAATTTAGTGTTTGCCCTTACGAAGCAACTCATAATAAATTATTCCTTTCCAGTTCCACCAAATACACAGTAGAACCTTCCTGGCCATTGGTCCTGGTTTGGCCACCGTTTGAGCTGCTTCACTGCGCTTTGACCACGATCGTTTTCGCACAATATTGTCTATGTGACCCATTTCTCATCCCCAGTCACCATTCGCTTATAAAATGGGTTGATTTCATTTCGTTTGACCAGAGCTTCGCAGATGGAAATTAGATCCATGATGTTTTTTGGTGTTAATTGGTGTGGCACCCAAACATCGAGCTTATTTTTGAATCTAACTTTGCGCAAATGGTTTAAAACTATTTTATGGTCATCTTTATCCCTTGGGCGATGCTCCAAGTAATAAGATGCCGGTCAACTTCAATTATTTCTGTGATTTTATCGAGATTTTCAGCGATGGGCCTGCCTGTGTGAGAGTGCATCTTTAGCATCAAAAATGCCTGAACGGAATCGACGAGACCAACATTGTACATAATTAGCGTACAGTATCGGCAACATAAAACCATTCACAATTTCAGCCGCCTGGTTTGCATTTTTGCCTTTATCAAAGAAAAACTGTAAAATGAACCGAATTTTCTCTTTGTTGACTTCCATTTTTAACACCCTGTAACTCACAACTGAATGAACCAAACAAAAAAAAGCAAGAGAATATTTTTAGGGTGAAAAATGTCACCTTGACAATGAGCACATATTTGAAATTATTTTATCAATACTTCACGAGATATCGACACTACAGCCATCTACCGAAAAAATAATGGATTTTTTTCCCCAACCTAATATATAAAAATATAAATAAAGGTAAGTGAATAAGTTGATGTTAACGTCGCACTGTTCAACTACACGAGGGCTTTTAGTAATGGGCCTGGTAATTTTGAACTATGGTCAAGGGACGAGGACGAACCAATTGGCATCCCATTTTAACTACCACACCACACCACCCGGGGTCGTTTGATCGGTGATTTTATCGCCCCTTACTCGGCGGGTCTTCAGTGGCACTGAGCTCGGACTCATGGCACCCAGCCACGAGTTCGTTGTCTTGACCACTAGGCACCCTGGACAAATAAAAGTAAGGCAGAGATATATATAGATAGATTTTCTGTTCATTTAAATTTTTAAATAATTCTGAATCTAAAACATTTTGAATACAAATAATATTCCAATTATACTCAAAATATATTTCATTGATGCAGATTTAGAGCCACTTTTACAGATACTAAGACAATTCTTGTTACCAAACAATTTGTTCAATAAGGATATTTCGTATGATCTCTTCCCCCATTTATATTCCATTGATTGCCACAACATTAAAACAATTGTGTTTATGCCAGTTCTCTTACTGGAATGGATGCGATAGTCTCAAGGGTTAGTCTCCACTTAAATCTCTTTTATGAGTTTAATCTTTAATTTAAATAAGAAACGAATAGTATCAAATCCTTTATTCACCTGAGAAAAAAAATCCCAAAAAATTAATTTTTTTTGGGATTGGCGGAAAAAATTTGGGGACGGCAAATTTTGGCCTTGGAAAAAAATTTTTTGGGAAGTGGCCCCTGGTTTAAGGAAAAGTTTATAGTTAAACCGTTAAGAAAGGCTTTAAATTTTTTTAAATTTTCGCCCCCAAAAATGGGGGGGGACCGGGGTTGGAAAAAAGGAGAAATGGGGTTGTTTTTTTGTGGCGGAAATAATTTTACTTATTTTTTAAACCATTTAATTTTTTTGGTTTTTGGGGTTGAATGTTAAAATTCTTTATTTTTTTAATATTTTTTTTTTTAAAATTTGTTTTTTTTTTAAAAAAAGCATGCTTTAAAGCTTTTTTTTATTTTTTCAAAAAAAACCCCTTAAAATATGTAACAATGCAAAAACGTTTATTTAAAAAAAATTTGAGGTAATCATTTAAAAATACCCATTAGAATTTGGTAATGGTTATTAGAGAATGGTAATGGGGCTATTAGAGAGTAATTTCTTCTCTTCACAGGTCCTTTTTTCTTATTTTTTTTACTTTCTATTTTATTTAGTTTTTATGATTCTAAATTCATTTGGCTACACACTAAATAAAAAAAATGTTTAAATCACCTAAAATATTTTTAAAAATAGACTACTCCTAATTTATTTTTATATTCTTTCTAATATTGATGTTAAATAGTCTTACATTTCTCGTTGAATGTCCGAGATTTCAAATCTTTAAAAACCCTTTTTATTCTAATGTGAGTTTCTTAAGCGCCGGACAATATATACTAAATAACTTCTACTAAATTATTCACCTTTTTTTTGTGTTTCTCAAATTTTCAAACAATTAAATTATTTTGAAATAAATCTTTCTTTATTAAATAATTTTAATTTACATCAAGAGAAAAATACTATAATTGTCTAATCGTCTTTGAAATTCTATTTTGAATTTTAAAAACATTTCATTGCATCAGTGAAGAATAATAACCGGTTACTTTAAAGAGCCTTAATTTGTACAATTCACGCAGTTCTATAATGCATTATAGTGCCAAATTAATACCAAGATGAACGTAAAGCTAGATAATTTCTTTATTTAAAAAAAATTCTTAAATAAATTAATTCTCTTCATTACAAGTAAAACGAAAAATGAATTTATAATTTCATAGAATATAAGAATATTATATAAAAGGATATTAAATACTTTGAGAAATAAGACATTTTTGCTAAGCCTAAAAACTTATTCTAAATGACTTGAATTGTAATGAGATTTAATTGATTGATAATAATACAAATCAAAAACAGCAATTCTTATCACGTGCTTTCAAAAATGATATAAATTATCTCATAGATAATATTAATTTCCTTTCATTACATATTTGCTTGAAATATTTCGAGAATGAATATTTTTGAAAAAAAAAGGGGTTAAAAGTGGGAAAAAAAATAAATTAATTTTAAAGAAAAAAAAAAAAACTAAAAATAAAAAAAAAATGTTTCACAATCGATAAAATTTTGTTTATAATACCATACAGCTAGTTTATTTTGTACTATTATGCAGAAATATCAAAACTCTAAAAAAAAAAATTGTATATAACTTATTTGCATAATAAAATACAGATGCAATCAGCTGGTGGAGTGAAACCATTTGCAAATGTAGTTTTTTGAAAGGAAAAAATTAAAATGATTTCCCTTTAAATTTTGGGGGGAGGATTCAAATTCAAATGGGGGAAAGATGGTTTTAAAACATAAGGGGGGCTTTTCCCTTGGGATTTAAGGAAAATTAAGTAAAAGGAATTTGATCAAATCCCTAACCCCCCGTTTTAGGGAAATGATTTAAAAAAAATTTCTTAAATTTAAAAAAAGTTTAAATTTTTGCAAATTTAAAAAAGGCCCCAATTAAAATTTTAAAAAGTAAAAAGTAAACCCAATTTTTTAAAAATAAAAAATTGAAAATTTTAAAATTTTTATTTCCAAAATTAAATTTTTAAAGTAAAAAATTAATAAAAATTAAAATTTTTAAAAATTTTTTGTTAATTAAAAAAATTTAAAAACTTTTTTTAAAAATTTTCGTAAATGTAGTACTTCAGAAAATCCCTTTATTTGTATCACCTTTTTAGTTATTATTTCCCCCCTTTTAAAAAAACTTTTTTTTTTCAAAAACCATCTGTAAAAAAGGGGGGTGGTCGAATTCCCCCAATTTGTTTCTTACATTTTTTTTAAATTTAAGTTTTTTTAAACCCGTTTCTAATTTTCAGGCATATGTGGGTATATCAATGGAAAATAATAATGCAAAGAAATATAACTAAATAAAACCCCCAAAATTTATAATTTGGTCATTTTTTTTTTGGTGCGTCACGTCAAAAGCCCGGCGCTCCTTGGGACGGGGCGAAGGGGAGAGGATGGTGGTAGAAGGAAGTGTGTGGTAAAACAAAAACCAAAAAAAGAGCCCCAAAAAACTGGTTGTTCAAATTTTATTATTTCACTAAAACGTTCGGGGGTTTGACAAATTCCCACATCAGGGGGAAAACCTTAAAAAAAGACGTTATTTTTTCATCTTCCCTAAAATTTAATCATCTTTCCTTTAGGGAAATTTGTTAAAACCCCAATTTCCTCATTTTCCTGGACATATAGGGGCCTAAATTTTTGGGTTTTGAATATATTTAATGGGCTAAATTCATAACAGTCAACTAATAAATAGAATCACGTGTTCTCCATTAAATTCAAAACAAACTGACATTAAACTTATACTTGTTTTTCCACTTGTACAGTTTAGATAAGATTTGAAATAAGTATAAAATTCCGGTAAAGATGTTAAAATGTTAAAATTCTTTTTAAAAAGTTTTTAATTTTTTAAAAAAAAATTCTTTACTACAAGTATATTTTTAAATAAAATGACTTTTGTTTACCTATGTACATTATTATTGTTGACAAATATGTTTTTTAAAAAAGAAAGTTTCCACAAAAAGACAAACGTTGGCAACTACGAAGCACATGAACTGATTAGCTGGAAACACGTGATTGTATTTATCGTGTGGCTATAACGTCACATGCATTTATGAACTGATTGGTTGACAACGGGATTATCGTTATCACGTGACTATGACGTCATATGATTTTAGCCAATTATTCATAATTGAATCAAAGCCATTGAAATTTCTACATCCCAATATTTCTAGTTCGAAGTTTTTCTTTGGTGTAACATTTGTACTGATAATTAAAATGACAGAACTACTTTCAGTTGATATAATATAAAAAAAAGCTACGGTCAAAAGTAAGATGACCTGCTTGAGAAAGCATTAAGAATTTCTTGAATATGAATGAAATTAAAATCAAGGCACGGACTTTTGTGTATTTTGTTTGTAGAAAAATTAAAAATATAGCATTTTAATCAACAATAATTCACTTTACTCGAAATTCATCGATTAATACATAAAGTTTATTCAAACAATTTGTTTGAAATTTATTGTGTTATTTTGAAAGAAAACTGACGCTTAATATGAAAGAATATTTATGATATTGACAGCATTTAGCACCAATGAATAAAATATTTTATTAGTAGGCTTAGTGGACATTTCTGTGGAGCATGAAAAATGGACCAAATAGATGCAAATCGGATACAAATATTCAATTCACTATAAATTTTATCTTTGAAATTTGCGAATGGGCATGAAGAATATATTATTCATTTGGTAATTTATTTTATTAATGGCTTGTCAACAAACACAAGAAAATGAGTCAAATTAACTCACAAATAATTCAAGTGTCAATTACTCAAATAAAGTACAAGGTTTGTAAAAATTAATGAAATAATTATAAACAGTTAATGTCAATGAATGATACATTTAGATGGAATTATTTATTCACTTTATTAGGCAAAGAATACTATCTGTTTCACAAATTACTTAAATATACATAACTAATAAAGTAATCAATACGGTTTAAGAATGAGAATTTGCATAAGACGATGTTTTTAATTTCATAGTTGCATGCACAGCTGACTAATATCTGGAAAGAAAAGTGACAACCCTAATTATTTATTTTTAATGTTTTCTTTGTTTTCAAACTGAAAAGGGTGTTTTTAATAAAGAATAATTCTTGAAATTCCAATGAATAAATATAGGGCTCATACAATTTCTAAACAAGGATATGAATTTAATATTTTTATTTTTGCTTGACATACTTCAATGAAAAGAATAATTAGCAAAGTATCTTTGGATATTTTTCTTTAGCATCGTATTCCATTTGCGCTTTTGTTCATCATTGATTATTCGAATTTTTTTCTTAGAATCAATTGTTCATCGTTGTGACTCGTGAAAGTATGATACAGATAACGTAGATAATTGGATGTTTAAGACGTTCATTAAGTATATACTAAGGTATTGAGAAAGTATATTGATAACACTTATAAATACTATTATTAAGAGGTTTTAACCTTTAATCTGACTTTTCAGTAGAAATTCTGCAATATTCCTGAATGTAACATCTTTCAACGTTTTTATGATACAGTTTCTTCTATAAAGAACACTTATGAAAGTTATTCTGCTCATTTATTTTTATGTCAAAAATAATAACCATGCTTCATTAGTGAATATCTATTAGTGCAATTTAAGTATTTTGTTTTCACTGCATGCATTACAACATCAAACGTCGCCCATCTAGTATAGTGGATAGCGACGCTGACTGCTCTGCTGTAGGGCATGGGTTCGAATCCCGGAATAGACATGGATTTTGTAAATGTATAGTGCTTTTCCGGCATGGGGTACTCTCAATGACTGTCAAGCCACAAGTCCACTTGTGAGGTTAGTGGAAGGCTCTTGACCCCCCCAGGGTGCTCTCTCTCTAAATTGGGGTGGAACCGAACTAAATCATACTATCACCTGTATGGTGCTCAAGGCTACGACCAACGACAGGCTTACATCAGGCTCTGGCAATTTTACTTCCTTCCTTTCGGGAAGGACAAGACAACAACACCATCAATCATTGTAGCTAAGTCATTGTGATCACCAATAATGGTTAGAGATTTCTTGAGGCCCTGGGCCCCTATGCAAAAGTAGACCCTATCAGAGATCCATTTAAAACGTCGCTGGCATAAGCTCTCAAATTTTTCATAGAAATGGTAACCCGTAACAAATAAATGTGCGTGACTTACAATATCACATACCAATCATCCTGATATCATCCTTTCCACTAAATAATGATGCTTGATGGTAGGCCTAGGATGAGACACGAATGTCGGACATGACATAATAACGCAGTCTTATCAATGATGTCAGTTGGCATACTGTTCAAAGTTTTCAATGTTTTGGAGAATATGCAAGAACATCATTTGACGATTAAAATTATTCGGATCACATGATCTTTTTGAGGTCGAATACAGCAAAAGACGGAGCCTCCTACCAATGCCGAGGGCCTAGTTGGCCCACTCCTTAAAACATCTTCGATAGTCAAGGTCACAATGGTAAACAGTGTTCAGGTATAAGTATGAAAAAAACCTGTCTTTCCTACTTCGTTAAGTAACCTAAAGATAATAATACGTTATTGTATACTATTATTTGATACCAAGAAAACCTTATTCTCTTTTAGGCTATATTCCAAGAAAGTACTACGTACTATTGGGAATAATCAGGATATATCACAAATAATGGAATAGTATCACAGACAAAGGCTTCGAAAATGAAAAATGAGAGAGAAAATTATTTTTGTTAACCTATTTAGTGAACAATATTAACTGATTATTGTGCATTAGGTACATCCATAAATCTAATGAAGCAAGGAACAATAATTTGCTCTCGTAATAAACTCTGAACTGGCATCTATAAATATGTGCCATCAGCTAAATATCCGACTTAGATTGAAATTATTAAGGTACATCATTTTTAACCCTTTAACCGGACAATTTCCTTATCCAAAATGTTCCAAAAAAGGAACATTTTTTTAATTGAACCCCATACTTAATAGAATGTGAAAATGGAAAAAAACTTTTAATTTAATTTTAAGTTTTAAAGTTTTTATGACTGTGTTTTTTTATTATTATTATTTTAAATTTATAATTTTGTAACACAAAAAATATTTAATGTTTGCTTTTTGCAACTACAATCTGCATTCCACGAAAAATTTTCGTATATCATAGACAATTTTTTATGTTCGTACTTTTTCAAACAGTTGACGAGTTTGTGTGCGTATTGCTCTGAAAAACAATCCAAATAATCAGCAGACATTGCGACATAGCCATCCTGTGTGACTATGTCGTTCTTCAAAAAGCTAGGGTGTGGGATTATCAAAATGATGAGACATAGTAGTTCTTAATACAACTTTTTTAAGAATCTTATATTTTTAATTCTAATTTGCAATTATTTTTAAAAGTGAGGTTAACCCCCAAATTTAAAACCTTGTATTTAAGTCAGATCACGCAACTAGATCCTTTATCTTTTATAGTTAATAAACCGATTCATCTAAATACCTATTCAAATAATTTTTGCAGATCTCCTTCCTTCACCTATAGAGATATTTATAATTCACTTTATATTGAAGATTCCAACTTCTTTATTTGGGTTTCTATTCCTTCAAAGCTATCGGACTGCTAACTCTTGATCTGAAAGATTCCCCACTAAGCTATCTCTAAACTTGCCGCGCTATATCTTATCATCAAAACTTTATCCTTTTAAAGTATATCTCATTTACATATTTGATCCGTTTCTCTTCTTGGTATTGGGTTGGAAGGTTTTTCCATTAATGTTTGGGGCAAAAAAACATAGGGTTATGTTGGAAAGACGCGGGGACGTCCAAACCCCTCAAAAAAAAAAACGTGATTTACTAAGGGTTCTCAATGCCCTTAATAAATTACGTGTCATTTTATTTCTAAATTTCTTCCCTTTTTGAGTTTTATTTTAAAATTTTTAAACTTAAATCCTCATTTTTTAAATTTTATAATTTCAATATTTATCTTTACTTTAATTTTTATTACAATTTTTAATCTTAAATCCTCATTTTAACTTTTATAATTTCCAATATTTATCTTGACTTTAATTTTCATTACTCATCTTAGAATTAAATTTTAATATTCAATTTCTAGAATTTAAACTCGTGACAATAAATTTTACTCCAACTAGGTAGCATTATGAGTACTGTTTAATTTATGCCCACTCTCACTTTTAACATCCAATTACTTAAAAATATCTATACACTTAATTTTTCTAAAAAAATATTCTGGGTGCAAGACCCAATCTTTTGCATCTAATAACACACACACTGCATATGGAGCTGGAACTTCCATCCTTTCTTGATGAAACTATAATTTTCATATTTTTCAGGATTTTCAGGGTCAGTCTCCACAGAAATGAAAACTTTAGTCTCTATTTCCATAATATCAATCAATTTCACAATTACTATATATTATTTATATATCACAATAAATTTTCATCTCCATCCCCATCTGGTTCCAAAAACTCCCAATGAGCCGCGCAACTCGATTTATTATTATTGTTAGTGTCCACAGGCTACGCCGCGTTTCCCTAGACCAGATGCCTCATAATACAATAACAATACAATAACATATATATATACACATATTATACAATTACACAAGCATTTTCAATAAACTATTATAACAAATAACCAAGGAATTTTCGCATCTCACGAAGTCATACATCCGAAGCAAACAACTGTGTGATTACAAATGTTTTCTCAGAAAAAAAATTTTTAACAAGTCAAAAATTCCAAAATTAAATAAACACTCATTGTAGTGTTTGACTTGGCTTATAACTTTTAAGCACCGCCAGGGAACTTTCCTTCTCTGCAATGAATTCTTCCGACCACTTGTTGGAAGATCATAAAAATGAAACAATACAACCTGATTTTTATATGGGTTCTCCCACCATAACATCCAACGATGAGGTGCTACCACTCTTCTTTCCTCGGTTGTGTACTGGAATTTCTTGTTTGCTTGTTGTAGGGCTTGTAATCTCCTTGTCGTCCTTTCCTTGACTTCCCTATTGTCTCCTTGGCTGGTCAGGGTTCTTCATTTCTCCGTCGTGGCCTTAGATTTTAAGTTGATTTATCTGGAACTTCCTGTGTGCCTTCTCTTCTGTTCTTTTTCCTGCTAGAAATAGTACTGGATGACATTTGTCTTTTATTTATATTATTGTGTCCCTTTCTTTTGCCACTTTCTTTGTGGTCCACTTGTTCCTGACACACCTGATCTTTTTAATACCCCCGTATTTACTTATCCTTTTTTGTTTTATTTTTCATTCCCAAAATGAACTAGGAAGTGATCTGACCAGTGATTTGTTTTTATGGGTCCTCTCTGTATTTTTATATTAGATTTGATTGGTTACCAATCCTTTTGCCTCTAACTTACACGTTTCACCGCAGATTTTCTTTCCCATATTGTGACTCATTTAATCTTTGATGTACTTTTTCCGAAGTACGAGGTTCCTGACTTGATCTTATACTATTTGGGATACCTGTTCCTTATTCGACCTCGTCACATTTCCTATGACGATATATTCTTATTTGATCTACGTTAATTGTTAATCTTTTTCCTGATTTCCATATTACAATATTATTATAATTCTTTACTTCTAAGACTCTATAAGGTCCCTCAAATTTTTGTTTAAATTTAGCACATACTTTGTTAGCTGCTGAACTTACAGGGTGTGTTTCTAATAAGACCCAATCCATTTTACACTTTATTTTTATGTCTTTTTCTACGTCTATTATAATATTTTTTCCCACTACCTTTCCTGTTTAATTTTTCGTACTTAGTCTTGCTTCCTTAAAGTTTTTCTCTATGTTTTGAATTTTTGAATTTTGAACTTTTCGATATCATAACTAGGTTTTGAAATGGTGTTAGTAATCAATTTTCGACCTAAAAATAATTCAGCAGGTGTTTTTCCGTTGTTTGCATTCACCGCCGTACGAATAGCGTAAACAAACTCGTAAGAGTGATCCCAAAGTATCGTGTTGATCATTAACATAATTTGCAATCATTTTGCACTATATCTCCGTTAATTCTTTCAGTCCGATTTGCTTGTGGTCGATATGCAACAGTGCTTCACATGCCTTATGCCTAATCTTTCATAAGTGCTCAAAAATCTCGGATAAAAATTGGGGACCATTATCTCTTATTAATTTTATTGGAGCTCCATAACGCGATATAAAGTTATCAAAAAAATATCCGCTATTATACGAGATGAGGCCTTTTTTTAAGGGTATAATTTCAGCCCATTTGCTGGAAATGATCGGTTATTACTAAGAAAATATAGCGGTTACGTCTTTACTCGATACCAGGATACGGGCCTAATAAATCTAACGTCACTATCTCATTCGGATAATTCGATATAATTGGATTTAATCGACCAGCTGGTAACGCGTTTTTATAGTTATTAACTTGGCATATGGCATGTAAGAACATATTGATCAATGAATTTTCTCATGTACGGGAAATAACTAAACGTCCCGAATTTTTATGATACGTTTTAAATCTGCCTAAGTGTCCAGCAATTGGCTTGTCATGAAATTCTCTCATTATTTCATTCCTTAAAGATTTTGGAATGTATACACGCATTTCACCTAATGACGTTGCGTGTTTCGCATAAATAATAATCCTTCAATTAAACGAAATCATTGGGACCAATTCTCATATCCCGTTGCATTAACCGAGTTATCTTCCGGGTTTTCCTAAATATCTATAGATATGACTAATTCTAGGTCATTTTTCTGTTCTGTTATTAATTGTTCCCGCAGTAAGTACTAAATCCTTGATTGTGGCACAATTAATTTTTGTCTCAATTATACTACTTTTCACGGGATTCCTTGAAGAATGTCAGCCACTGCATTTTGAGTTCCGGTCTATGTTCCTGACTTCTATGGCCAGATTCTGCTAACTTGAGTGCCCATCTAATCATCCTACTCGACAAATTTTTGCCATGTGGTTAGGCGTGTTAAGGCGGCGTGATCCGTTATAACAGCAATGGGTAATGACATTTACAAATATGTTCTAAATTTGTTCCGCGCCCATACTACTGCTGGAGCATTCTCTTTCGGTTACTGTATAATTCCTCTCTGCGTTGTTCGGTGGCGTGACACGCAAATACCACTGGTCTGTTTTGTTGGTTAAGTGATACTGCTCCTAAACCAATCGAACTGGCATCTGTAAATAAACTCGAATGGCTCCTGAAGTTTGGTAATTTTAAAACTGGCGCTTTTATTTTCGCCTCATGTACGGCCTTTTCCGAATGCCTTTTGTGCTTCGTGCGGTTGAACAAATTTTTAAATTTTTCGTTTAAGATTATAAAGTGGCTCACAAATATCCGCACATAATTTTAATAAATTTCGCGTACCACTGGGACATACCTAAAAAACTTGGACACCTATCTTTTTGAGTTACGGGGCGGTTTCATCTCTTGTATGAAAACAACCTTTGTCTCATCCGTTTTAATTCCTTCTTTACTAATAATTAATCCTAAATATTTCAATTCATCGCACCCAAATTTACATTTTTTCATATTTAATGTCAATCCTGCATCCTTTAACAACAGAAAAAACTTCCCTTAAATGTTCAACATGGTGAGTGAATGATGGAGGCAAATAATAACGTCGTCCATGTAAACACTCTAAACTTCCTATCACCAGTTTTAGGATTATGTCAATTGCTTTTTGAAAATTGGGGAGCTGCTCTGATAAACCGAATGGCATCGCTTGAAAGCATAAAGTGCCACTTTTACTACAATGCGGTCTTAACAATATCACTGGGGTTTACTGCCATTTGAAAGTACACTTCTTAGATCAGAGATGACATTATTGTTGTATATGGTATGTTCGTTAATAAATCATCTATTAACGGTAAAAGGGTATCCTTGAATACTTTGTGATCGAATTTAATTTTCTATAGTCTACTGCAAATCTATATGCTTCCAGCGGATTATCCGGTGGTAACCCATTATTTTTTTCTTGCATAACACAACAGGTGACGCGTATGGGGATTGAATTGGAACAATCGTTTCCTCTTGTTAACATTTTTGTATGTGAAAATCTGCTATTGCTTGCTTAGTGCGATCCTTACCTATATGGCCTTGAAGCTACTGGTGGGTTATCTCCGTGTCCATTTCATGGTATAAAACATGAGTAAGACCTGGTTTTGTGCAATAACCCTTTTAAAACTACTAAGCAAATTTTGTAGTTTTTGTTTTCTACCCCTCCCCAATTTTGTCTTGGATAAATCTATCTCAACCTTTTCTCTTTAGTGGTTCAACTACCTTATTTATTTGAGAATCTGGAATTTTCAACGATTTTCTGATCAAAATCTAATAATATACGATTCTTGACGCACTTATGAAATCGATACCTAGAATACATGGGTATTCTAAATCTTTCAAAATGACCAATTTCTTTCGAATTGTCTGATGCGAACATTCAATTCTACGATCCCCATGTTTTTGGCATTTTCACTTTTAACTTATTGCTGTTATTACCTGGGCTCGCGATTTTAATTAGCTTATAGAAAAACATTTTCTATATACTTCTTCCGATATAAATGATTTATCTGCTCCGGTGGCCCATGGCGCTTTCAAAAATGTGTTGGTATTTAATAAAATAGAAGGAACGTGGAAGTTCTACGGGTGATATACATATCGGAGAAAGGGTCTAATTGTCTCTCTTGTCGGCCTGCCAGGGGTTGATCATTAACCTTTACAATATTTAATCGTCCCCTTTGCGTCCTATCGCCTCGATTGAAATTTTCACTCGAACCCCTATTTCTACGAGTCCCCTCTATTAAAATTATCATTTTCGCTCATTTCGAAATGAGTAACCCCTGTTGTTGAATCTCTGATCATTGTTCACCAAACCTACTCTCTCGAACCCTCTATTACGCTTTGACGGCTATTCTCGTAAAAATCATTTTTCTACTGTTATTTGGTCTACGTCCTGTTCAGAATTCCTCCGGTTTCTACCATTAGCATTAAAATTAGGCATCCTATGCGTATTTTGACCTCGTCTTTCTATATTATCGTTCACAGAGAACCCCTTTTTGCAATTTGCAAGAATATCTCTCTTCTAATTTGCTTCGAACTTCCAAAGTTGTATGGTGTTTTGTGGTTCGCACTTCCACATAGTCTTGGATCTGTGGTTCGAGGTCGAACTAAAATATGATCCACTAACTCTGCTTGGGACATTCCTAATTCTAAACTTCTCTATTTTAGTAATCTATAAACAGAAATCAGTAGGATCCTGATTTCTTCCTGCCTGAGGACGCTAGGAATTACGACTGTAGTTCTTTCTTATTTTTGACCGCGGGAAAAGCCTTCGCTAATTCAGCTTTGAGCTGCGCAAATCCGTGGCTGTATTTTGCACTAACAACGATCAAATATCGAATACCAATCTTGAGCGCGCTTCCCTGAGATGACTTTTAAGTAAGCACATGACCAGATTGCGGTTTCAAGTAGCGCATATTTATTCTCAATACACTCCGATAAACTCTGCAATGTTCTCTGACCTGAAAGAGTACATTCCAGGTAGAACAGAGAATACTTTTCCACCTACATTACCTAACCCAGAGATTATATACGTTCGGGGCGCCATTGCGACATAGCCATCCTGTATTGACTATGTGTCGTTTCGGTTCCACGTAAGCTAGAGGTGTGGGATTATCAAATGATGAGACATAGTAGTTCTTAATACAACTTTATTAGAACAGCTTATATTACTTAATTCTAATTTGACAATTATATTTAAAGTGAGGATTATCACCCAATTAAACCTTGTATTTAAGTCAGATCACGCAACTAGATCCTTTATCTTAATTATAGTTAATAAACCGATTCATCTAAATACCTATGTCCAGAAATATTTACCTTTTGCAGTCTCGCCCTTCACCTATAGAGATATTTATAATTCACTTTATATATGAAGATTCCAACTTCTTTATATTGGGTTTCTATTCGCCTTCAAAGCTATCGGACTGCTAACTCTTGATCACGAAGGAATTCCACTAAGCTATCTCTAAAACTTTGCCGCTTGCTTATATCTTATCATCAAAACTTCTATCCTTTTTAAAGTATATCTCATTTACATATTTGATCGTTTCTCTTCTTGGTATTGGGTTGGAAAGGTTTTTACTTGCCATTAATCGTGGCCGTCAAAAGAACATAGGAGTTATGTTAGCAGAAAGACTGAGAGACGTCACAACATTTCCTGAATCTGTATCGCAATTTAATTCATCCTTTCATAGAAAAAGTGTTTTCATGTTTGAGTAACCCAAAATTTCAAAATTCATCGAATTACAAATGTAAAAAGCATTGCATGCAGTAGAACACAAATTTTAACGACTGAAAATCCTGCTCTCAGGGGGTCTCAGGGGTGTTAAATTTTTCTAGAGGTCTGAAAATATAAACAATTTTCAAACAGGTATAATTCTTTTAAATTTAAACTAAATGATTCAAATCTTTTACACATTATTTATAAAGGAATGGGGCTTCAGAAAAGTATAAAATGTTTAAAATATAATAATAATTTTAAAAATCATAAGCATATAAAAATTCTATTATAAATATTAAGTATGTTTTGCGTTGCGCACGCTATTTTTTAAAATAGAAGCCTCTGATGTACGTGATGATGTCTCGTATAAACCTTTACAGAATAATAAAATGTATCATTCTCTTTAAGCCCTACCTAATTTTAGTATTGTATATCTTTTGTATTTCAAAATATTTGTAAAACATTGCAATTTTTCAAATATTTTTAAAAAATGTATTTTTTTTTATTTATTAATATATGTAAATTATTATTCTATTTATATAAAAATAGCTACAGTGTAATGAGAACCCCTTTAACTTTATTAATCAACTTATAACTAGTATATATAATTAAAGCTACTATTTTAGAAAATAGCATGAGCGACGTAAAACTTAATAAATATTTCTTATAGAAAAGTGTCTTATTTTCATATGCTTATAATTTTTAAAATTATGATTATATTTTAAACATTTTATACTTTTCTGAAGCCCCATTCCTTTATAAATAAAAAGTGTAAAAGATTCAAATTACTTAATTTAAATTTAAAACAATTATACCTGTTTGAAAATTGTTTTTTTTTCAGACCTCTAAAAATTTAACACCCTGGATTCTTTTAAAAAAAAATTTTCTCCCTTTCCCCCACAAATAAAATACCGGATGAAATACTTTTCAGTACCATTATCAACTGCATCTCTAGCACTAAATAATTTCACCATAAGAATTAAAAATAAGGTCAAATCAAATAAAGGAGGAAAATGTCGGTGCCCGTACAGCGTATGGGCCAACCGGTTGCGGAGAACTGTCAATAGCCCGTATGATGTACGGGTAAACCATTTAAGGGGTTACATCAATGTCAATATATACGAAATTTGCTGTAATCGCTGTTAATTGCACATTCTAAAAATTCTAAATGAAATTATTTAATTTTTGATTCTTTTGCACACCTGATATTTATGAAAAATTTGGAGATAATGGATTTTAAATTTATTCTATTTGCTTAACACTATTTCACAACTTAATTGTCTTTCGTTACTTAAGATATATATTATATACTTTTTACACATAAACTTTTAATGTACCCAATTTTACTTATTTAAATCTCAATAACCTTGCAATAAGTAATTAAAACTGAATGAATTATTTCCTATGGTTTTTATTTTATTGAATTTAAACTATGTTCATTTACCAGGCTGAAGAAAGTAACAACCGTTTAAAACGCGGGAATAAATTTCAGCTTTTACAATGTCAACTTGATGAAGAGTCTTTTAAATTAGAGCTCCGGAACATAAAAGGGTTTAAATAGCTAGAAATTTAAAAACCCCCCCAAAAAGGGGTTTTTTTAAAATTTTTAAAAAAACCAATTCCCGGGAAAAGGGAAAAATTAAAAATTTTTATTTTTTTAGTTTTAAAAAAAAGGAAAAATGTTATTCAGGTTTTTTTTTCCCAAACCACAATTTTTTTGTTTTTTTTAAATTTTGGGAATTAAAAAATGTTTTGGCTTTTTATCGACCCCCCAAAAGGGGCAAGTTTGAAATTTCCCCCCGGAAAAACAAATTCCGGCAAAAATTATAAACGCGGCAAAACTCGCGCGTGTTTTTATTATTCATGAAAGCTGTACAAAAGCCAAGAATAAAAAAGATTCAATGGGCTAAACATGTGACGTCATAGTCACGTGATAGTAAAACCACGTGATTCTGAATTAATTAAAAAAACTCATTCGACGTCAAGTCACTATCGTGTTTTCAGCTAATCAGTTCACGAGCCCGGGTTTTTCCCGTTTTTTTTTGCAGAAATTTTCTTTAAAAAGTCATATGTATACAAAATTATTTTTTTTAAAAAGTATAAACATAAATATGTTTTTTTAATTTCTTTTGGAAATTTTTTCCCTTTTTAAACATCGTTATCCAAATATGAAATTTGAAATTTTTTCTGAGTTTTACAAATAGAACAACAAGCTTAGTTTAATGTTTGTTTTGAATTCAATGGAAAACACGTGTTTGTTTCTATCATGTGACTTCATGAATTAAGCCCATTGTGTGATTTATTGTGTCATTTTGTTCCGCGATTTGACAAATATAAAGCATGCTTTATTCTGCTTTTACGATTTTAAAATGATTAAATGGTTTCAGCTCTCTTTAGAAAAACTGGAGAAATTGTTCTGGTACAAAAACAACGATGGTTCTATTTTTAAGAAAAATACTTCTTATTTGAAATTGTTATAGTATGCGTTTAAAAATTTAAAAAAAATGCGCCATAAAATGAAATGGGCTATATTAACATTTTTGCAACGACATAGTGATCAATGAAAAAAATTGAAGACGGTGTGTCAAAATGCATCACGCGGGATCAGTAGTCAAGGTATCGGATCGTGGGAGGCATGTCGAGGCCAGTGCCACTAAAGACCCGCCGTGTAGGGGACGATGTATTTTAAATCTGTCGAGAGCTCAAACGTCCTCTCGTTGGTGTGGTAGTCAGGAGAGCGGGTGCCAGCTCAGGTGTCGTCCTCGTCACTTGACCGTGGTTCAAGATTACGAGTTCCGTCGCCAAAGGCTCTAGAGTAGCTCAACAGAAGCGACGTTAATATTCCCCGCTCCCGGGTCCCATTGCCTTTTATCCCATATACCCGCATCTAGGTGGCGCACTGGTGAATCGCTTTTCGTACTGGTTCTACAGGTTTACCCGCCTCCACGGAAAAGTGCATTGAGCAGTCTGCCATCCCATAAGGAGGTTTGAGACTGATGTATATAGGACACACCCTTCGAGAAAGGTTTAACTCAGTGTTTCTCAAAATGCGGGGAGCGCCCCCCTGGGGGGGGCGCGATAACCTTATGAGGGAGGCGCGAGCATATCGAAAATAAAAGATTTAAAAAATAATTAATTTACTGGAATGAATTAAATCAGAATACTTTCAGACATAATAAAAAATGCACTTTTACTCTGATATAATTTATAGGCGATATTAAGTCATCTCTCTCTCAAAAATAAAAACTTCTTCAGTACCTAATTAGCTATCTTTGATCCTATAACCAAATAAAAATCTTTTATTTGATTTCATAATCCCACGATGAGAATTTTTATTAAGTTTTCTTTTTAAATCTAACATACCACTCTTTCAGAGAAAAAACAAATCACAGACCCAGAATCGAAAAAATTTAGGAACATAAAAAATTCATCAGTGTAATTATTTTTTGAAATACTGCACATTATAGCTGTAATCTGTTTTGCTGATAATCTGTTTGACCTTCTAAGTTATTGGTACAGTTAATTATGACCCCTCTCTTATGTGTTTGTCTCTCATTCAAGGAAGTTGTAGTAATGTATTTTCTGTTGCGCTCTTTTCCATGCAAAAAAAGTTTTATGATATTTGGAAAACCACGGGAGAATTTTTGAAGGATTACTTGGCCTAGACATATTTTTATGAGTATTCTCAAACATATAAAAACGAACAAAAAACGTTTTTTAGCAGTAACATACATAATGAATACACTTTTCCCGGAAGTGGTCGCGGGACACAGAAAATCACGAAATAGTTAATTCTGGCAAAACTGTTTATTTGTTACCAAAGAAAAATTGAAAAATCCTTGAAAGTAGGTAAGTTTACTTTCTCTTAATTAAATTATTCACTGGAATCACGATTTGTATCGTGTACAATAAAATAATTATATAAAAAAAAGGATTGGGGTGACTCAATAACTTCGCTCGACCCTGTCGAGTGCGCGCCTGCTCCCGGGTAAAAGTATTTTCGCTTTAAATATTAAAAATAATACAATTCTTCATCGGAATTTTATATATTATTGTTCATTACTTAACATCAATTATAAATGCTAATTCTGTGAGGCTTAAAATTACAATTCGCTTAAAACTAATTATAATTTGAGCAATCATTTTAAAAAAATCATTTTACATTTTTGTAAACACTGTCGCGCACTTGGCTTTACTCTCCTTACAATTCAGCTATTATATCAATAATGTTTTATTTTCTTATAAATGAACTCATGCAAAGAGCGGGTACTTCAACCGGTATACTTTTAATGTATCAGTGTGTGTGCTGCTGCACAGAGTATTTTATAACTAATTAATTAATACTAAATTAAGAATTGGGCTTGTCTTGCAAAGCTAAATTTTTATGCTTATGATTAGAAATTGACTCTCAGAGTTCTTTTTCTATATTTAGCTGATATCTATATTTTGTCTTCTAAGCAGCCACCGCATTTTGCAATATGTTCAATTTAAAAATTAGAGAAAGGAAAAATAACATAATAATTAGTCTATTACTTAATATTTTTTTTTGCTTAAAAGTAACGTATACAAAATTTAATACTTATGTTATTAATTTGTATGGTTTATAATTAAAAGATCGCTTATTGTAGCTTTAGCGTCAAAGTGCATTATTTTTGCATTCAGTATATTATTAATGAAGAAGGGGGGCGTGATAAAAATTGTGATTGAAAAGGGAGGCGCCAGTATTTAGAGTTTGAGAAGCACTGGTTTAACTTGATCTTATAGTCCCATGATAGCTGTACTCCCAGCTATCATGTCAATCGGTTCAGTTCATAATTCCTGTGATGGCATAGTCACATAATGAATGCAAGCATTCGTTTCCAACCTATCAATGCATGCGTTTCAATGTTGCTAACTATTACTTTTTGCGGAAACTTTCTATTAAAAAGAACTTATTATTAACAATAATAATGCGCATAGGTAAACAAAATGTATTTGATTTAAAAGTACAAGTATAATGTAAGAATTTTTTTTAATATTCAAAAACTGTTGGAAGAGTTTTAATATTTAAACACACACATTTGTACTGTATTATTAGATTTGAAAATCGAAATCTAAACCTGTTTTTGTGCAGTAGATAGAAACAGCATAAAAAGGAACTACACAATAAAATATTTAGAAATTTCACACAAATACTTACATTAAAACAATGAATATTGTCGATATACTACAGAATTTTATTTTATGCGGTGGAGAGGGACCTCATTAAAAAGTCGCCCTTAGAAAATAAGACAATTATTTACAAAATTTAAACGAAAGGCATCCAAATGAAATAAGCATTTAAATAACACAAACAAACATTTTTGAAACATTCTATTTCTTTATTTTTGCATGGAGAAGTTTTCAAAATCTACGTACATAATTCTCTGCTACTCGTCGTAATCCAAATCTCGCAACTTCTTGTGAGAAATTAGTTCAAAATCCTTTTTGTCACTTGAAGATGCAATTTCAATTGATTTATTTTTGGACACCATAAAGTAAGTTATAAGTTTTTGTGACTACGGTCGGTTGTGTGACGAAGCCGATCCGTTTCCCCTATTTGCTAACAGATCTCTTACCCCTTGCCGACAGACGTTGCGAAAATTCCAGACTTTTTCCTAATTGCTGGGAAAGAATCTCGTAACTGGGTGGTCAAAGTTTCGGACCCTTTTTCCCAGGCTGTCCGGACTGTCAAAAAGAGATGCCATAACATTGTGTTTTCATTTTCCCGCGATTCGGTGACGACGGCGCTTCTGAAAACTTACAAAGGGCACCCAACCATCGGCGCTCCTTGGGCAAAAGATCAAGTAAGCCGAGACCGATTGGCGGCAAAAGAACAAGAGATGACAGAAGGATGATTAGGAGAGATAGAGAGGATATAAGGAGAGCGAGAGAGTCCGGAAGGGAGACTGAATTTTGATAGGAGCCGTTTGGACATCCCTTGAGCGATAGAAAAAAAAGTGATAACGAACCCGCAAAGTACGGCGGTCTCCGAACTTGGAATATCCGGGAACGGTCTGAGTCCCGATCAACGAAAGAAAGCGATACTTGAACCGCGAAGTAAGGCGGATTTTGGAACGGTAGAGATTTCGATAGAGCACGGTGAATTTGGAGCCAGCGAACTCACTCAGACTCGGTGTGGAATTACCGAGAGTGAACCCTTTTTACGCATGATTTGAATAGAAATTTTCTCTAGCCGTCGAAGTTACGTCATTATTTTATGTGAAAGAGACTCGAAATCTGTGGACCCTTTTGCTACTGAATTGTGAAAGAATATTCTAATTATATTTTTTCGATGATTTTCTTACTGAGAAATAAATAGTTTATCCAAGAGCTGTGGGAAATCATTACAGTTGTTTAGTTACTTGTAAACGTCACAAGATAACCAGGTATGCATGATCGAAACTCTTTTTGGAATTTCAAACTCCTCTCGGAATTGGATTTTATTTTACGAAAAGGCTTTTCAAATTTGTTGGAAAGCTGGATCCCTGTATATATTTTACACGCTCTCAAAGAATCCGGTTATTTTTCAGTCTTCATAATCCACCAAATTATTGATAATGTCACGGTCATTGACAATTTTGTCTTCAATCTAACGCGTATTGCTAGCATGATGCGCATTGTCGGGAGACAAATGAATGAACAGACCGTCTTGAAGTGTATGAATGCACATTCATAGAAAACGTTACTATGGTGTCATGCCATTGAAATGCATATACCGCACAAAAAAAGATCGCACAGATGAAAGTCGTAAAAAAAATAAAATCGCATAAAAAAGGACCGCACAAGAACAGGTTTTACTAAAATCTAAATTTTTTAGAAGTAGAACAAAATGAACTCGTTTAATGTCATTTTTAAATGCAATGGTAAACACGTGACTACATTTATCATGCAACCCCCTCATGAACTTAAACCTTAAAATATAATAACTACTAAATACACCTGATCTTGTAATTTCTCTCACAAAAACAATTTAAAAATATCATTCTCTATACGTGAAAAATACAGGAATACAAGATTAAAAATACAAGTTTATAAATAAAAATACAAGATTATTAATAATTTTTTAGAATTATATTCTCAAACTTTTTGCAACATTTCTTTCACTGCATCAAAAGATGACAATGTGCGTAACAAGATGGGAAGTAGTCAGAATATGTTCGTAGTCAGAAATAAAATCAAACATCACATTTCAAAAGTTTCAGATTTACAAGAGAATTTAACCTTCTATATATAATTTCAACATTTGAAACGATGAAATGCATTCTTTAGTGAGCCCAACGTAACTTTCTTGCATAAAATTCTTTGAATTGTAAAATGTTTAAATGCTAAGTAATAATAACATTATCAGAATTTTCCAGGTGGAACACCTGAACTATATTCCACGAGAAGAATACAAATACATTTTGGAACTCGTCATTTTTAATGCTTATAATAAATTTCTTCAGACAGCGAATACGGTTTTTTTTGTAACCGAAGGAAAAAATACCAGGAAGGCTTATAAAATGTATTCTACAGCTCAATTCTGTTTATTAAGGTGACATTTTCCCGTAATTTGATATGAGAAATATTAAACACTTTCAATAAATAAATAATTTGTAAAGAATGTAAAGTTTTATTTGAGAAAATATTAAGAGGAGTCGGGTAGACCAAAAGTTATCAAAGTATCGTTTTTGTAAATTTTTATTTATCATTTTTTTTTGCATTATTTACTTTCGATTGATAAATCATTTGTGCATGTCAGAAAATTAAAAGGAAAAGACTTCAATTCAAAAATGTAAACAAACAAATAAGACAATTCGACCACGCTCTCTTTTTAGCTAGCTAAAAAAATTTAAAAAAAATTTTTTGGATATACAAAAATCTATTTTAAAAAAAACTAATAACTATAAAAAAGGAAAGTGTTATGAATAAAGTGGGAGATTTCTTAGGCACTACAAAAGGTAATTTTTTTCTTTGTGAAATGTCTGTATGTAAATTTTTTTGAATTAAAGCATTTTATATTAATACTTTCATAATTTCAGTTCTTTTTCTTCATATTTTTTTCATAGAAATATAATATTTAAATATTATGTGAAGAAAAAAACTAAAATTTTGTCATGACTGAAAAAAAAATCTTTTTAACATTTTCCTTGGATTTTCTCGTGCAATTAATACACTCTAAAAATTGATAATTTATATAAAAAAAATATTAACTGTAACAACAAGAAAATGCAATCATTTTAAAAAACGGTTTATAGTTAATGTCCTAAAGTGGTATTTTGAGTTTATTTAAGTTTATTAGAAGTATTTTTTTCTGAATTACAAACTTAAAAGTGGTTTTTCTCAGCTTGTGTTTTTTCGATAGATTAGCCTATTCAAAATACTACTCCTTCCACAATTATTTAACAATCACTTCCATTATTTTCCTGCTTATTATATATAATACATGTAACAAAATTAGGGATTCATTTTGCTGTTAACTGAATACATTTTTTTAAAAAAATTTAATGTAGGAGATATTGACTTTTTTTTTCGTTGAATTTTAGCATGCATATCAACATTTTATTTTTCCCTCTAAAACTAATTAAGTTATTGCAAAATTGATTCCTTAAGTTGCTTAAAATATCCTTAAGAATATTACAAAAAAATTTCAGGTAAAAAAAATTATAATTACACAAAAGACGTAAAATTTAAGAAATTTTCAAATTTTCTTAAAAAATTTTAATTTTTTAAAATTGTGTGAATGATATTGCAAGATTTCATTTCGTATCGTTTTCTTGGATAAAACCATTATATATACGAAATGATGAAACGTGTATTTCAAATACATAAATTTAAAAAAAATTCAAAGGGTGTCGAGTCGCTTCTAGCATATTCGATGCTAAATATATAACAGATTCATTAAGGAAGTGCCGTCTTCATTTTATTTACTATTTTATTCTCTCCTTGATTTTGAGTATTAATAAAATCTAATTCTATTCTTTTCTGTGTTTTACTATTAGTAAAACATTAGAACAAATAATATGTTAATTCCCAAAAAAAAATTTTATGACAAATTCTAAAATTTGATCTTGTTAACAAAATATAATTGCCGTCCAAAAATTTGGGTAATTTTAAACAGTTTTTTCAAATTTAAAAAAGTGTGTTTTCCCAAGCTTTTTTTTGGTCTTTTAAGAGAAAATTTATTTCCCATTACAACGATGTGTTTTAATTTCTATTAAATTTAAGGTTAGAACTCTCTCTTTTTTTTCCAAAATAAACGATGTAGAGCAGGGATGTCAAACTCATGGCCTAGTAATTTTTTTTTAGTAATACAGTCATAAATGACCTAATTATTTTAGTGATGTTTTTTTGTTCCGAGCTTTTAATTTTTTCCCATATTTAAAATTATTCAATTAAATATAGCCCGCTAATTTTTTGGACCTTAAATTAAACTTTAAAGAATAATTTCTAGTAAGAAATTTTTATAAATAAGCCCTTTTTGTTTTTCATTATAAAATGCCTTTTGGTTAGAACCTCATCTAAAAACTTGTTTATTTAAAATTTTTATAAAAGAAAAAGGTTTGTTATTGATAATTTATTAAAACAAGTAATTATAGGGAAATTTTTGCAAATTGTTGGAATCAAATTACCCAATAAATTTTTTTTTAAATGTATTTCAGTTGTATTAACTCTTTTTTTTAGTATAGTTTACTAATTTTTTAAAATCTTATATTAGTTTTTAATTTTTAAAAATTTTTGAGCTTAGTTTTAATTCAAAAAAAATATCTAGGTAGGGCCCCTTTTATTTGTTTTTGTAAAGTCTATTTTTCCATTGCTTTAGAAGGGGGTTTAAACTAACCCAAATAGGGGCCTAAATTAAAAATCTTTAAAAAAATAATTTCCCTTTTAGTCAAAAAACTCTTTTGTATCTACTTTTTTTTTCTTGAATCCAAATTTTTTTTTGGATTAATATACAACTTTTAACTTGTTTATCTTATTTTTTTTTTTTTATACAAAATAAATTTTTTTTTGTTTTTGTGTGTGTGTTTTTTTTGTGTGTGTGTGTGTGTGTGTGTGTGTGTGTGTGTGTGTGTGTGTGTGTGTGTGTGTGTGTGTGTGTGTGTGTGTGTGTGTGTGTGTGTGCGTGCGTGCGTATATGTATATACATACATATAATGGTTTGACTGTCTACCGTGATTTTAAAAAAGCGTATAAATGGATAAAATTTTTAGATATTTAGTGTCAGTTGAACTAGAACATACATATATAAAATTGTCTTACGAATACTATTGCTAGAAAAATTATTTAAATGTCATATTTTGGCAAAAAATATTGAAAGAATAGTATATTTTAAAGGGATTATCCTTTTTATAAAAATGCTTCTGCTTCTATAATAATGTTATTTTGCTTATATACAGATAGGACTGATACTGGGATTGAACTGAAATTTTTGAAATGCATAATTTAGAAGGGGATGTATTCATATTTTCTTAAACTAGACAGTAGAGAAGTTTTAACAAAAAGATAGCTGATTTTTAATTGATAGTAACTGAAAATAATAGGAACATTTCAAAAATTGTAATTCAAACCTAGTATAGAAGTCCAAGCTATATATAGGCAAATATAGGCCCAGCTATATATATATCATCTTTATATTCATATCATATATATATTCATCTTTTTTCTTAAAAGGAGAATGTTTTGAAAATATGTCATTTTTTCTTCAGTTTTTGTCAAAAAATTATATTTAAATAATAAATTTTTTCTTGTAATACTATTCTAAAAATAATTTATATGTATGTTCCGACACTAACCATAAAAAAATTATTCATTTTTATATGCTTTTTCAAAACTACGGTTCCTCAAATAGTCACTTTAAATATAATGTATGCAGAAAAATATTATTTTATTGCTAAATAATTAATAATTAAACATAAAATAAGGGCGATGATTTTTTTATTTAAAAAACATTACTCTGTTTGTAATACGTAATAATATAACTTAAAATACCCTTAGGTCTATAAGTAATTCAATAATGTGAAGGAAGATTCCAAGTATTTTTGGAAAAAAATAAAAGCTTAATTAATTGTTTTCTATTATCAATTAATTAAGTAATCATAATTTCTCGAAATCTCTTTCTCATTATGCTCTTAACAGAAATAGAGTTTATCATTTTATTATCTCTTCTTAAGAAATATTTTCCTCTCTTAAATTTCTTAGAAAATAGCTTACCTGCATTATCAAAATTAATTTGCTTTAGTTCTTGTTGAAGTATACATTCTGAAGAGAGTTGAGTGTTTACTTTATGATCTAGAACGTTGCAAGAACTGCACGTTTTTAGTAAACTTAAAAGTAATTAACTAAATGTTGGTAATTATTTCTTTCGGGTCTTATACTTATGAGATAAAGAGCAAATATTATGTTGTTTTTCTGTTAATTGTTTCTTTTAATTCATTAAAAATTTGTTACTTTACCGAAAATTGTCTATTCCAAGTGTAAGATGTTTTTTAAATATACATATAAACATAATTTGGTTTCCTTCATTTTCACGTATGCTACAGCAAAGGATATATTTGTGTTTAATTCGCTTAAACATGAAGTTGGAAGATTCACCCATATTTTTTCACCAGGTTTTAAAACAAGAAGTACTATGTTCTCAAAAGCTTTTAATAATTTGAAATATAATTGCCTTCATAATGATATTGGTCTCCCAATTACATTTCATTAAAACCTCGAATATTTTGTGATTTTCCATACTCTGAAAAATGAATAATTATATAATGGACTAACTTCATGTGACGTCATAGTCACTTGATAACTACAAACATGTAATTCTATCCAATCTGCTTAAAAGTTTATGAGACGTCATAGTCACATGATAAATGCAATCACATGCTACAAACACCATAATGTGACGTCATAGTCAAGTGTAAATGCAATCATGTATTTCTAACCAATCGCTTCATAAATTAATGTGATGACATAGTCAGATGATAAATGTAATGAGTTCCCGCTAATCAGTTCAAGCGTTTCGCAGTTGCCGACTTTTGATAATAAAGTAAAAATATAAAGTATAGAATTTATAAGCAATATAAGCACATAGGTAAATAAGATACACTTGATTTTAAAGTACTCGCATCATATAAGATTATTTGTTTAATTTTGAAAAACTATTTGAAAAATCTTAATATTTGAACATTTTACGTAATTATCAAATTTGAAATTTTACCTTACTTTTAGTAGTGGAATAACAAATCTAATGTCACTTTTGAACTCAATGAAGAGCCCGTGACTGTATTTACCGTGTGACCGTCATGAACTTATCCAATTGTTGCAAAATTTTTGCAATTTTTAGGTATATTAAATTTAATATGCAAGTTAATGCTCACTTCAGGACACAAACAAAAATAAATAAACATAGATCAACCTGCTTTTGTGTATATACGTGTAGCAGAATTTCGAAGTAAAAACTTGCTTAAAATAATGAATATTGGAATTTTCTGTCCTTTTAGGAGAGTTTCTAAACTTTAAAAAGGTTTAGGTATATATGGCCAGGGAGTGTCCCAAAAATATTATCCAAATTCTGCACAGCCAGAATCCTCGTTGGTACATGAAAAGTATGACGGATCTATTCGCGTGCGTTCTTCTAATCCTCTTGAGAAATCTTTGGGCGATCAATTCGCGTTTATTCACAACCAACCCTTTTGAAGAAGAAACCGTGATATTCAAATTAAGTCTACTATATATAGTCAAGGTTCAATGAGGAGAAGCAGAGAGAACGTGGAGAGATAAAGTTGATTGCCACTTATCAGGTATTATAACATTTTATAGCGTATTTCAAATAATTGATAGAGAAAAGATTTAAAAGTGACGATTGATCACTATAGTTGAATTAATATTAAATTAAGTAGAGTAGTAGATTTGATCCTGTAATAAGGGATCGATATTGATAGTCTCCTTTGTGATTCGAGTATCTTGCTACTAATCCACATTTTGTTCATATTGAGAACATCTCTTCTAGTTAAAAATAATTGAATCGTTCTTATTTTGTTATATTAATAAATAGGTTGTTTCTGATTATGGCTAGTGTTTCTTCCCTTCCTCTCACATCTCTAGCCAGGCAAGAGAGAGGGGCGAAGGAACTGTACCTACATGATCCATAGTTTACGAGAAAGATATGGAAAATGATGATGAATGAATCAATGAAGATGCATGATGGACCTTGATGGGACTCCAGCGCATTTTTGTTCCCTTGTACGGGACTGGCTGAATATAGCGCATTCCGGCCGTTGCATTAGAAATGTAAATCTAGTTCTATGGCCACCACGATTACCAGTTCTCACATTATTGGATTTTTCTGCGGTGGATTTTAAAGCAATTGGTGTATTGAGACTTAGTAACAATAAAAACAGAATTAGCTGCTCGTGTGTATGATCGGTGATCACCGAGCGGTTGTGACGTGTACTCATCACTCAAGCCTGCCTCGATATTCATGGCAGACAGCTATACATTTTATTTTGATAATTTAAGGTCTGCGAATATTTTCACGATTTCAGTTTTTCGGCTTTTCAGCCCATGGGCTTCAAATCTTTTACCACCAGTTGCCTCCAACAAGCTTAATCCGCCTCTGTGTGTATCAATGGGTATCCATACCACCACATGAGTTGCAAGACCCGTATGACGAAATCAAATGTAAGCAAGCCAAGTGCGTTCTTTTTGGTACTGCTATATTGCACTCGTCGGAGAAAGATGTGATATCCCATATCCAGTTTGGTCCTGGATCACACCATAATTGTCACACGTCTGTATGCTGTAATGTCAATGTATTCCGTAATAATGGTCAAAAAACAATCCGTTCCGCTCCATACGTCAGCGTACTCACTGGTGTTGCAAAAAAGCTCACTTTTTCCCACAAAGTCCGTGATGTGGTTCTATGATCCTAAAAATGTACATTGCAATTTGTTTTGTCCAACCGGACATTAGTAGCGGGAGGCAATTCCGAAAACATGACGTTCTGTATGGCCTTCGTGAGCCCATTGGTTTCATTTTCGCCTGAAATTCATCAAATTTTTACTAATGCAAGTATAGAAATATAGCGGAATTATAAGCCGCGCTTTCAGCAAACCATGATCCAGCTATTAGAAATGCCAACAGAAGTTGATAGCCATTTCTTCTTCCTGCTACATTTCGAATGTGCTTAAATGCTTATCTTTTGCGTATGCCTGTTTTCTTACTTCCATTAGAATTTCACGTCTGTACTCTTTACAAATATTTGCAAATACTACTGTTGATATGTCCAATACGGTGTTTTTAATTGCAAAGGTTGTGATGTCATACTCTGTTTTTCGTATTTTTCACGTAAATTATGGATTATATAGGTACAGTGATTTGGGCATTTTTCATCTATACCAACGAGAAATCTGGCTGTGCTAAATTTGGGTGATATTTCTGGGGCATGCTGTATACTTTTATACGTAGATCTTGTGAAGAATCTATCCGCGATCCTTCACTAATCCTATTAGGAAATCTTTGGGTTATCAATTTGCGTTACTCACTACCAACCCTTCGGAAGAAGAAAATCGTGATATTCAAAACTTACTGTATAAAGTCGAAGTTTTCCAGTTAGAATAGAGTAGGAGAGGAGATTAACCCGATTCAGGTGAGATTGTTAGTGACAGGTATCGTATTTGAATTATTGTAATTAAAGACTTATTTGGAGGAAGTTTTAAAATGACTATTGTTCACTGAGATTTAATTGATATTAAATTAAATCGGATGATGTTCACTGATATAAAGTGGATTAGTTGATAGTCTCCTAAACTTTCGTGTATTATCGTCGTTGTTTCACTTTCGCGGTTAGCACCGAGACATTTTCTTACTATTATTAATAAAATTTGTGTCGTTTTATTGCGTGATAAATAAATAGATTGATTGGATGATGACGAGTGTTTCTTCCCTACCTCCCACATATCTTGACCTGTTGGTGTGGTGTGGTAGTTGAGTGGGGGGTGCCAGCTCAGGTGTCGTCCACGTGACTTGACCATGGTTCAAAATTACGTGGTCCGTCGCCAAAAGCCTTCGTGTAGCTAAACAGTGCGACGTTAATATTAAATCAATCAATCAACCCACATATCTTGAGAGATATGTGATAACCTTTCAAAATCTAAGCTACATGCTGAAATAAAATTAGGTATGATTACGTAATACGAATGAAAAAAAAGTATTTCCTTATTTTGCACCATTGCTTATAATTATAAAGATAAGAGTTTTTCAAAATATATAATTACAATAATTATATTACAATTCTAATGTTCTTTAAAGTATATTTCTTTTTCAAACTGGCTAATGTTGTTAATAACAGCAAAATGAAATGAATAGTGTTCCTATATTTTTCACAGACTATTAAAAATAGAAAATGAAGCTGCGAGTATATTTAAAGTATTAGTAAAACTATTTCGGGGAAGTACTAATTGTCTCGTACCAGAAGATATGTGGAGAGAAATTTAATCCTGGAACATAATATAATGCGAGAATCGTTAATACATGAAAAAAACGATTTTTTTCCTTTTTATAGTTAGTAATGTTGTAATTTGTAACTTGTAATCATTAAATTCTTTAAACATATTGTAATTTCTGAAAATACGAAGAGTAATTATCACATATTTCCCTTAATATGGGAACTATTCAAACATTTCAGAGCATTATTTTTCTGAGTTTCATTGTAAACATACTGTTAATATATAATAAATTTTTAAAAAGTTAAAAAAAAATTTTAAAATATTACTTTAGATACTTTAAAGAGTGTTTAGATAAATGAAGTGTACTTAACAAGATATATAAGCAAAGAAATGAGCTGAGAATTATTTGAATATTTATTGATGCTGAGTCCATACACACATAGAATTAAGGATTGATTGTTCAGGAAGGATAAAGTGATGAAGGATTGTCCAAGAGATGATTGATGAGGAAGGAGAGAATTTAAGAGCATTTAGACGAGGCGTATCCAGAAGCAATGCATCGTTTTGGGAAACCTCGCATAAAAAAAAACATTTTTTCAAAGCAAAGTTTACTTTTACATGAAAGAACATGTCGGAAACTGCTTTTCTTTATAGTTATTACCATTGTACTGGCCGCCCATCCGGTATAGTGGTTAGTGACGTTGACTGCGGTGCCGTGGGGCCTGGGTTCGAATCCCGGAGAAGGCATGGGTGTTTATAAATGTATAGTGCCTTCACGACATGAGGGTACTCTAAATAGCCGTCGAGCCCCAAGTCCTCTCCTGAGGTTGGTAGAATGGAAAAAGAAGTGGGAGGCCTCTGACCACCCCCAGGTTGTTTTTCCTCAAAATTGGGGTGGAACTGAGCCAAATCGTACTGTCACCTGCATGGTGCTCAACGCTAAGGCTATCTATCGACAGGCGTAAAAATCTAGACCTTAGCCGTGATGAATTTCGTGGGCCTTGATCTGATGTTACTGTCAATCATGCGGCATAAGTAACAACACCATTGCACAGAAATTTTTTATATCGACAAACCAACTTGTCTATATCCTCTTCAAAGAAAGATGCCGCCAGTTAAAAGTGTATGGAATTTGTGGAAACTCATAAACAAAGCAATTTTATTGTAAATCCTCTGTTTTCACGAATGTTCTCTTTCGCATTTTCAACCAAACCATCATTTCATCACTCATTACATTTTCACGATGAAGCTCTTAGAAGTTAATAATAAATTTCAACTGGCTTAACATTCCTTAAGTTCAAAAAATGGATTACAGAAATCACTTCTCAGTCAGCGTCGTTGGCAATCGTCTTAAACATTTTGAACGCTCACTAACACGCGTAAAAACAACGCAATCCGGCTATAAGGGCGTCACTGGACTGAAAATCTAACAGAAATACGTGTGCACCACGTGTTGAACTACAAAACTACAACTGCGGTTCCGGTAGAACGAAATGGTGCTTAGTTTCCGTACACGCCTTGTTATTGAATGTTGAGGAGAAACAACGGATTCAATGTATCGTAATACACCAGCATTCAAAGCATTAAAAAATGAATTCTCGAGCATGTAGCAGTATCTCATATATATTATTTTTAAATAAACACTAACACATTTTAAATAAACACTATTACATTGCTACAATGTTTGATAAGCAAACCTTTGCCTTAAGATGGAACTGTAATGTATGTAAATGAACAATACTTTAAGCACGCGGAATAATATCGCATGCTTATGTGGATGCTGTTACTAAAAAGTAGACCTTATTTTGCAGAACCATACATCTAGATATTTTTTCCAGTAATACATTTTACTATAATAAGTTGTAATTAAGAGTTTTAAATAGAATTTTCACTATTCAAAGATTCAGTGATGATATCTTGAGTTCGACTGATGTGAAATTCAGGACCGAATTTCAACATGCCAATATCTTGTTCAATATATAGCTCTCATAAATTTGAATTCCTTCCATTTATATATATTTTTAGTAAGGTCAGTACCAATGTGGCTTTTCTATTATTTGTCTTTAATGAAACAATATGCGTAGAATATGGTAGAACGGCGGTACTCAACCTTTTTTCCAGCTGGGCCACATACATATAGCAGATATTTCACGCGAACTCACAACATGAGGATTAAAAGCCGCATTCACACACCAAGGCAACCAGCATCGAGCGTTGAGCGTCTAGCCAATCAGAGACTTCATCTCGGGCGAAATGAAGTCTCTGATTGGCTAGACGCTCAACGCTTGACGCTTACTGCCTTGATGTGAATGCGGCATAATAGAAAAAAACATTATAAGACCAAGGCAAGATTTGACTCTTAAAATGTAGAAAATTAATAAAAAAAATAAAACTCAATTTTATTTTGCTCTTAATGTTATATTAATCTCTATTATAAACACAATTTTTTTTAATTGTATCCATTTTTATTGAGTTGTGAGTAGTTTCGGCTTCATTACCACCCACGATCCATTGTTGTACAAATAAAACTGCCAAACCGTTTGATAATTTGTTTTTTCCTTTTAATAAAGCCTCTATTATTTTTTTCAAACATTAATTTATCAAACGTAGAATCGCAACGAAAAGAAGTTTTGATAGAATTCCAGACTGAAATCAGTATTATTTGTTTATAATTTAAACTCAGTTTTATCCATGAAATAGTCACTACTCCAGTTCAATTCGCTATTTGTTACAGGTACAAATAGACAAGAAAAAAAAATCTTCCAATTCATACCCGTACGACATCGATAACATAATTGATGTATATGATTGCTTGATTGATGAAATTTCCCGCTAAATTTTTAATACATTGTTCTTAAATAATTTAATTTTTTTTTGTGCAATGGGCAATGAGAGGGTTAACTCAGGAAACCCCGGTGGGCTGCAGGCTGAGTATCGCTGTGGAAGACCAGCAAATTGGGTACTACAAAGTATTGAGGAATGTCTAGAACAGAGGTTCCCAAACTTTTTTTGTCTCGTAGATACCTTGCCATGTTTTTCGGTTTCAGGTAGATCCCGGCTTACCTAATAATGAATTTTTTCAAATGCAGAGGGATGAATCTGGGGCTTCAATAACAAATGCTCAATATTTAATATCAATCTATTCGGGTTTGACCCTAAATCTCCCTTGTTAATAAGTGTCCAGGCCCCCCCCAACCCTTCCTTTTTTTGTTTTGTTTTTGAGATGGACAAATTCACTGAAACTCCGCTCACTAGAAAAAAGCAATTGAAAATATTTTCTCACGATATTCCATAATTCGTGCAAATAACAGATATGTTTTTAAAGCTAAAATTACTAACATCCGTTTCCAAACTTTATTTCAAGATTCTAATCAGTTCCTATTGTAATAAGACATTTTTTTCAATGTGTCTATATGAATTCATTGTCTACTGTGGTATTATTATTAAAAAGTATCCCAAACCTAATTTGAATATTTGGGTAAAGGGCATTTAAATGTTGAACATGGGTTAAAAGTCTTGATAGATTGTCTGTGACAAATCCAATATTATACTTCTTTAATTTAATTCTGGAATAGAAATGGTGCTTGTCTTAATAAAATTTATGCTGTCACCTGTAGTAACCACAAATTAACCCCTCACTAAGTTTAGTAAATAAATCATTTAAATTGGCAAAATCTGGTTTCCATTAGATCCATTTTTTTTAAAAAAATTAAAGTCATGATCTGGTTAAATTAGAGCCACTATTATAGACCCCCATTTACACCTCATGTACCCCTAAATTATTTCTTCGATGGCATGGACCCCCTGTGCAGGTCGTCATAGGCCCCTGGGGGTCTATGTAGACCACTTTGGGAATCACTTGCCTAGAAGAATGAGATTAGAACAGATAAGAATTCAACTACTAGTCTTCATCTTTTTAATTTCTTGTAATATTATTTATGTGTCCTATTGATGACCAATATTATTGTAATCTTAAAGTTTCAATAATTAAATTATTTTTATACTGTTTCTTTCATATTTTGTCACGAACTCTCGCCGATGGATGTGTGAGTTTGTACCAAAGGAAGATACATTATAACAATATAAACACTTTTATTATGGCTATCAAATAACTATCAAAGCAGGGGTGGTGAACCTTTATGGTGCCATTTTTTCTAAAGAAGTGTTCAATGAGGTATAGACGTGCCGTCAAATAATTCTGACTTGTGATTATTAGGAAAATAATAAAAGTAAATACTAACAACTCAAAACGCTTTATTCATTATGAAAAAAATATCTTTTATGCACCATATAGTTGTAAATATTTTAGTTATTGTATTAGTTAATGTAATTCAAATTAAAGTAACATTAGTGTGACTTCTGTTGTTGCAGATGGGATGACAAATAACTTATATTAAGATTGCAAGATGTTACTTTTAGTAGACTTCATGCTGAATAGGAGTCATCTGTCAAATGGTTTCTAAGCCATTAATTATTTTTCCTGTGGTTCACTTTTGTGAACGAAATTGACTATGCTATGCGTAGACAAATTTTGCATCATAAGCAACTGTAGTTCCAAGATGTAACTAAGGCAATAACTTAGAGACAACAACAAACGAGTATGCTCCCCGCCGCCCCGCAACTGATTACTCGTATTTATTCGTAATATTTCATAGTGAATTTTGTTATTTTGAAATAAATTGCAAACCATTTTGATCTCTGGCATGCCCAAAATATTGTGTCACGTGCCATTGATGGCACGCGTGCCACTAGTTCGCCATCCCTGATCTAGGGGAACCGTCACATTTATTACTAATTTAAATATTCACAATAATTGATTCCATACTTATCCACTTAGATCCACAGCAATACTAGGCGTCTTGAA
>BMAV01016011.1:0-18794 GCA_019973955.1 Trichonephila inaurata madagascariensis | reverse complement strand
ATCGTATTGTCATTCAAAACAATCGTTATAAATTTTTTTAGTTCAACTGAATCTTTAAACGTGAAAAAAAATTTTTTAAAAGTTTCATTTTTTGAATTTTAAGTTTGCCCCAAAAGTCTCTAAAATGAAACCAACGTGGTGTATCTGAAATTTTTTTAAAAAATTATTTCAGTTAAGAAATTTTTATTTTAATTAAATTTACCCAAACAATGAAAAAAATGTGCTTTTTTAGTTTTAGTTTTTCACCCAAAAACAATAGTGCATAGAAAATTTCAGCTTAAATGAGCGCTTTAAAATGTATTTTATCAACGATTGAAAATTTCACCAAGATAAATAAATATATAGAAAGTGTGAGCTAATAGTACGAGAGAGAGAATTGAATGGAAACGACTTTAAAAAAAATTAGAAGAAAATGAATATTGATAAAACTTTAGTACCACTATTCCAAAGCTAAAATTGGAGATATTTATGACCTAAATATTGTACATTTCAAATTCTTCTAAAATAGGATTTGTGGGGGAAAAAACTGTTAGCAGTTGCAATTGCAAAGTTATATATTTATTTGATTATACCCTTACTATATTCAACCCGATAACAATATTTATAAGAAAAATACTTATTTTTATATCAATAGTTTCAACGTTTTTTTGTTAGAAAGAGTTGATTTGTGTCTAACTCATAAGACGTTTTAAATTTTATGTTTAGAGTAATCGGAAGGAGGAAAATGTATTAACTATAGTATTTCTTAGATTTATTTCTGCATAGCTATTGAATTGCATTTATTATTCCTGGCAGTCTATGGAGTCAGGGATATTGAAATACGTAACAAATTTTATGCATATATTTAAATAAAAATTTATATAATATTCATATCATTAACCCCTTAACGTGTGCGCTCGAGTTAATTCGAGTGTGCAAAACAGACCAAACTGTGCATTCTCGAGATAATTCGATCAGGGTTATATTTTATGCTACTACAATTTTCACATTCGAATATAAGCGAGCTCCATCTGCTTTCGATAATTCTGACTGTTATCCATCATCGTGATTTCGTTAATCTTGTAAAAAATCGGGGAGACTAAAATCTTTTGGAATTCTATGACTAAAGGAACACCACTTTTCCAATTTTGTTCCACCAACACCATAAAAAGAAGTTCCCACGGAATGATCTATGTGCTTTAAAAAGGGGTAGAAAGAAAAAAAAAAAAATATATTTTAATTTTAAAACTTAATGTTGGGCTGTGTGCCGCACCTTGCTTCAATAATTTAGAAAATAGCTGTAAATTTATCTTTAAAGTTATCATTCATATGTTTTCGTAATTCCGTAAATGTCCATTATTCTGAAGATGCTTGTCAAATAAGATCCATTACAAATTTATTAACTTCCAACCATTCAAAAATTGACAAATTTGTAGAACAGTGCAGTGTGTCACTGAGAATTTTACTGTGTGCTATAGCTTGTTGATCCCTGTACTAGCAGTTACCCGTCTGCTGCGCTCTAGGTATTTCATAATGTTGTACGACTATGTACTGTTGATATAAATTATCGATTTTTATGTCATCCAATCAAGCTTTCAATTGTATTGAAAAACATTTTCAGAGCCTTCGCTTCTTGCTTAAAAACTTGAATTGCTAATATGTGAGAATTATATTTATTTTTTATGAACCCTCACCCCTTTCCCTTCGAGTTGATTTTCGAAAGGCCCTTTTTAGTGATCTCTACACAACGAAATAAACATTATTGCTAAGTTTCAAGCCTATTGGTCTAATACAGGGGTGGGCAGACTTTTACATGATACGCGCGCGCGCGCGGTCTACTTCTAATTTTTTCAAGGTGTTGCGGTCCTCTCTGTGGCGTAAGCGTAATAAGAAAAAAAGCTTAACGATATTTATATTATAATAATAATAAATACAGAATATGTACTTATCTACATAGCTACAATCAAAAAACTTACTGTTTTAAAAAACTCTGTTTTATATATATGTAAAACGCAAAATACACTCATAACTATACCTACAAATTTAATAATATCATATGATGCATTTATTATCAAACAATTCAAAATACATAAAAAATAAACAATTTTCATTTAAAGTTAATTCTCGAACTTGTCTTGCTGCACTGTGTGTAAGCAGTCATGACTTTTGACACCGTACCTCTAGTAACCTCTAAAAAAAAAAAAAAAACTGGGATGTTTCGTTTACACTAGCTCCAGCTGGACGGGCTCCCACAATTTAACCTCTTTGAAAATTTGAGAGATCTAACATTTTACGATTTTGAAAAAAAAAATCTAAGAGCTACAGAACTTCAATAAAGCTACCGAATAGTACCAAACCAAAATATATACATTTCTATTTACAAAAGAATCTGGTAGCTATTATTATACTTTGATGCTTACGAAGCACATTATTCATGGGTGTTTCCATTATTTTGATAACAACCTGTGTGTTTCTTTTAGTATGCACATCTCAGATCTTATGTGAAGGTGGTCACCCCAAAATGTCTTGGCGGTCCACCGGTCGATCGCAATCGACTTAATACCCACCCCGGGTCTAATAGTTCAAAGATTGGAATTTTTATTTTTAATACCTTTTTAGCACCCCTTGGGGTCGATTTCCAAAAATTCAATCCTAGTGGATAACTACTCAACAAATAAAATAGGTTTACCACATTTACAGATTGTAGACCTAATAGTCTTGGTGATCTGATGAGTGAGTGAGTCACTTTTCCCTACATATATACAGGGATTGCTTAAGACTTCTTGAGACTTTGGGCCCCTACTCACAAAAGTAGGCACTAGGCCTCCTAAACAAATGTCGGCCCCAACTATGACAGTAGCATACGTTGTCAAATATTCGTACAAACACACAACAACATGAAACAAATAAAGGTGCATGACTTACAATAGCACAAACTGGTTTGACCGACTGTCATCTTTTGACTGAATGAAGTAATGATGTATGGTTGTAGGCCTAGTCTTATACATAGATGACGGTCATCGCAAATTATAGCCAGTTGACATGTCACTCGAAATTCCCAGTTTCTTAGAAAATATAACCAGAAATGATATTTGACCGGGGAAATTATTCGAATCATGATCTTATTAAGGCTGAGTCAAGAACGATTCGTGGCCCCATTGTGGCTGAGGCCCTGGGGCTGGGCCCAGTTGGCCCACGCCTTAAGACGACCTTGCAACTTATAACATAACTTCATTTTTGAAGAAGAAATGCTAATCAAGAACCAAAATGAAGAAAAATAAAAAAAAAACAAAAAAAAACAATAGATTTTGAGTTATACTTTTATTTATATATTCCAAACATATATTTTTAAAACTTTATATCGCAGTGAAAAAAATTATATAGGTCTGTCTTCCCTTTTTTTCTTCTTAAGGGCTAAAATTATAAAAAAACAAAACAAAAAGAAAGGTAAAGACTGTACAGAAATAGAATGGCCTTGAACTAATTAATTTTTTAATTCTTTCAATATATAACGCATTAAATTTCTGGATAAATCTGTGAAAATTTTGTTAGATGCATTATTACTGTAACAAAAGATTGTAATTAAATCAAACCAACTTATTGTTCAAACTCAAATAAAATTCTATAAGATGAAAATGCTACAAACTAAAAATGAAAATAGAAAAAAACTTACAATTGCTGTATAAGCTTATCCTACCAAAATGCATTAATAATTACATAAGAAATGAAATTGATAAATGATACATATGCGAAATTCATAAAATTCAAAAAATTAAATATACAAATTATTCAGAATTATGGTAGGTAATTATGTGTTACGAATAAGCTAAATGAAAAATTAGCCATCATTCACAGAAAAAAAATCTCAAGCATTTTTAATTATTAATATAAGTTGATTTCAAGAGATAATTGAACAGGATAAAAGAACTGAGTATTTAATTTTTATATAAAAATTACCATGAGAATAAAATAACTAGTATCTCTTTCTCTCTCTTCGATCATTAGTTTATTAAAAATATCTTTTAAATACTTTAATATATTACATTTAACATTTTAAAAATAAAACAAATATTTGAACAAGTTTTAGCATTCAAAAGTTAATATAGAAGAATTCCAAATGAAACGAAGATTTAAAAACATTATTGATGTATTTTTCTGTATGATACGTGTAGTTTGTGATCACCGGACAAGTACCTTATGCATTAACATCACGTTCTATCGCCTGTGTTTCATGAGTAATTAGAAAAATAATTGATACCAAATGACCTTATAATAAGTTGGGACGTTCCTTAATATACATTTATGAATTTATTTTTTGTTACTCGACGTTTTTTGGAAAATATCTCAAGATCTTATGAGAAACTAGGGCAAATTGTGCTGTAATTATTGATAGTATAATATTAATATGGAAGTGATGAGTTCTAGAAAGGATCAATGGCGTCATAGACAATTTGATTCCTAATGGGATGGTATACAATTAACGGCTTAACTTGACATAAACGGTCACTAGCATTAATAACTATTATACTGAATTGCAAATGCCATAATAAGCTGATAATATCAATTAATTGTTATTCTAATGTAACATAAATTAAATAATTGCTTTAAAAATAGAATCCTGCAATAGAAACGGTTGACCAGTCAAAGGACAGCAACGGATTTTACACAAGGATTATAATACTGAGTTTTTTTTCATTTATTAGTAGCTTAAGTAATATATAACTTCATAATTTTCCCAATACAATGTATACAAATAGTATTAGGTGTTCATAAGACTAAACCCTCTTTTTGTTACATACAATTTTAAATTTTCTTTAGAATGAGTATTGAGATTGAATTATGTAAATTTTTCGCGAACAAACACAATAATATCCGTTTTAAAAAAACGTACATAAAAATATGTTATAATTTCTAACTTGTATTTTATTGTTACTCGGGTACTTATGGAAGCAGTATGTCACATTCTTTATGAATCTTAATGTATTTTGCTTTGTACTTTATTTATATTAAATTTATAAATTGACTTTTTAATTGTTTCTTTTCTTTTGATTTTTTTGAATACATAAAAATCACATACGCTACTTGGTAAACTTCCAAATTCTTGTTTTTACAAGATTATTCAGTGAAGTATGGTCTATATTCAGGTAGTTTTTCACTTTTTAAATGATAGGAACGTATACTTTTTTATTCAATGAGTAATATATTAATTGAAGACATTACCATTATTTATTTGATTAATTTTCAAAGTTATTGCAATGCTCGATTATAATTTTAATACTTCAAATTTCATCATGTATCAATAAAAATATATTAAAAGTCTATTTAAGAAAAGTTTTTCTTTAAAAATATTTACATCATTCAGTGAAAGGAGACTTGGTGTTGTTAAAAAGCAACTACTTTTTATTTTAAGGAAAACAGGTAATTTATTATAATTTCTTTCTGCAAATGATAAATTACTTTTGATACTAACATAATCAATTATTATCTCTAGCAGCACATAGGTGCTGTTTTTAATCATATTTTGAAGCTAATATTAAACAAATACATGACTTATTTAATTTATTTAGCATTTTTTTTATGTATAAATAATAAGCAGAAATCTCAAGAAATAGCATCTTTTAAAAACAATGTCTGAGTAACATTTTAACTTTGCGGATAAAAACATAATTTTTTGAATTCCAATTCAACCAATATTTCGGCCAAATTCACTCCATTGTAGACGTTTATGTAAGCAATACTTCATTAATGAATCAAGTAACTATCTTCTATTTGAAAAAATTTGCCTATAAATGATAACTATGATTTAAAAATGATTTCTAATGTATCTTTTGAAAAAGTGCCAAACGATATTTTTCCAAAGACTTATTTCAAAATGATTATAGAATTTTATTGAATATATGTCAGAAAATCAAATAAAACAAATGTATCGTAAAATAGAGCTGTCTCAAATGGAACCCAAATTCCAATTTTAATTATTAATATATTAATTAGTTTCTAAAAATCAAGAAGAAGAAACGTTTTAGGAAAGTCTACATCATTATCCATATAATTTAAAACTAAGCTATGTCGTTTCAATAGAAAAAAATAGTATATTTGCATTTATAAATATATATTTTTATTCTGCAAATTTGGAATACTTTACTGAATTTATTTCGGAAAAAGAATATGAATTGGTATGGAAAAACACACCGATTTATCAAGTGTGTAGTATTTATTGCATTTATTTTTCACCTTGAATATTTCATGCACTGAAGTTCGAAAGAGCGCAAAAGTTTTAATGAAGCAATTTATATGTAAGAACGAATTATTTTGAAAAAACAAAAGTAAAACTAAATTTTAATGAATTCTTTTCACAACACTGCATTTCTAGTTCTTTATTTAGTAACTAGAGTGGGACAAAATAACAACACGTATTAATTACCTCTCATGCGGTATTTGCTATCCGAATCATAAACATATAGTTTGTTTGAATATTTTTCACAAAATGCTAATATAAAAAAGTTCTTAAAATATTTAAATCTTATTCTTTTTTTTTCATTATTTTTATTTTAATTCAGTCTCTTAATGAGGGATATTTTCTTCATATTTTTTGCATACATTAGACTGAAACTCAAAATATAGATCAAATTTTATCTAAAAGTATTTTGAGAAATATTTTTTACTTAAAATTCTGAAGTATGGTCCATGTACAAAATTAAAATGCCATCTAAAATTGAACTTCGTGTAGAAGTATTAATTAAACAGTTAAAAAACAACTAACGTTACAAACTGTTGTGTGAAAACTTATTTATAACAGATATTTATTTGTAATGGTAAAATAAAAATTAAAATGAGTATTTGAAATTAACATTACTCTTATTTATTAATATTGTGGTGATTTCTGTTTAAAAGAAATTGAAAGATATTTTTATTGATTATTCTTAAATTTCAATAAAATTTAAAGACATTAAAAATAAACAATTATTATAAAATACCGAATATCTTAATTAATGTCCTTTGTAAAGTTAATTACTCCCTCGTCAATTACTTACTGAATAAATTGTTCCCTTATGTAAAATCATAACAATGACAAATATGATAATTATCTTATATTATTGTAAGCATCACTGAGTTTTAATAACTTTCAACATTAGGTGTTATTATAATTTATTTTGCTTAAGGGTTTCTTAAGAAAATGCATAAATGCCGAAGAAATTAAATCTTCAAGAATGTTTCCGAAAGAAAGTTAACATTAATCATTAGCATTAATTATTAATTTAAATCACACACATAATATAGTAATTATATGATACATAATTCATAATAATAAATTATCTTTTATATTATATCAAAGATGTAAATTTTTTATTAGTATTGATATATAAGAAAATTGTTGAAGCCATAAATATGATGAGATCTAAATTTACAAACAAATAAAAAGAAATTTCAAGTCTTTGTAGGAGATATATATAAGACAAAAACATGCTTTTAAGGAAAGCGAAATCCCATATGTGGCTTCAGAACAAACATTCTTAATTTTGTTTTAGATTCAAAATAGAAATTATAATACAACGTTCTATATATACAGTTTTTTTTATTTAAGCTTAATATTGTCCTGATAAAATTTCTTTATTTGTTTCATTAACATCATGCGCGTCTGGAAATCAATGAGTAAATGTATAAAATAGAAGTTTTTATATCCGCATTATAGTTTTAATGTAAAAAAAAATGCTATTTAGTAATAATGAGTATTTTTTAAATATTCAATTCAGTTACAAGATGATACCATTATTGCAATAAATAAAGGAATTAATTTTTTGTAAGATATCTTTTTTAATTAGCGAATATATTTTTCAATCAATTTGGGACTGTAGGTATTTTTCAATCTTTGCATACTATAGACGTAGATTTTTACAGTTGAATTGTTTCTCAGTTCTTTTTATAAATTACATACAATTCCTTTCTGTATGTGTTCATTCTAAAAGCAGAAATAGACACACACACACACAAATTTAAAGATATATATATATATATATATAACATTAAATAAATAAATGCATTTCATCTTTTTCATAACTCTTAATCCCTTCGCATAAATTCTCAGAGATATCATGCTTTAGAGTGCCTGATCAATCAAAATCAAATCAAAACTTAGATGCATAATGTGGTTGTAAGAAATCATGTATTATATTTAGTAGTGAGACTTCAGATACATAATGTAGTAATGAGAGATCAAATAAAAAACGCAGTAGTGAGAGATAATATACATATCGTAGTAGTCAGATACTTGATGTCCTATATGGTACTAATGGATCAGATACATAACGCATTTGTGTGTGGGAGATATTATATAATGTAGTAGTCAGATATCAGATGTGTTTAATGTAGTAGTGAGAAATCAGACATACGATGTAGAAGTAAGAGATAAGATTCATCGTGTAATAGTGAGAGGTCAGATGCAAAGTGTCATTGAGAGAGACAAAATATATAATGTAGAAGTCAAATATTAAATTCATAATGCAATAGTGAGACATCAAATGTGCATAATGTATTAGTGAGAGATGAGAGTAAATAATCACAATTTTTTTTTTGCCTCTCGCATTTTTATTGCAAAAAATTATTGCTATGTATATTGTAAAAAATTCCGGTAGTCTAGAACTCTTAAATCTTTTCATGTTCCTTAATTATTTTATTTATTATTGCACATGCTTTAAAATATTTTGTGAGTATGCAAGCAATTCTGCACACGGTTGTAATAATATTTCTATGCAATTTAGGTAGTTATTCGAGATCGGGTTTTATTGAGTGCTAATAATGTTTTTAATTTTTGATACGCGCTATTTATATTATCGATTTGATAAATATTACTTGTGTGAGACTTCTCTCTATCAAATATTTCTTTGATAAATCTTAATTATGTGCATATAATAGACATAATATTTTCCCTTTCAGTTAAGGTTTCATTGAATTATTAATTATTTTTGATGCAATGTTCTTTCAAAAATGTTCAAGCTCTAGTATTATTCTTTTTACAAACCTCATTTCTACATATATCTAATGGTGCAAGTTGCAATGACGGAAACAGAAACCTAAATTATACATTCTGCAACGGTCAATTTTAATAAATACTACATTATTATAAGGTGCCAAAATAATAATATGAAAATCTAGTCTTTAACAAATTTTTTTTTGTTCATTCAAATTCCGGAAATAGACGAGGTACTGAGCGAGAAATGAAAATTCCATGCAAGGCCAGCTCTCTCTTAATCGATTCTAGCCATTGACGTCACAACCCGGGTATCAGATGACGTCAGCACTCGAATGGGCCAGCTCTGATATCCCTACTTCTTGTGGGGCCTGTGGGACAGATTGTATTATTTCTCGCAGCCCCGCCGGGGTTCGTAGTCCGTCTTTTGTTGGGGCGCAAACACTCTCTTCCTCAACAGTAATTGAGGGCTGACTTAATAAAACCAAATAGAATAACAGGGACAAAAAATACAGGAGACGAGAGTTGTGATTTGATATAATAATAGTTACCTGATAAATTGGATGAGTAAGATGAAGGGACTGACCTAATAATGATAAGTTTTCTACCAGAAATGCAAATAAAAAGTAATTGCAAAAGAAGGGGGAAACTGCAAAAATGCGGGGAAACACTATTTGCATTTATAAAAGAAACTGATTAGTGATTGCAATAAAATATCTTGAAGTTTATAATCATGGAAAATGCTAAAACATGATCGAGTTAAATCTATTAAGTAGTTTTTTGGTTTATGCTCAAAAGATGAGGATTATAAAACGATTCAATATAACAGCTTATATAAAATAAATTGCGTTTAAGAATTAAAAGATATTCTTTACAAAGCTTTGTTCATAATATTATTATTTATGAAGGAGTGAGTATTAACGTCACGCTACAAAGCAGCACGAGGGCTATTGCCAATTGAGTAATGTCAAGGACGACACCTCAGCTGGAACCTTATTCTCCTTTTTACATTAACGTGAGGTCTACACGGCAGGTCTTCAGTAGCCTCAGGACTTGAACTCGTGTGAAGCTGTTCACGAGCCCTTCTCAATGAAAGCTAGACTACCACGACCACACTTATTCATAACTGTCGTTATAATCTTATTGGTAGGGAATAGGGCTTTGTAGAGTGAGTGAGAATGAGAATTATATTAACGTCGCACAAGAAAGCAACACGAGGTCAATTGGCGATGAATCTCACAATTTTGAACCATGGTCAAGTGACGAGAACAATACCTGAGCTGGCACCTCCTCTCCTAACTACCACACCACACCAATAGGAGGACATCGAGCCTCGACATATTTAACAACTTCATTGGCTTCTTCAACATGGTGGGAAAGGGCATTGTAAGATTCGAATAAAATATTTCCAAAAGCCTGCCATGAGTCGAAAAATAAATGTATTTTAAATCAGTAGAGACTAAGTTTTCACATCCGTCAAGTGTGAAGTGACGATAAAATGTTGATTTTATCATTTTACAGTAAGAATATTAAAAGGTGTACAAACGTATATTTGAATCCAGTGGCAAGAAACATTTAGCTACCTTATTTATGAGCATATATGTTACCATAAAATACAATTTTATAAATTAAAGAAAGATGCCCAGTGACTGAGTGGTAGTTTATGGCGCTTCCACACCACAGGTTCTAGAGCTAAAACTCGGTCTAGGCAAGGGCGACTCAGTCTTTCATCCGTTCAGTGGGTCGGTAAATGAGTACCAAGCTTGCTTGGGAAATGAACACTGAGAGTTTTCGCGTCGGACTGACCACCTCACCATCTGCTCATGACCCCAGCGCCCAAGGTCACGAAAACTGAGATGAGCACAGAAGGCATCGTCCGCCATGGTTGTTGCGCCACTGAATTTAATTTTAAATAAAAGAGCATTTACGTAATTTTTTAGTTAATGTATTAAAATCTTGTAGAAAATTACTTGAAAAATATTGTTATATTCTAGCCTATATTCAAACATCACTTAAAAAATGTGAATAAGTCTATTAAGAATTGTTGTAATGGGAACAAGAAAAAAACACGGTATATAAATCTTCCTATTAAAATTTAATAAATAACACAACTGATTGTATTTTACTATCGTACCTATAGTATTTAGAACAAAACGGGGTAATCTAATAATTCTAAGTATTTGCTTGCAACTAACTACATATCCGTTACTACAATCTAATATTTCCAAAAATATATATATAGTAGAAACACATATAAGAACTAAATTCACAGCGAGCTAGCTAATTCGATAACGAGTCAGGAAGGGGTATTCAAAATTTTGGGGGTTTGGAATGTCAGGCTGATACATAGAGGGGAGAATGTGACAGTCAAATTTTAGGTACCGCTGCTCCATAGGCATCGAGACTCAAACCAACGACTCAGATACAACGACCGAGACCCCAAGTTAGCGGTCATTCTGCCTCTGCAGTCAAAATAAGTAATTTGCAAGCAGGGACGTATTAAGACTCTTTGAAGCCCGGGGCCTAGATAAATCTTACGATTTTTTGAGGCCCTGGCTCCTATGCAAAAGTAGGCTCTACCTGAGATTTTTAAAATTAGACAGTATATATAGGCATGTATTGTCGTATACTCGTTTAAACAGTAATTTGAAACAAATAAATGTGCACGACTCACTATTTTAAAAACCTAGACATAAACTGGCTTGACCGATGGCCGCATTTCTACTAAATGAGTTGAATGATTGCTTATGGTATTAGGCCTAGGCTTAGACATGGACAATGGTCATCCCGTAATGATACAGTTTTACCATTTTTGCCAGTTGATATGCAGTTTGAAATTCCCTGTTTTTCGGAGAATATGTACGGGAATAATATTTGACCAATAAAATTATCCGAATCATGATCTTTTTAAGAAAGAGTCGAGAAAGAAACGAGGCCGCCACCGAGGATGAGGCCCTGGGCCCATTTGTCTTGTTTGCGTGAAAGCCTTGGAACAAAATAACAAATCAGTTTCATTAAATTTATTGGGGTACACCAATCCATCGTTTCTTAATTGATCATTCATTAATTGAACTTAGACTTAATATTAGAACTAAATCCTATCAAATATAATCTAAATCATCATTTAACCCTTTAACTGGGGCCCCATTTTTCCTATCGATGAAAATATTAAGTTAAAGGATATTTTTTCCATAACTTCGATAAAACGGAGAAAATTTTTTTTCCGCCCCTTTCTAAAATTTGTCATCCAATAAAGCGACTGCATTTTCCCATTGCCCTCTTTCAGAAATTGCTTGCTGATTTCGCATAAAAGCGTAAGCATCGAATCAAAGACACGCTCCGTATCAACGGAGCTAAAGCAAAACTGTCTTCATTATTCACAGTTGATCATGTTCCCGCTCCATTACACCCATCTTGCTCCGTCCGCTTGGGGTCGGTTTTTTCTAAACAACGGGGAGATGGATGGCAGTCTGATTTTTTCCCAAAACCCCCTCCTTTTGGAAATTTTTACGCAATATTGCCCTTTTCACTCTGTGGGGGCCTTTATGAGCACGGAAAAAAATAGATTGTGTGTTTCACTTAAATATTTCTATCATCTACTTCAGTAGGGCTTGGATCAATGAGGATTACCTGGGGGTTGTTTTGTTGTATTTCCTTCCCCTTCCACCAAAAGGTAAAAAAAAACACTTTCACACTTTTCACATTGAAAGAATTCGTTCAATTCTAAATATTTATTTGACTTTATTCGAAGAGTATGTGGAATTTTTCGGAAACCCTTTTAATGTAAAAAAAACAAAAAGTTTTTTAAGAAATAATTGGGGTGCAGATAACGAAATTAGGGATAAAACATTATTTTTGGGATTTATTTTGTAAAAATTTAAAGTATTTAGCATTTAAAACCCTGAGATTTTTTTTTTCCTTTTTAATTACAAAATGATGGAAAAGAAATAATTATCTTTTTTTTATGAGGATGGATTTTGTCTCACAATTACTGCGGTGCGATCTAATAGACCACTAGCATAAAAACAAACTCTACTAGATGCATTTTATGTCTTAGCTATATTATATACTTTCTTACTCATAAATATTAATAAAAGTTTCAGAACGATCCAATTTTTATCTTCGTATTTTATTTTTTTGAATGGAAAAAATTTAAAAAATAGAAGATGTAAAAGTTTTAAGGGCGTGAAATTAAAGGGAAAATTTAAAAAAATTTACTCCCCTTTGGGCTTTTTTTTTAATTTATTGAAAATTAACTTTTGGGGAAAAGTTTTTTTTTTTAAAAAAATTTGGGAAAGGTCTTTTTTAAAAGAAAATTTGCATTTGCAAAACAACTAATTAAAAAGCGCGGGTAAATAAGGGGTAAAAAAGTTTAAAATTCCCAATTGCTTAAAAAAATTAATTCTTTATGAAAATTTTTTTTTAATTTTGGACATAAAATTTGTTTTTTGCCATAAATTAAACTATGTTTTCGATTTCTAATACCGGCAAAACGAAAAATATAAAATATGAACAATCAAAAGAAACGGAATATATTGAACACATGACAAATTTGGTTGGGTTGGGGGGGAAAATTTTAATTAAACTATTGGCATTTAAAAAAAGAAAAAATGAAAATTTAAAAAATTTTAAAAAATTTTGGAAATCTAATTAATTCTATAATTCGATGATCAGCCCCAGTTTTTTTAAAAAATTTTTTTTGAAAAATTTTTTATTTCATATATGGGGTTGAATTTGGGGGTTTAAAAAAACGTCCAAATTAAACTTTTTGGGAAGGGCACTTTGTATTTTTAAAATTTCCCAATCCGGGGGCGTTACCAACACGACCCCCCTTTTTAACCAACCCGCAAGGGGGTTTATTTCAAGTTTTTTGGTCTACAGGCTCTTTTTGGCTGGGCCCAATGGACAAAAAAGCCCCGGCAAAGGGAACCCCCTTTGGGGAGCGGCCCCCAAAAAAATTTAATTCCGAACAAACGTCTTCAGTTTCGTTTTATTACATATTAAATTTTCAAAAATCAAAGTCATCAAATTAAAAATTTTTTTGTTCCCTTAAACAACGAAGGGGGATAAAAAAACTTTTTTCCAAACAATTAAAAATTTGAAAACGTCTTGGAAGGAAAAATAAATCCCTTTTTTAGCTCGCAAAATTCAAGCAAATGGAAGTAATGGTTTAAATGTAATTAAAAATCCCTTTCTTTTTTTTATTTAAAAAATTTAAAATTAAAAAAAGGCTTTTTTTTAATTTAATTAAAATTTAAAAAAACAGGTTTTTTTTTTTTTTTCTTTTTTCACCTTCGACTTAAAAATTTAAAACGCCTTTGGGTTTTTATTTTAATCCAAAAAGACTTTTAATACATTTTACCCAATTTTCCCGGCTTCTTTTTTAAAATTAAAAAATTAATGTTTGGTTTTTTAATTTTCCCAAAAAACCCAAAATTTTTTTTAAAATTTTTTTGGTTTCTTTAAAATTTTTAAACCGCAAAATTTTTTAAATTTTAAACTTCTATTTTTTTATTTTTTAATAAAGAAAACAAATTTTTAAAGGGGAAAAAAATGGGGAAATGCCAACATATAACTTGTTTTTTAATTTTTTAAAAAGGGGAAAAAATAATAAAATTCAAAAAATCAATGATTTTTTCCCACACAAAAAAATCAACCGTTTTTTAAAAAAAAGTTTTGCTTAAAAAACTCTGCCAACGTAATAATTTGAATTTTCAAATAACCTACACCAAGGGGAAACCCCTTTCCCTTTTCAACCCATATGAATTTTGGGTGAAAATAAAAATTTTTTGGGTTCAACGTTTTAAAAAGGGCATTCCCGTAAGATTTTTTTTTAGTCATAAATTATCTGCGAGTCTTTTTTAAAGGGGAAAACTTCAAAAAAAGGGGAAAAAAAAAAAAGTCTCCCCCTTCCCCTTATGTATATCATTTTAGGACGAATTTTAAAAAGAACAAAGGGCTCTTTTTAAAAAAATAGGGGGGGATTTGTTTTAAAGAACTTTTTCCTAATATTTTTTATAGAAAAATAAATATTTTCCACGATTTAATAAATAAAGGATTTACAGGACCCCTTTTTATTAAATTTAAATTTAAAAATTTAAATTTTAAAACTGTTTCTTGATCTCACCCAAAAGCAAAGGGAATAATCGTTATTTTTTTAATTTAAAAAATTAAAACATCCCCGATTAAAAAGGGTTGAAAAAAACATTTCTTTTTTGGATTAAATTTTTTAGAAAAGTAGAATTAATAGATTTTTAATTTTGGGGAAAAAAGAAAAACCAAAAAATAAAAAATAAAAAGAATTTTAAGTTTATATGTATAAATAAACATTTTGTGGTAAAAAAATTTCCCCAAAAACACCTCTAAAAAGTTTATACTTTTTTTTTAAGAATCATTTAAAAAAAACCTTTTGCCTCTTTTTCCTTTTTTTTTTTTGAAAAATAATTTTTTTTTTTTAGAGGATTTTTTTCAAATATAGAAATTTTTGATAAAAAATATCAATAAAACAAATAAATTATAAAAATTTAAAAAATCGAAAGTACTTTTTTTTTCCCCCAATTTAAAACTTATTTCCTTTTTAGTTCCGACTTTTTAAAGCACAAAAAATTTTCATTTTGCCTAAATAAAAACCTTTTTGTAAAAGTCATTTAAATGGTAATGTTATTAACTCTTTTCCCGCAACGGATTTATTAATTATAATATTCATAGTTTTAATAATTAAAAAAAAAGACAATCTGTTGAAATGTATCTTAAAAATTTTAAAAAAGTAGAAAAAAAAATTAAAATTAAAAAAAACCGAAAAATAAATTAAAAACAATACTTTTTCAATTTAAAATTTTTTTAAACATTTCTGTTTTTAAAAAATATTATAAATTTAAAAAAAGTGACTGATAACCTTTTAATATAAAAATGAACATATCCTTTAAATTTTACGCAATTATGTTAAATAGTTCATGAGACATATAAACTCAATGTTGAAAATACTGAATAATATAAAAATATCCAAAATTACACACAAGGATATTTGAAACACCCTTAAGTCTTTAAGTCGAATTGAACGCTTATGGTCATCTGTTTCCTCCTGACTATACTCTATCCTAACTATAGAGCCAATACGCTTCGTAACAATCAAGGCGATTTGAATTCTCTCCTCAATACGTTAACCCTAGGGTTTTGATCCCTTGACAGATTGGAAAAACATGGCCAATTTTTACACCGCAGATCTTAAGTGAACCTGACTTGAAGGAAGCATCAAATGACCAGCTATCACGGCCCCATTTAACTAAACATACATTTAGCTTAAATAAATGTTTAAATTAACTTAGCCATCCAGTTTTGACTTCCTAAAGTGCTCAGGAATCAAAACTGGATGATTATCGAAACACGTTTTAAATATATCTTTGATTGCAATTGAAACACACATCAGTCTGTGAATGAGAAAGTTTTTTATAACGTCGCGCTACAGCGGAGGGGCTATTGGTGATGGATCTTTTCATTTTGTGCTACGGTCAAGTGACGAAGATGACACCTGAGCTGGCATTTCCCTCTCTAAATTACCTCAAAAGGCGAATGGGAAGAAATTTGATCCCTCGTGCATCTGTCCCTATACACTAGTGTTTCGCAACCTTTTTATCGCCACGGGCCGGTCAACTCTTGATAATTGTACCGCGGTCCAATGAGGGGAGACTTTGGTTGTTTATACTTTAGACAGTTTTAATAATTTAAATTTAATCGTATGTAAACATGAGTTAGACCCAGTGGCTGAGAGGTAGCGTATCACGCTTCTACACCAGATGTCCGGGGCTCTATCCTCGGGGTGGGCAAGCTCGACTCAACCTTTCATCCCTTCAGTAGATCGATAAATGAGTACCAAGCTTGCTTAGGGACTTACCACTTAGGGGTTTGCTTCAGACTGACCACCTGATTGGGACATCAACTCAGTACCCAATGGTCACGTATACTGAGATGGGCACAGCAGGCCGTCTTTAGGCTGTTCCCCTTGAGATTTTTTTGTAGTTCAAAACAAAATGCAGTTACATCAAAAATGAATATAAAGTGATTTAACACTTTAACTCAATAGAATGCTAAATCAATGAAAATCCTGACTATTTTTGTTGCAACGAAAACTTTCTATCTCGGGTGTAATAGGAGACAATGACGCCCGAGGTGTGTTACTTTTGTCCAAATTATTCCGTGTTTTGTTTTCGATGCTGTCACTGCCAAAAGCCCTGCTTCACACAGATTGGTTGTCGGAAATGGCAATAGTGATTTAAGTACTGTGATGGTAATATCAGGGTATTGCGTCATGACTTTAATCAAGAACATAGGCAGAGTTGTTGTTTCGAACGTAATTTTAACACCGCCGCCATTTATAATCCCCAATAGTCCATCTTCTTGCACATCCATGCTAGATTCACCTGATTTGTAGAGAAATTAGTCATAGGTCCATTTCTTACGAATTCGTGGGGTTTTTTTGTCGTTAGGAGGTAGCCCTCGAACTCCGCATTAAATAAAATGGAAATAATTTAATGTTCCTTGTGCAGCCCGGTACCGATCCACTGCTCTACACGACACGTTTTCAGTCACTAGGGCTCGAACATATGACATTTCGGTCGTAAGCTCTTGACCATAATCACTAGGCTACTGAGTCACAATATCAATATGCAGTCGACTCTTCATAATTCAAAACCTTCGATAATACGAACCTCTCGCTAATTTGGAGTATATGTTCAGCCCCTAGAAACATTCTTGATATTTCACAAAACAATACGTTTTAGTACACTCAATATTTCGAAATAAAACCTGTAGCTAGTCAGACTAAAACACGCTATAATTTGAAATTATCTCGTATAACTCTCAACAATTCGAATACTCAATATCATGTAGAGTCCTGTGGCAAACAGGTTGGAGCTTACATGTTTAGTGTTGTATTGCCTCTGCGTGTCTCCCCTGTAACGTAGTCCTTTTGATGACCCTCGTTTGCTACCCCTTCTTTGTGTATTCAGGTTCCTCCAGCAAAAAGACACTTTTATTGATTTCCTTCTTTAAGTGGACAATGGACCGGCCGCACCTGCTGTCAGCCATCCATTTCTTTCGTTTAACAAGTGGCCTTGCTACACATGTGTTCAGAATTGATAGTCTGCTATTGTGAAGAGAGGCGTAGAAGTGTGTATTTTGCGTAGAAGTGACATGACGATTTATGACTCATCTGTGTGACTTATAGCATGTGGCACTAAATAGAGCACGGGTTGGACTGAACCCTGCCTTGAAGAACCAATGATGTTGGGGAGTGTCTGAGGGAACAGAGTGGGAAACAATTATATTTCGAACGAAGAATGGAAGAGATTTGGATTGGGCTTGAAAGAGTGCTGTTCGAGAAGTTAAGAAAGATTTTTTTTCTACTCTCTTGATAATTCGAAGTTTTTCATTGATCCCTCCAGCTTCGAATTATCGAGAGTCGACTGTATATTAGATGTTATATTGAACACACAGAACAAAATTTATAATTTTAAAACGCTAATTACTTTGATTTTTTTTCTTTTGTAATTTTTCTGTGTTTGACTTTTTTAAAGGAATTTCTATGGCAGCATTTTAGCTCATTCATGAGGCCAGACTTCATTACCCAAGGGGCCAAGAATGGCCTTGTCTACAAATTCTAGTTCCCTATTCTAGATATTCTGCGCACCAAAATAGATTTCGATTTCTTTCTCTGTATAGAAGACCCTCGTCTACAAAGAAAAGCGCAACCCAACAGTATTACGGGCCCTTCCTTTTTTGGTTGGAAATGACAGTGTTCCTCATATCGAGGCTGACAGGAACAGACGACGGAGGAAGTGGCAGACAGATAGGC
>BMAV01016010.1:0-16692 GCA_019973955.1 Trichonephila inaurata madagascariensis | reverse complement strand
TTCTGTCATAAGCAGAAGTACTTATTTGTCTGTCTCAGACAAAATGTTGGCACAGCCGACTAACCTTGCTGTCAGTATTGGAAGTTACCAAGAATTCATATCATGATTCACTCTGAATCATAACCGTGATTCTAGGACAACCCCTGGAGTTTAACAGAACAACTCTCTACTAAATTATCTCCCTTAATAAGTAGAACCAAATCATCGTTTATCTCCAAAGCAAAGGCAGAGAGTGTTGCCAGATTAAATGCTTTTACATAATAGCTACTTATATCAATTTTTAGGAAGCCACATTACACAAGAATACCTCGCATAGAAATTAGCCTCTTCCCAGAAACGAAAAAAAAAAAAATGTACAAAAATGACGTAATCGATAACCACGCCCACTCGACGAATGATTGACGTCCCCCAAACACTTTTCGTTTTCTGGTTGGTTGGCTTTGTATTTTCTTTCATAGCTTAGATTCTAATCATTGGGGTTTGAAAGATGAAGTTAAAGTGAAAAGCGTCACTTGAGGGTTACTGACGCGATAACGTGCATTTTTGAACAAATGAAGAAGAATGGTTTCGATCTCTTTATTTCAGAATCATAGGGTATGGTAATTATTTACAGAAAGGGAAGGTCGACTGTACATTTAAAAAATTTTTAGTTACCAATGGGAATGGAATTTAAGTGGTTTTACTTTTTGCATAAATTAGGTAAATTATGTCATGTATTATATATATGAATTCATTTGTTCGCTAAAAGCTATTTGAAAAATTCTGCTACACAATTAAATATGATGGATTGGACATGATTATGAAACATTGCTCGGATGAATTAGTTCGTTTTAATTTTTACTGTCAACAAAATGATGGATTTTGTATGATTGCATGAATTTTTATAAATCTGTAAAATAAGTCTCATTTATAAAAAAAATATATTTTTTTTTAAAAAAAGGCCTTTTCTACAAAAATAGATCTATGCTCAAAATTACTTGTTGAACTAAATACAAGAATAATTCTTTTAGAAAAATTCCTCAGTGAACTTTATCATGTAAGGCTTTATATGTGTAGAAACACATTTCACTTCCAAATATTCTTTGAGAAAATCGGAAATTTTTTTGCTGAAAATCAATTTAATCCAACTCAAAATCTTACTTTATACACTTTTAAAAATAAATAAATCAAAATATTTTTCATAAAAACAAAGAAATTCAATAAATCAAAAATTGTTAAATTTTTTGAATATTTTTAAGTCATAAAAAGTAATCACGTTATTTCTCTAGAAGCTCAAAAATGAGTTTTGCCTTGAAATCAATCCATAACATTTAATTTTATTATTGTTTTGGTCCTCAGTCATGTTTTTAGAATGAATAGTTTCTATGTAATTCCTTACATTTAACAATGGTAACAACACTCAAAACATTGCTTAACTTTTTAATAAAGGTTTTATTTTTAAAAATTAATCAAAATTTTTCATACTTTTACTAATTATTTTGACTGAAGGACGAAACTTACAGTTTTTCCAGAAAAAATAATTCTTCAAAATTATCAGCTCAACATAATCAATATTTGAATTTTAAAAAAGTGAATTAATATTAAAAGTACTTTATTAAACGAAACTGTATTTAAAGTTCCCAAACCGCGAACTGCTTTCCTTCAAGATATAAACTCAATAAATCATTTGCATCAGTCTGATAATATTATTTGAAAGTAAAGAAATACGAAGGAAAAAAAAATACATACATTTCTTTTTAACAACAAAAAATAGTTTTGACCTGCTGAGTTAATTTTTGTGATTTCTTATATGCATCCATTCCTTGAAAAGAAGTTTATCTTCGCAAGCCAGAAACAAAGGATTCGAGATCGGCATTTATTTTAAACTAAATACAGTTCAGTGGCGTAACGTACACCCCCGCGCTGCGGGGTGGGGAAGGGACATATACTCGAGGGATTCCAAAGCTTGACTGTCGCAAAGTACGTATTTGGGCTTGGGGCCCAAAATCTGAGTTTGCAGGGGGGGCCTGATATTCTCCGTTACGCCACTGATACTGGCCATATTATATTTATGCTTATTCGTTATAGCAAATTTGAAATTCAATCAAGTATATCATTTACTCAAATGTCAAAAATCTATCTGAAAATGATAACCGATTGATTGATTGGTTGATTGTTTTAATAACGTCCCGCTTGAAGCAATACGAGGGCTATTGACGGTGAACCGTGATCATGTGACAAAGCACTGAGCTGTATCCAACTCTCCAAAGTTCCCCATCACACCAACGTGAAGACTTCGAGTCTCAACAGATTTATTGTACTTAAAGTATCTAACTTCCGTAAAACTGAAAATTTTGCCAAAAATCGACATTTTTTTTTCAAGATTTTATTTTATGGGCCATCTTATTAGCTTTATAAAAATATCAGGTTCATTATTTTCTATTCACTGGAACAAAAACTCTACAAGTGTTTTAGTAAAAGCAGATGCCACTACTTTAAGCAAGATTTCATACTTTAAAATGGTGTTTAATTCGAAATGTGTATGTGCTTTTTTAAATGCTCAAAAAAGGACAGGGGTTGTTCAAAAAGTTTTGAAAATAATTAACTGAAATTTTTTGTGTAGTTATGTATAATAGTAGAAGTATTATAGTCTTCAGATTATCAATCACTGTTTTATTACAAAATTTACAGTCCCTTATGTGAATATAGCCACTGTTTTGTTTTTTTTTTAAAGAAATTTCATATAAAAACTAAAACAAAGTGCTCTAGTTTTTGTAAAAATTAAAATATCTCTTATCCTGAAGGTCATTTCAAAAATGAATAATAAAGCAACACATCAAAAATTGAAAAATTGTTCATAAACTTTTTGTACAGGCCCCCGTTTATGTAATTTTTTTGTAAATTTTTACTAATTTTTTCCCATTTTAGTAATAATTATTTCTTTTTCTCTTCTTAATTTTAGCATATTTTTCTTAAAATGTACTAAATAAATCTAAAAACCACAAAAAATCTCCATATGTCTATTTTTTTAAAAGTTGTTGCAAGTTGTCGGATACCTTAAGTCTCTCTAAGCTAGGGGTCTTCAATCTTATATGCCCGAGAACCACATCAAAAAATTCTCAAAGGTCCACAGACCATATCAATACAATGGTTAGGGACGCTGACAGCTGTGCTGTTGGGCCTGTGTTCGAATCCCAGAGAAGACATGTATATTTGTAATTGTATAGTGCCTTCGCGGCATGGGGGTAATCTAAATAGCCGTCGAGCCGCAAGTCGTCTCGTGAGGTTGGTGGTAGGAAAAAAGAGGTCGGAAGCTCCTGACCACCTCCAGGGTGTTCTCCCTCAATATAAGGGTGGAATCGAGCCTAATCGGACTATCACCTTTATGGTGCTCAATGCTACGACTAACGACAGGCGTAAATGTAGCCCTTTACCGCGATGAATTTCGTGGGCCTTGATCTAATGTTACTGTCGATTAGGTGGCATAACTAACAACAGATCCGCGTGGGCCACAAGTCTACCAAAAGATAGCTATCACAAAATTTATATAAAAAAAAGAGGGTTTGTTCTACAAGACTATAATTCATTATGAATGGAAAAACGCTGTTAGAGATTTATATAAATTTATGTGTATAATGGTTTAAAAAATTAATTAAATGGAAAGTCTTAAGGAAATTTTCCATACAGACCACGTAGACCACGGGTTGAAGACCCCTACTCTAAACGATAGGCTTTTAGGCTCATCAGGACTTGAACCCTACGGCTAAGCAGAAATAACGATGGCCATGAACTCCTGGCCGCATCTCCATGAAAAGGTCGACATTCGGGAGGAAATACATTTGGACATACACTCTCTAAGAATACCTTTTAGGAGTAAAATTTGTAAATTTCACGAAATATAATATTTTAAAATGTTGTAACCTTTGCGTCTAGTGATGAAGAGCAAGACTGAACTCGAAAATAATTTTTAGGTAAAATATATCCAAATATTTCACAAATTCAAGTGCAGTCGGTCTTCATTTACGGGAGTCGTTAAATCCCGAAAAAAATGTTCATTATGAGGAAAATTCGTAAAACAGATATTCTTCTTTTAAAAAAACTTTATATTCTTGGTTTCAGAAAAAGTTCCCTAAATAGAGAAGTTCGCAAAATAGAGGTCCGACTGTACTTACAAGACATATATACCTTTCCTTTCCTTTTTTTTTTATCGCACCATGTATTCAAAAATTCAGAAACGCTTCATAAACATATAAAGCTCCTCTATGAAACAAGAAATTCAAAATCCGTTATATTACATGGTATGCAAACCAAGTATAAAATATCTTTGCACAAAAAAGAAAACAATGGATTAATTCAGGTTCACTGCCATAAAATTTGATAGTCAATGTGTTTCAAATTTAAAATATTATAATAATATATCTCTCACTTTCTTGCTATAGGTATGAATTTTGGCTCTATATTTTAACGTTATACGTTGCGAGCCTGAAAATGAGAACGTACTATATTTCAGCAACCAAAGAAATGTTATCAATATAATCAACCAAAAATAATGTAGAGAACGTTTATCCAATCCACCACGACTAAAAATACCATTTATAATACATTACAAATATAATTTTAACAAGTTATTAATTTATGTTATAAAAATTTTTGAATTTAATATTTTATTTATATAGCAATGAGAGAAAGATTCATAAAACCATTCACAAGTATTTCTCTCTATATAAGCATTGAACACGTTAGTATGTAATTACTCAAAATTATCTTTCCTTAGAGTAGTTATTTCTCGACATAATAAATGACTTAATAAAGCTCTGGAGACAAGCACATGTCCTTCATTAAATTTAAAACAAATTTGAACTTGTTTTCTACTTGCAAAATTTAGATAAAATTTCAATTTTGATAAGTGGGCAGAAATGTTCAAGTATTAAGATTCTTCAAAAAAAATTTCGAAGTAAAAAAATATGTACAAATTATACGTGTATTTTTAAATCAAGAGATTTTGTGTTTACTTATGCTCGTTATTATTACTGACAAATATGTACTTTTTAAAAGAAGGTTTCTTCAAAAAGCAAATATTGGCAACAGAGAAGTGCATGAAACACGTGATTGTCACTATCATGTGATTATGACGTCACATGAATTTAGCCCCTTGAAACCACTCAGTAAAAGTCTGCGCATGCAAAATGGACACGTTGCCACGAAGTTCAGCAAGTAAATTTAAGCAAGCAAAGAACGAAGAAGATGTAAATGTTACACGTATCTGTGACAAACTGAATCATTTTAAAGTTTATATCTTTCCAGAAAAAACTCTTTTAATCTCATAATCATGCGTTATTTATGTCAAAGCTATTTGGAAGCAATTACTTTCTGGGGAGCTATTTTCAAGGATAAAGCGCCTGAGGATAAGCCTCTTGAGAATTGTAATTCTCAATTGGTATATTAAAATTGGTATGCTGAGCCCCAAAAAACATCATAAAGCAGTGGTTCTTAAACTTTCGATCGTCACGCCCCCCCTTTATGTATAAGCCTGACATCGCGGACCCCCCAATATTATGAAAATCTCTCCCTGACTCCCAACACATGGTTGAGTGATTTAAATGCAATCGTTACAGTATTTGGCATGCTATGAATTCAGTTCTTAATCTTTGCACAAATGTTTCTACAACTTTTGAAAATATTACGCTGTATAGTTGCAAACAGTAAAAGAAACCCCCTGATTTAATATTTTTGATCGAAATACATGATTTAGTAGAGTTTCTTCATTGGAGGCAAATTATTGCTCTAGTTTAGGATGGATATTTTTCCATTTTTCGATGAAGCCTTTCAGAGTCTGTACAAGAGGAAAGACCCCTTCGTGGACTCCCAGGAGTCCGTGGACCACGGTTTAAGAATCTCTGCCATAAAGCAAGTCACGAAAAATATTTTTCATGCATATACCACGATTAGGTAGGCAAATCGCCAGCATTTCAGCGCAAACAGAAGTCATGGTCAAACACCTGTTGCACCACCAACAAGTACTATATAAAGGAAGTAAACTATATACAAGTACTATATAGTTTTCAAGTACTGCAATTGCTTTTTCTTGCATTTATTTTGAGTGAGTCTTTTCAGTATGCCTCAGTCAACAAGTATGAGGGTCATTCGAGGAATTCGACCTGGGAACTATTGTTGTCCATGCAGATTGCGGATCATCCTTTCGAGAAATTAATGATGGTGTCGGACGTAAGAAAGCAACAATAATGAAGTCTATAACCGTCGGAAGCAGGAAAAAATGATTAACCAGCGCTAACGATTGTCACATCAATACTCATGAGATGACAAGTATTTGTGCCAACAGCAGTGATGCATCGCTCTGCCACATTAGGAACCATATCACATAAGAAATATGGTCTGTTGTACACTACTCAACATACCATTCGACAGTTTTATAGTATGTTGGAACGTTTGCAAGATCTTCATTGTGTGCAAATATTAACTTTGCTTGCGTCTGTAACGAGAGTATATGGATAACCAAATAATAGTCATTGTCTCCATGGACGAATCCCGCTTACGCCTGCATGATCGTCGGATTAGAGTTTAGAGACTTCATGGAAAAATGTTGTTTTATCACATTGGTCTTACAACTGATTTTATGGTTTGAGATGATATTGGATCAAACTCCTGTATTCCAAAGTGCTAGAGTTATATTTACGTTGCACTATAAAGCTACACGAGGGCTATTGGTGGAATGCTCAAGAGAACCGAGCTCACTCGAAAGAGATTTAGAGCTACAAAATGATCCCCACCCCCCCGGGAAACAACCACCCTCGCGTTTAATCTTTGTTGAACAAAATCAAAGGTTACATTTTATACAGTAGCCTACATTAAATTTACATATTACAAATTAAAGGTAAATAAAACGAAATATCTATGTAATTACAAGGTACAAACATACAAAGCTGAAAATAATAATAAAGAACATGAAGGGTAAGAAAAGAAAAAAGAATATGCATTATTCCAGCATCCTTGCAAATACATCAAAAGTAATATTAATATAAATACAACGGCACCGTACAAAAAGAAGGGAAAAAAAGGCAGAAAACATTTGGTAAAGGGCGGGAAAAAAAGGGGGAACGCTTGTGACCACATAAAAGTACCAATCCAATCCCACCTGAGGAATCTGATACCGGATTGTAGAGGCAATTTTAATACACGGTTTTATTTTAGAGTGAATGGAAGGATTTCTAATGATAGAGAGAGAGATTGGAACCAGGCTTTTTTAGCACTTTGAGATGGAAATCCTTAGTCAGAGGACTTGCGAACACATGGGCTATTGGTGACGGACTTTATAACCATGGTCAAGGGACGAGAAGAGCTGGAACACCACTCTTTTAGCTTCCAATTCACGCCAACGAGAGGGTGTTTCAGCCTCGGCAGATTTAACGCCCATCAACCACTTCTGTACGGAAGGACTTTAGCGGTACTAGGCTTCAACTCATGACATGGTAGCCACGAGTCTGTGACCTTGACCACTAGGGTACCGCGGCCTACCCCATATTCCCTAATTCGCATTGCTGGGACAATGTCCAGTTATTTCATTTATTAATGTATTCTCTGTGTGTACTATAACACTGGTCTCTTTCTAATGTAATCTACCGAAGGTAAAAAATTGAATACTAATATTTTTAAGTATTCTGAAGGTTATTTATGGCATGCGTATTCTATATCAATGTAGTTACTACATATATTTTTAATTTAGTGTGTATATTGAATTGAAACCCAGTGGCTGAGTGGTAGCGTATCGTGCTTCCACGCCGCAGGTCCGGGGTTCAAACCCCAGGCAAGATCCACTCAGCCTTTCATCCCTTCTGCGGGTCGATAAATGAGCATTAAGCTTGCTAGGGAACTAAACATTTGGGTTTCAAATCAGATTGACCTCCTGACTGGAGCATCTGCTCATGCACCTCAGTGCCCAAGTCACGAAAATTGAGAAGGATAGGGTAGTCCTTGATCCTCATGGGCTGTTGCACCACTGAGCTTTAGTTTTTTTTCCTTAGTATTTAACTAAGCGCGTGTCGTGTATTTCGAACTTAAAGCAAAGCAGTAAGAAAGGTAATAGCAAGATAGTACAGGACAAAGTAAAATAATTATAGTAATACTATAGCAAGCTTTTGGGCTTAGGGCTTAAGTTGTAAGTTTAACACAATCTCTGAGGTCTTTCTCTACCTTCCCTTTATTTACCTATATTAACTTTAACTCAGTGATGCGACAGCGCATGAGGGCCAAGGCCTACTGTGGCCAACTCAGTATACGCCACCTTGGGCCCTGAGGTGCATGAGCAGATGTTTTGGACAGATGGTCAGTCTGACGCGAAACCCCCATTGTTAAGTTCTCAAGCAAGCCTGGTACTCATTTATCTACCCACTGAAGGGATGAAAGGCTGAGTCAACCTTGCCCAGCCTGGGGTTTGAACTTCGGAACTGTGGTTAGGAAGCGTGATGCATTAACCACTTAGCCACTGGGCTTCGATTTACCTGTATTACCGGAATGAAATAAAATTCACGAGATAAATTATACAACCAAAAATAACTTCAAGGTGTCCGACTAGGTTGGAAAAGTGCCTTTTAGGTGTTTGATGTTGTTTGCGTCATTAGGGAAGAAAGTAATTAATTATTGAGGAAGAAGGACTAATACATAAAACTAGAGAGTTTTTGAAGTTCTTTTTAAAGCATTTACTTTATCTAACTAATAAAAATATTTTTTTAATTCGTTTTTTGAAGAATGAACTTTTCATGATAATTTGTGCACGAAAAACGATATATCTTCTAAATAATCCAAACAAATGCAATGATATTTATAACATATATGTTATGGGCCCTTCAGAGTGTAACAAACCGCAGGTTTTAAGACAGCTACATTTAATCACATTTTACAGCCATTTTTAGCTTAGAACATGCAGTAATTTTGACGAAAAATCATGACCATCAAGTTTAAATACTAATAAAATATTTATTTCTTAAACTATTTTTTATCCTGCGGTTTGTGACATTTCAGAGGAATCAAGAAGTATATATCAATGACGTTAAAATTGCATAATGTGCAATTTATTTTTATTTATCACGTTTTTCTTAACTTAATTTTTTTTTTTTTTGCTGAATTTTTCTAAAAATAATTTTTTTTTTCAAAAAGAAGGGCGATACATGTTAGTTATTTAATAGTTTTGACTTTTTAAGCCTATTTATGTTCTTTAAAACAATAAAATTATTCAGAAAATCAATTTTTGAAAAATTTATCTCCGAACCTAGTGGGATACCTTATAAAATGTTTTAAATTTTTTTAAATATTAATTTTGCCATAATCTTAAATTACTAAAAAGTAATTTCCATGCATAGCAAAATTGTAATAAACTAAACTAAATGTAATAAAAGTGCTAAAACTAATTTATAAAAATTGTAAATCCCCATAAACTAAGAAAATCGAAAAGTAACCTTCTTACAAAACTATAAAAAAGGCAAATGAAGGAAATCAGAGGATTGTATTTAAGTAATTAACTGTGCAATTATACATAAATATGTTCTCTAATGAAATCAACTACATGCTGTACGTAGAATATATTCATATACACATGTGTGTGTGTCCATAACATTTACCTTGACAAATTATTGGGACAAACAAATTCAATGAAATTTTGTCACAATTTTAGGTTAGATTGTTATTTCATTGGAACATTTTACTTATATAACGATGATCTAAGATAATTCGTGGAGGAAATACCCAATGAGATTTTGAGAAAAGTATTTTCCATCAAGATTTTTCAATCGAAAATGGGTCAGGTTAAGATATCACAGATACATCATATAATTATTTAGAAAGAAGTAAGCAAAAACAATGTTAGTAGACTTCTAAGGTATAAGTGGCTACATTTGGAATCGTGATTTTGGAAACAAAGTATATAAATGAATAACTTTTTGTATTTAGTGTCACTTAAATCACAATATACAAATAAAGATCTCTTAAAAATATTAGTACAATAGTAAATTATTTAAATGCAATTCTTTTGGCAAGAAAAAAAAATGGAGAAATAATGGCATATTTTTAAAACTTTCTTTAAACTAAGAAATTTCAGACAGAAAACTGTCATTGCATGAAATTGTAACGCTATATTCAAAAGAACTGTTTATAATACAGAGTTTATATAAAATATTTCAAAACTTTGAATAGATAATTAATTGTTTCTTTTAACATGTAAGGGGATGGCTTATTTAGCATTAAGGTATAGGAGCAAAGATGAGAAACATATTTTATAGCTGTCTTCTCTTAATGTTAAAGAATAGGACCCAAATTTAAAATATAACATAGTATTCCAACATGTATATAAGTATAATATTCTAACCTCACTATCCTATAAAGGGTAGTATATTTTATCATACTACTCATTTTTACCCGATTTGTGACACATTTTTTCTGTTATAAAAAATGTTTCGCATTTTTTCTCCTATACCGTAATGCTAAATGAGCTATCCATTTACACGTTAAAAGGAAAAATTAATTATCTATGCAATATTCTGAAATTTTAAAAACACTGTGTTATAAACAGTTGTCTGAACTACAGCGTAGAAACTTTTCATGGAGATTGAAACAGTTTTCTGTTTGAAAATGGGATCGGCGTTTATAGTTCAGGATCTCGCACATTTAGTGAAGACAGCCTTAATGGAATATGTCTCTATAAAAATAATATTCTTTTTATATGTAGGTAAGATTTTTCTACAGAGCCTGATCTAAGGTTTTTGAAAAATTCACATTATTTTCAAAGTTACTATCGTTTGAAATAGTAATTGGTGTTTTTATTAAAATTTATCTGCTGTGATAGATTTAAGTATGAATGAATCCACTTCTAAATTATATATTTCAAAAATCCTCGTCCTTTTTTAGTACAGAAATCTTAGCTATATATATAGGCAAAATATTATTATTATTATAAAAACAGTTTTCATAAAATGATAATGCTGTAAAATTATATCCTTTTTACTTTACCTCTCACTAAAAAATTGCGTTTAAATACTTTTTTATTGCACCATTATTCTTAAAACAATTTTGCATGTACATTCTAATTCAAGTGACACTTAATATCAAAAAAAGTATTTATTTTTACAGTTTTTCGTAATTTCCATTCCGAACGTCGTCACAGGTGCCTTAAAATGTACTCTTGAAATATTTTGAAATTCATATTATCTATTGATTTTATTTAGAAATCCAAAAAGTTACATAATGCTTTTTCACAACTCTGCAATATATATAAGTCATACAATTTTTAAAAAAAGTACTTGTAGTCTCTCTCGACAGGATTTCAATTTACTTATAAACTTTACTAAAATTTATTCCTTTAGAAAAATAACATTTTTTTAAGTCCGAAGGAGGGAGCTAAGAAATGATTTTAATTTTTATAACTTTTATAAGTAGATAAATATTTAAAATAGGATACCTTGATCTGAAACATCTCCTTTTAGTATGCGATTAGGTTTGTTATGTCTTTCATATAAATATTAATAAAGACTTATAAAAGAAAAATTGTACGAATGTAGCATCCAAAGTGGCAAAAATGATAGCTTCAGCAACTAGGGTCAGTCAACCATTTCAAATCAATTTAGGTCAATAGGCAGCCCTATAAGTCCAAATGATACCTGTCAGGTTCTATAGACACATCACTCAGCCATGATAAAGATTTTTGTATCAACACAACGAAGCTAAAAAACAATTATTTTTTAAGAAAACTTTGTAAGGCTTGTCATATTAACTAATTAAGACTGTTTGGATAACTACAGTGAAAATCGCTTTACTAGAAACAGAGGGGACTGAAATATTTTTCATGTTAATTTATATACATATATATATATACAGTCGAACCTTTATATAGCGAACCTCTATATTGCGAATTTTTCTATATAGCGAACTTTTTCCTGAAACCTAGAGCATTTCACGATTTTCTTCGTAAAATAACCTCTCTATAGCGAAGTGCATTTTCTGTATAACGAACTTTTCCTTTTGTGATTCAATTTTTGTTCTCCCTTTTTTTAAAGTATTTCTGAAAATATTCAAGTCGCCCAGCCAGTATGGGGGTTATGACCCTCGGCTTGTAACCGAATGGGTTCGGGTTCGAATCCGGAGTAAGACATGGTTGTATCTTCTTCGGGAAAGAAGTCGGTCTTCCACCTGTAATGGATTCCCGTCTCGAAAGGAAAAGCAGCGCACCCCTTCTTGTTATATGCTGGGATTATCATCTGTAATAAATGTGTATATTCTTCTGCTGTATCGTATGCTTTCTGTTCTTCTTCACTTGTATTTCATATGTTCCCAGTATAACAAAAAACTTCAAGTTATTCTCTCTTCAATACATTTTATAGTGGTCATAAATCTTGAACTGGTTTTATTAGATCCTAACTCGTCAAGAGCAATAGAGTTCTGGAAGTTAACTGCAACCTTTAACCCACGCTGCCCAGTTCACTAGAAATATCTTTGATATCCTCTTTCACACTCAGTGGAGTTGTCCCGTGTCCCCGTGTTCTAGTAATAAAATAATGTATGTTTAATATTACTTGTGAATGCTTTAAATTATGAAATGTCTTTAAATTCATTAATTTTAGTTTAAAATCGTTTTCTTAATATTGAAAATATAGTAAATTCTTCGACATTCTTTTTTCTTGTTTTCCTTGCAGTTTTTCTTTCTTTCTTTTTGGTGGCTAAGATATATAAAATAAACATATATTAATTTAAAAAAAAGGTGAGAATAATTCTTTTTTTTAATATATATAGAGTTTATGAATTTAAAATTTGTTTTATGTGGTTTATAAAATATATTAAAAGATGAACCTCTATACAACGAATTTTCCATATAACGAACTTTTTCCGGGATTTAGCGACTTCGTTATATAGAGGTCCGACTATATATATATATTTAAATTTCTTGTTTTCATTTATTTTTTCCTCAAATAATTATATCAATATGTATTTATGATTTTTTAAACGTACATATATATATAGAGAGAGAGAGACTTTATATTATTATATCATATTTTTAACTACTGTTTTTCCTCTGTTGTATTTGGCGGGAAACATAACCAGTTGATATACTCACGAAGTAAGTCTTACTATCTACCTTTTGCATCGAATTTAAATCTATACTGTGAATACTAGTAGGCTATAATTTTATCGTTATATTTTATTAGTATAGTGATTTTATTTTGTAAGAGCTTAAATTTTATTATTGTTCTTTCTTTTCCCTATGGCTAAGTGGTTTAGGCAAATTTACAGGCAAAGGTTGGCTAGCCCCTAAAACTTGTTTAAACCTGCAATCTTGGTTCCTAAGGCCAAGAGTTTGTTATTGTAATTAATGCAGCTCTATTATTTCCCTTTAATATCTTTGGAATAGTTATACTTGTGTCTCTGTAGCTGCTCAGTATATATATATATATATATATATATATATATATATATATATATATATATATATATATATATGCATGTATTCAATAAAATCAATGGAACAAAAAAAACATTCACAAGAATTCACTGAAATGTAACACAAAATTTTCAAGTTTCTTGAAAAATAAAACATTTAGTGTGTTTTACGAAAATAATCTGATATTTTTCTTTGCATTGGCTTTGCTAGCATCAAATTGTCAACAAAATGTGTAATGCCGTCTGTTTTGTTATTCAATTCACCATTAGAATGTTCGTCTAAATAACTGCGTATACTTTTCGTGATGTTCCTCATTTCGGAGCATGAGCTGCATTATTCATTTAAGGTATCCGACTACGTTCGGAACCATGATTTTAAAAGGCATAAATGGATAATTTTCATAGTATTTAGTGTCACTTAGGCTAATATGTATAATTGTTTTGGGCGACATTATGATAAAATTATTTAAATAAATACTATGCAGGTTTGCCTGAATAACTCTCAGTCGTCTTCTTTAAAAAAATGCTTCTTCTATCAATAATATTTTGTTATATAGCCTGTGACCTCTGTACAAAGGTCAACCGCGATTTTTGAAAAATTCAAATACTTTCAGAGTTACAACCATTTGAAATAATTATCGGTGTATTTTCTTAAAATTTCTCCCTTCTGTTTTCGTAAAACATGGATAAACCGATTTCCAGGTTATGCATTTCAAAAATTCTAGTTGAGGCTCTGTACAGAGAGGTCTGAGCTGAATACAGTCAAAATATTAATACAATAGAAGCATTTTTTACAAAATGAGAACATTTGGAAAAAAGGTTATTCTAAGTTAATTTTTTGCCAAGATATTGTATTTAAATAATTTTTTTTTGTCATAATGTCCTTAAAACAATTGTATACATGTATTTTAATTTAAGTGACACTAAATATCATAAATATTATCCATTTACGCTCTTTTGCAAAATCACGGTTCCGAACGTAGTCGGATACCTTAATTAGCTCTAAGAAACCACTCTGTGGAAAATTCAAAAACCTCAAAAAGGGTGAGTAAATATGCTTTCAATTACAAAAAAAAAAAAAAAAAAAAAAATTATTCATTAACTAAGCTTTTTTAAAAATAAATTGAAATTTCAAAATTTTTTTCAAACACAAAATTTTATTACCTTAAAAAACTTTTCATGTTATAATAAGTGTTGATTTAATTATTATTTAATTCATTTAATGTTAGTAATATATATACATTTCCTAAAAATACCCTTAATAATTCTTTTACCCCAGTGAAGCCTCAAACCTTTACAATTTATGTATATTGTACATAAAAAGGAGGGGGTCAAAAAGGGTTTTATAAGAGGCCGACTTATTTATTACGAAACCTAGGGATCCATTTTGCTCATAATAGTAGGGAGACTGTAGGCGCCGAGTGGTTAAATATCTAGATTTCAATTCTGCGTATCTTTGATTCCATTCCCAAAATCCGCTAAAAATCCAATTGTTAACAACTGAAAAGCATGCAGGTATTTAAATTCTCAATTCAGCTTAGAGTAGCAAAAAAAGGACTTCGAAACATGACAAGCAAAACACAAGTGTCGTGATTTCTTTTTTGTAGAGAAGGTTTCAAATCTACTGAACATATAAAGGTTGTGGTAGCCTAGTGGTCGTGATAATGAACTCATGGCTGGAGTATCTCGGGTTCCTGTCCTGATACCACTGCAGACTTGCTAGGTAGAGGGGCTGATACACGTTAACTCTGTCGTAGCTCAAAGTCCTCACTTTGATATCGATGTTGTGGAAGTTAGGAGAGGGGGATACCGGTTCAGGTATCGACCTTGTCACTTGACCACAGTTCAAAATTACGAGTTCCATCACCATTAACTCTCGTGGTGCTTTGGAGAGCGACATTAACAAGCACTCATTCGAGACCAAGCAGATATTTTAACTTTCTCTAATGATAGATAAAATCACCAATATGGAGATTCCAAGAAGCTGCAAAAAATTACTCACTGTTGTGATAGAAACGGATCTAAAAGTATCTAAAAATAATAAGGGAAGTTAAAACTTTATCTTAAGTTTATATAAAAGTGGATAAAAAAGGGGGAAATATTACACGGGAACTTTTGATTTTGTACCGTACAGTTTACATCTTAAGTTTTGAAAATTTTAAATATTATATGAGGGATTTTTTTTATTTAAAGCATTATAATGTAACTTAGATATGTTTTTCATACTTTTAAAAAAATTACTACAGTAATACCCCGAATTTACGAGATAGGCGGGACTGAACGATAACCGCGTAAGTCGGTGTATAATCTTGCGTATAAATTCATATGATTTATTTTTAGTTGGGTTCGGGGATAAAAGAAAATTATAGTTTAAAAAAAAAATATTTAATAAAATCTTAGATAACACGTACAAAATCACAAAACCAAAGTTATTTCGATGTAGAAGTTTTTATAAAATCTAACAAAAAAGAAAAAAAAGTAGTCTGCCGGCTCAAAGATTTTTGTTTCTCCCCCGCATAATTTCTTCGTAGCATGCTAATAATTTTTTTGCTTCCTTGTTTTGTTGAAAAAATATGCTCTTCGTTGGAATCAGTATTTTCTTAAAAAAATGTGTAACCCCTTTTCAATTAAACTGAGGTCTTCTTTCAAATTCCCAACCTTCCTTCTATCTTCTGACTGAACAGGGTCTTTAGACTCAAGTTCTCAATGTCTTACTCTTACTCGTGCATTTCTATGCGCTTATCAATCGTTAGTGGGGAAATCTAGTAGCTCTTGAGTGTCATCACTGTCCACTTCAAAATTTATTTACCTGGCAAAACCAACAACTTCTTCAGCCACATCACCAATTTCCTCAGGCTCATCTGAGTTTCAGTGATGAGATAAAAAAGTCGAATCGACGAGATTTTAAAATCACGTAAGTCCAGATTCGTTTAAGTCGAGGTATTAGTGTATAATTTTAATAATAGCAATAAAAAAAAAAGTTTTCTGTAAACTGATATCCATGTAAAAAATTTTACATATGATTATACTTTATTGACGAAGGTGTACAATTCCCTTACATAGAGACACAACTGTACATATTTTACGCATAAATATGAATTTACTACATGAAAGACTATCCTTATCTAATATTAACCCCTTTCAGTTTCATTTAAGATACGGTATCTTAGTGGTTAAGGTATCGGATCGTGGCTGGCGCGTGTCATGAGTTCGAGCTCAGTACCACTAAAGATCCGCCGTGTAGGACAACGCGCGATGCACGTTAAACGTCGAGAG
>BMAV01016009.1:0-62085 GCA_019973955.1 Trichonephila inaurata madagascariensis | reverse complement strand
TGTAAACCCAAAAAAACAATGTTAACTATCTTTCCATGAGAACAAATATGAGGACTTATCGGTTATCAAAACCATGAGGCCAAATACAGCAACATATAGGAAAAATGACAAAATCTAGTTAATACCAGTTGTGTGTGTGTGACATAAAAGTAGTTTTTTTCAAATATTGTCAATCTGTTAATAGTAATCTGTTTAAATTTTTTACTATTTTCTTTTTGTTATACTGCTAACTAGGATTTTCTACTTTATTGTTAGAATAAGCAAGATTTAGAATTTGTCAATTAACAAAGAAAAACAATATTTTTTCTGACTGAAAGGAACTGTGTAAAAGATTTTTTTGGTGAATAAATAATCATGATCTAAGATTCTGTTAGGAAAAGCTTCACAAATTATTGTTTAGCTGAAAAACTAACTTTTGAGTCACTGTATCATATAACTTATGTCCACTACAATCATACGTAAGGAAATAAACAAATATAAAACTGTGTGAGACTGAAATAGAAATTATAACATTAATTTAAACTAAAAGGTTATCTAAAACAGAAATTTAAGCCGTAATTTTGATAAAATTACCATAAACAGTTCTGAACAAACAAAACACTAACAGAAAATCTTAAATATGAAAAATTTAAACAGATTTTTCATGCAAAGCAAAAGTGTAGATATTTTAATGAAATTTACATTTTAAAAAGATTTGGCTCCTTCAGTCATATTTATTTTATAATACAATAAATTATTTTCACTAACTAAATAAATTGCAGATTAAACTGAAGTTTGATAAATAATCATGAGATGTATTCACAAAAATAAATAATATTTTGGACAACAGATGGCGCTAGCACTGCATTAAAAAAATCTTTCTGGGTGCAGTAGCGCTGTTTTGATCCACTCCTAAATACACTGTATTGAGATCGACTTGCAAAACTAAGTGAAAGAGTTGAGAAACAGATATCTCACTAATTAAATAAATTAAACATTATTTGACCATTGCATTATTATTATTTATCTATGTTTGTATACATGAAAAACAATGAAAACAATAATAATATATCAGTCTGTCTTAAATTTTCACTCCAAAAAATGTTTGTAATGGATCCAAATCTTATATAAAGATATATATTTTTATATGCGGCCCGCGGGATTGTAAAGTTTTTCCGAAGTACCGCGCAAGGTCAGTTTGGCTTGGCCACCCCTGCCCTAGAAAGAAGTGAGGGGGTAGGGAAGCCCTATTCAGATCGAAGCTAGAAACTTTTACTTTTATGGGGTACAAACTACCGGTTTCAGAGTGGCGGGGGGAAAACGTCCCTCCTTTCCTTTTAGGGGTGAGTATGTCAGCCTGAAGACGAAAAGAGCCGAATCAGCGTTACGTTCCTGAGCGTGACGTTCATTCAAGTTCACTATCAAGCAAATCGCTGCAATAGAAGTTATCACTTCAAAAAAGATTTCGTGTAGCTCTACCTGTGACGCTTAATATGTTTTATAGCATTTTAATTACAAAATATAATTGCGTGAATCTGCTTTTGCTCCAAGTTATTTGCTCTTCAAAAATGCTGAAATTGTTCGAAGAGAATTCATAAAAAAAATACTTAGTAAACCTGAACTAAATCAAGAAAAACTACATTTCTATTAGATTGCACTGAAATGACGGAATAAAAAAACAAAAAATAGTCCTCACTTAATAGTCTACCCTTCTACTTCGTTTCTAATTTAGCATTTCTCAATCAAATACGCGATACACGCGTACCCTTAGTGGATATGCAATAAATTAAAAGTATAAAAAAAAAGTTTTTTTTAAAAACAAGTTTTTATTTAAATGCTTTAAAAAAAACTTTTTTTTTTTTTGCTATCAACTTATAACGTCATTGCACAATTTATAATATAAAAGCTTGTCGCGAGATTTTAAGTACTTGTATTTACTTACGTTTGAAAATTTTAAAAATTAAAATGAATCAGTTCAAGTTATTTAAGTTGATAGCAAAAAAAGTTTTAAAAGAAAAGTTTATTTTTTTCTTTTTAGAGCATTTACATAAAAACTTGTTTTTAAAAAAGGCTTTTTTACTTTTAATTTATTTTTTACTTTTTAGTTATCATTGGACAGGTTTCTCGGTCTGTTTATCTCATCCAACACATCATTGTTGCAAGGTACTTTTGCAGGTTAATTTTCAACAGACTAGCTCAGGGGTACTCAATCTTTTTCCGCAAGAAGAGGATAAGGGGAGGGGAGGTAAACATTGTAAGACCACAACAACATTGGACACAGCAAAATTAATCAAAGAATTAAAACTTATTATTATTATTATTATTATTATTATTTGCTTTTATTATAATACTATATTAAAAACGAAAAACACACACAAAAAAAAATTTTAATCCGTAATTTTAAACCAATTTTTTCAATCTTTGTGCAGATTTTGGGAAAACGAAAAAAGAAGTTTCGTGTGATTATCTTTAAAAATGACGAAGTTTTTAAATGTTTTATTAAAATTTTGAGTATTTTGGAAAAATGTAAAAAAAAGTTTTTGGTAATTTTTTAAAATTTTTAATTTTAATTAAAATTTAATAAAGGGAAAAGAGCCTGAAATTCTTAGTAAATAATTGAATTCTTTTAACCAAAAAAAAATTAACAAACGAATTCTAAAATAATTCCCTGAAAACCCCTTTTAACTCCAATATTAAGAAATATAAGAATTCATATTTGTTCTTTTTAAAATCAAGTAATTTAAAAATTAACTAAAACTTTTCAAACTTCTTCATAAACTTCATTTTAAAAAATTTTTTAAAATTTTACTCGTTATTTTTTAAAAATTTATAATCACCGGAACTTTTTTTCAAGGCGCAAAGTTATTCGTGTTCTGTTCAAAAATTAGAGAAATTGCTAAGAAATTACGGATTTAAAACAAGTTCTTGTGTTTTTCGTCTAATACACTTTTTACAAGAAATCATTTATGCAGTTTTTTCCCCCCGTTTAAAAATTACCGTTATTTGTTATCTATGTGGTATATTTTAAAAAATAAGCCCTAAAAAAATTAAAACTTTAAAAAAAAATATCGAAACTACGTTTACTAGCGGTTTAACGTAATTGGCTTCGAAAACCGATTTTCGAGCCAAGCGATACTTCATGCCTTAGCTCTTTTAACAAAGACATTGCCTATAACGACTGAAAATCACAAAATTTGGCGGTATGTATTTAATACTGTTTTAGTGCGTTGTATAGCAAAGTAACGGATGGGAGATACATGTGACGTGAGATGCACTTTATCTAACGGTAAACCCATATTTGTGGTCACAGTTTATATTTCTGTAAATCAGAATGTTACTGACATTATAGATCCAAGGTGGGCATTAAGTCGATCGCGATCGACCGGTGGAGCACCAAGACATTTTGGGATAAAACGTTAGATGCGCATACTTAAGGCTGTTTTCGGCAAAAGTACGAGAGCATGAACTAAACTCGAAGCATATTTTCAGACAGAAAAATACCTCAAGTTTCATGGAAATTGGGGACATTATAACTTATACATATGTTAACAATAGAGTGTTTTTAAAAATTTTCAAATTATTCAATGAAGGCTCTATTTCTCTTTTGAATACATGCAGGGATAGCTCAGTTAACATTACGGTATAGGAGAAAAAACGCGAAACACATTCCTTAGCAGAAAAAATGGATCAACTCGATTAAAAATGAGATGTGTAGCGGTATCTAAATAAAACCAGTACTTAGACATCAGACGATCGTCTTGGCGTGATCGATACAGTACTGGCCTTCGGATCGGAAGGTGTCCGGTTCGAATCTAACTACATTGGTGACCCTGGACTGAAGTAAGAAAACGCAACTTTCTGTACTGTCGTGGCGCCATCTACCGCAAGGCAAAATAAATAAATAATAATAAATAAAAATCGAGAGAGTATTTTAATAAATAAAAGAAGAAAAATAATAATAAAAAAAATAAAAAACATACTCTCTCCGAAATAAACGTTAGATCATCTTAGCAAGAAAAATAAATGAAAAAAATAATGAGAGATAGAATATAAAAAATAAAAATAAACCCGCTCTCTCCGTAACAAATGAACAAAAAACTGGTGGGAGAGTAGTGTAGCGGTATCTAAATAAAACCTGTACTTAGACATCACGCGAAGACGATCGTCTTGGCACATGATAGATAGAGTACTGGCGTTCGGATCGGAAAGTGCCCTGTTCGAATCTAACCTATAGATGTATGGTAAAAAATACTACACTCTAAAGGATAGCGAAGACAAAATAACATTAATTTTTCATTTCTTTTATATCAGAAAAAATGTTCCAAATTCGGTTCCTATTCCTTAACATTGACCGAAAACACAGCCTTAAAGAAACACAGGTGGTTATCAAGATAGTGGGAAACACCCGTGAATTCGAGAGACGTTTTTAAGAATTTACTAGACTAGAATCAAAAGTTGCATTTATGGGTTACCCATTTGGCAATGATGATGTGAAAATATAACTAAAAATGTGCTACATGTTCTCGAGGAAATCGAAGCTTTTTTCCTCCTTCGTAATTTGTAAAGAATAACTTTTTTTTGGAATCTAATAGACGAAGTAAAAGTATCCCGAAATCGTTTTAAATGAGTGTATAGTTGTTTCTTTAACACTACCCACTGATTGAATTTTTGTTTTTATGTCTCGCAGACCTTTGTTCCGTAGATAAGGAACTAAGTCATGAAAATGAAGAAAATCTGCCCTGGGAATAGGTGTAGTAACATTAGCTATCAAAAACGTCCAAGAATAGAGTTTTCTTAATTTAAAATCTAAGGCAGCGTTTCCCAAACTGTGGGTGCCCCCACGGGGGTGCTACAACCCTACGAGAGGGGTGCGAGCATATCGAAAATAAAAAGTTTTAAAAATTAATTTACTGGAATGAAGTAAAACAAAATACTTTCTGAGAAAATAAAAAAAAATGCATATTTACACTGATATAATTTATGTCTATATCCACTGACGATATTACGTCATCAAAAAATCTTTCCCTTCAAGAAGCACACTAGCTATCTTAGATCCTATAACCAAATAAAATTTGTTTGATTTGCTGTAATCCCTCGATGAGAGATTTTTTTATTACGTTTTCTTTTTAAACGTAAAATATTACTCTTTAAGAGAAAAGTGAGCCCAGAAAAAAATTCTAGAAAGATAAAAAAAATTCAACACTATTATACATTAGCTGTAGAAAGAAAAGGAAGACTTAATTCACTTTTCCTCCAGGGAGAGAATATATTTGCTGATCATCTGTTTGACCTTCGAACTTACTGGTACGTCCCTTCTCTTGTGTTTATTTTTCATTTAGGGAAGTTGTAAATAATGTATTCCTGTTGCACTTTTTTCCATATGAAAGTTTTGTAAAAGCACAAGCACTTTGAGTGATTATTTGACCAAGATTTATTTTCATGAGTATTCTGAAACGTATAAAGCAAAATGAAAAGCATTTTATACAATTCTTCTTTCGGAAATAACATCCATACTTTTATATTGAATACACTTTTAACCCGGGAGCGATCGCGAGAGGAGCAGAGCCACTCGCGAATTCGTTCATTCTGTATGTATATAGGAAAACTGTTTATTTGTTACCAATGACCTTGACAGAGAATCCTCCTACATGACAGTCTTCTTGGGAACTAAAATGTATTTGTCACATATCTCCATCTTTTTTGGGATTAAGGAACTTTATTTTGACGGAGTTCTCCGCGCCACCACTTTTGTTACAAAACATTTTCTATGAACAGGCTGTATTTTTGCCCTAAGAATAACTTAGTGGTTTTGATTGATGTGTTGTACGACTTATTATCATTTATAATTGTAAATGAGCAGAATATAAAATAAAAAATGGGCGTCTGGGATCTCCATTGAGGGAAGTTGAAACTGATCAAGCAATTGAAGAACTTGCTGAAATACTGCATATTAATCATGATAGCGAAAGTAAATTTGAGAAAAGCGATAAACCTGAAACGAAAGAAAAATTTTAAATTGCTACTTAAAGAACTCCATCAAGAAAAATATAAAGCCATAAGTGTATCGCAAGACACACTTCGCCCTGTCAAAAAGACCCAAGCAAGAAAAAGTTCAACAGGATATTTGTGGATCATCAAAGGACAGCAAAACTGCAATAACGTGAACAAAATATGACAGTTTTATTTGTAAATATCATTCCTGTAATATTAGCGAAAAGTGTTGGTGATTTTTGTGTCTTTTTTAAAAATTTTTACATTTGAAACTAATTTTTTAAAAAAAATTCAGAACATTTAGAAATCTTTGTGCACCATACAGTATCGCACGGGGGCTTACAGATGTAAGTACGAAGAAAAGATGGAAGGAATTTGAAGTCATGAAGTATTACAATACAAACATCCATGCCTTCCTGGGATTCGAACCCAGTCTCTACAGCACCGTACTCAGCGTTACTAACCACTATACCGGATGGGTGGAATGATAATAATTAAACAATAAAACGAATAATTGATCTTTCCCTGATCTTTTACATCACTATTTTGTTAGATTTTCGATATTTCGATTGTTTTTAGAACTGAAATTGTTCCCTTTGAGCTAAAAAATGAAACAAAAAAATAATTCCAGAATCAGATGCACCATTCTTCCTGAACACGGATGGCCATAGAACACATGGCTTATGCTTGTGATGCTTAGTAGCTGATGCATGCCATCCGTGGTTTAACGTAATTCTGTTGACAAATTTTTGATAGATGGATTGATTGATTATGAACGGTGTATTTCGAAGCTACATTAGGACTATTGGCGTCGGATCGTAATTGGGAATCATGGTTAAATGACGTGGATGGCACCTAAGTAGGCCTCTCTAAGCTTCCAGCATATGGACTTTGAGCCTCCAAAATTTTAATGTTTCAACTCCTTTACATCGAAAGTCGTTAGTGATTCCAAGACGTTAACCCATGAATTGACAGAAAAAACTTCGGTCACAAGTTATCCTCTTTTTGTTGAATATTCTTTGTCATATATTTATTATAAAACCTTTTGTTTCTCCCGATAGTGATTCTAAGCTAATTTAACATTAAATATTTAAAGTGTGGAAACTTGATGAATCTATGCTATAGAATTTACATGAAAAAGTAAAAATTTTGCCTTAAAAGTATTTTGATTAGGATTGTTATGTATAATAATCTGCAAAAGATTCATATCACATACACCATTCAAACATGGTAAAATACTTGGATTTCCACTATTTTTTATCGCTTTTGAAGGTGTCATCATAATTTGTATACACCGATATTAATAAATAATAAAAGAAATTAAATGGCATTTTGTTTTTGTTGTGGAACAACCAGAAAATATTATTTCGATTATTTTTTCGATTATACTGTTCTTATCGTAATCTCTGTTTGACATTTCGAGAACTTCAAAATAAACAAGTTTCGGTTTAGGATGTAGCGGTACGAGAGTATTATAAAGAAAGTGATATGATATATGTTGAATTTTAAAATTTTATGTTAAAATACATTTGTGTAAACTTAAATTGGAAGTGCACATTTTGTTGTTTTTTTATCACTTTTCTCATTTTAATGTAAATTTCCGTAATTAAAATGGCTTCCAATAGTGAAACACAGATTAATTTAAAAACTTTGCAACGCGTTGATTCGAATATTGTCGAGATAATTGATAATGCTAGTCAAGTTGCAATATATAAATATGAAGGAAAATTAGAGCGTTGGGTAAGTCTTATTTTTAATTAAATCCTTTTAAAGTCATATTAATTCTACCTTTTGAATTATGTTATTTTATTGTTAGTATATATTTTTTGGCTCAAGTGTAATATAGGGGGGCCACATCAGATTTAGTTATTTTTCTTCGGATTTGGTGATTTTTATCTGAATGCCATGGTGAAATATCGAATTCATTCTAAAATAAATGATAAATAATTCCAAAAAAAGTACCATGGCGACCGCTTTTAGTCGCCAAAAGAAAGGATTGTGCCAAGTGCCCCTATACTACACTTTAACCTTTTTGGCTTTATACTGCACTTTAACCCTTTTAACTTTTTTTATAGAATGTTCATTATGTAAAGGTTCCGGGATTCAGCTAGCTTTGTTATAATTTGATAAAGTTGAAGCTAAGTTGTGAATATATATAATGTTCAACTCCAATACTATACTATAACCAATATAGTTAATAATTCCTTATATTAATAGAAAATAAATAATAAAAACATGATAAAATTAGGCTAAACTTAGGTAGAGATGTGGTGGAAGTCCTGTGTTTTTGATATTTGCTATTGTTAATTTGGTTTTGTTAATATTTAAGTGAAATTGAGGAAAAAGCCTTTTATACACTATTTATTTTTTTCTAGTAACAAACTATAAAAATGTACCATAAATAAATTAGACCCTAAAAAAGATTAAATGAACCTCCCTGTAAAAGTACTCCAGAATGAAAACTGATGTTAATCTAAAATATGAGACCCTTTTATTATTCACTACTTAAAATGATATAGGCAACTATATAGTATTACAGTACTTCTCATCTACTGATTCAAGACCTGCTTCTGGGCCTTGACAGACTATTTTGGTCCATTTTTCAAGAATTTCTACTGATTAATGCTTTATAATGAAAATTTTTCTAAAGTTAGTAATTTCTTCAAATTTTCAAAAAATTTCAGACTTAAATTTCCATTTGTGTTGGATGTGAGGACCTAATCAGCAACAAAATAAGAAAATCTTTGTACTGTTTTGATTTTCTGAGCACTTGCATATTATACCATTGACCAATCTCTTCAAATTAAAAGATACCACCATGTGTAATATGCTGCTAACAGTGAATAACCATTCCCATGCATATTTCAAAACATTAAAAATCATGGCAGCATTTGGCAATGGTTTTTAAATGGTTAAATTGGTTGACATAATGTGTAAGTTCCTTTTCTGTTAAATGTTAATATTAAACTTTTTTAGAGTTGTATGAAGATGCCTCTTTTTATTATATCAAGCTGATTACAATTTTTTTTTTATTAACTATGTTACAGAGCTAAAGCCACATTCCACAGTGAAAGATAATAGGAAAACAGTGATTAAGAATTAATCATTAATTTTTTAATTAATTATTTTTAAGAATTAATTGGTAAAATCCTAAGAGCCCACACCCTTGGCGACAAAACGAAAAAAGCACCAAGCCAGAACGAGATGGCGCCAAGTGAAACCGACAATGGCGGCAAGTGAATACAGAGAGATAAGGTGGATGCATAATGAAAATATAAGTAAACAATACAGAAATTAAACATTTAAGATAAAAAAATATATAAAAACAGCACTTACTTTCTTACTACTGATCTTTTTCGAGTGGAGGGTACAGCATAACAGATTTTAAAAAGTCTTGAAGGTCTCATCGCTAAGTGAATGATCATGTGAGCACCCCCATTTTTATTCTGTGAGGTAATGGCCTAACATACTTTCAACATGGCTGGTGCAATTTCGAAGAAAGCGTTTTATTGTCGACCATATAACATCATGCCGATCGTTACATTTAGGACATTCATAACTCTAAGCAATCAATCCTTCCTTCATACACTATTCAATCAATTCTTTCTAACCTTTCGCATTCAATAAAGTAAAAAAATTCTAAGATATATTCCTTCACACATGCAACCGTTCCAGCCCGGTTCCCCAAAACAAAATGAAATTGGAAATGCCCACCGACAAAATATGAAATTTCCAGAAATAGTTAGGTTTACCATATCTAGTGTATCAAAGTAGGGTTACCAAGATGGCACAATTATCACCAACCCAAAATAATTCGTGCCAAGGGTGTGGGCTCTCCTAGGACTGAACCAATCAATTATTTAAGAATTTTTGGAGCACAAAAATTGTCTCCTCCCATGAATTAAAGTAGGTTTTGGAGAATATAAATATCTTCTAACTCTTAAAGGACATTTTTTTATTATTAAATCATTGTATGGTACTTACGTATTATTGCAACAATCCGGCTCTCTGGGTTTATTAAAATATATTATTGAGTCCAAACTTGAAGTTGGCTTACCAAACATTGTCATAATGTTGAGAATTTTTTTAACATCCTGCTGGTTGCGAGAGAAACTTCTGTAAGCTAAAATTAATCAAAAATTATCTCAGATCGACCATGTCAACGTCAAGGCCAACAAATTAGTTATTTTGGCAATTGAACATGACGTAATATTGATATTGACAATTGTATAAAAGATTTTGCTATGGAAAAAACATGAAAAGTACATTTTAATCAATAAAAATATTTAAGCCTGCTTTTTCTTACTTTTACTAATTTTCTTGACTAATAATTAAAATACAGAGGTGTCAAATTTCTGGTCAGCCCCAGGCAGCAAAAGCCCATGCTAAGCCACTGAGGCTAGTGCAGATCTTGTATTCTGGAGGCCGTAAGTTTAGATCTAGCTGTCTAAGTGGATACACAATGGTTTTAAAAGGCTACAAGAAAATGGGAAAGGAATTCTTTTATCTTTGAGAGTTTATGAAGAAGAGGGAAATTAACTCTCATAAAAGCAACTGATAAAATGTGTAAATCTTATAGAGCATATTTCAGTATGTCTATAGGAAAATAACAAAATATGTGTGTCTTGTTTCCCTTGGGAAACTGCAAAGGAATACTGGAAGGTAAGATGGAAATTAAAATGTTATTGAAGAAGCCTGAATATTATATCAGGACCCAAACTGGATCTTACAAAGGATTGCATACTTGACATCAGTCAGGCTTTGGGCCCCCTAGAATTCTGGGTCTCCCATGATGCACAGGTTGCAGGGGTGTACCAGAAGCAGGAAACCAACAGCCTACTGAACTATCAAGTATGACCTGTACTTTTGAGTGAAATTACTACAAAAGATTTAAATTTCTCAAGAAATGTCATGTAGTATTTTGGTTCTTAAACAAAATTCATGTTTTTACAGCTAATATACATGTATAACATTTATTTATTTTGATCTGTTAACCAGTGGCGTAATGAAGAATATTAAATCGTACCTTCTAAGTCAGGTTTTTGGCACCAATTTGGATCTTACAAAGGATTGCATACTTGGCATCAGTTGGGCCTCCTGGGTCCCCCATGATGCAGGGGTTGCAGGGGTGTATGTTATGCCAATGGTGTTAATATATAAGAGCTTTTTAAAATCTTTAATGCTCATGGTATGGTCTTAATTTATATTACTTCCCCATTGGAACAGAAATTTTTGTTTAAAATTTTGCTTGAATTAAACACATTTTATAAATTAGTATTCACACTAAAGAATTTTATAAAAATCATGAACATTTTCAACTATGTTTAAATGAAAATTATTGAATATCTTGCAGGGTTTTTTTTATTTTAAATAATCTAATCCTTTTAAAGTTTTTTTTTATCCATGTGATTGATTATAAGTTCATTATAATTGCTAAATTCCAGATTTTTAAACTGATTTTCTATATTTTTCTTTCACACTATCACAAAGAACACTTAAATAATATGATAATAGATGTTCTTAAAACTAAATATTTTGGAGGTTGGAATAAGGGTAAGTTTTGTCACAAATAAAAGACATTTATTGGTGGGAGTCTGAAGAAAATCATAAAATTTCAAGATTCTTACAAGTCTCGGATAATTGGGAAAGAAGTTTTATGTTCTCATTTGTATATCATAATCAATGAGCTGATAATTTGAATAATATGCTATACATATTTTATAATAAATCATTATATTAATTAATTTAATATATAAATGATAAAGATATTGAAAAAAATTATTTGTGAATATTCTGAGAATGAAACTTTTTATAGTGCTAGAATGATTTACTTTCTCAAAGATTTGGAATCACTAATATAGATAATGTGTGAAAATTTACATGAAAAATTTACCTGCCTTTAGAGTAAGAAAAGATGATATATGTAGAAATTATTCATAATAAAAAAAGTTAGATATATTTTTTTTTTTTGAGGAAATCTTGTAGCTTTCTTTCAACCTGCATGAATTGTGTAACTTTAATATTATATTATGGAGATTTAGCGATTATTAAAATTTATATTGTTGTTATCTTTAAGTAGAGGACAAAAACAAACTTTAATGCTTCATGTGTTGATATTGATTTCACTCCTTCTCTAAATGTATAATATTGCTTTTTAAACCCAATTTTTTTTGGCAAATTGCTCAACACCCTTCTGGAAAATTCCCTAATTCTTTTACCAAATATTTTTTATTTCTCTCGGACTTATTTTTTCATCTTATATAATTTCCAATTTTTTTTTCACCGCCAAAGCCAAATTTTGGATTTTATTATTATTTAATCAGCAATTTGATGTAGTTTAGAAATTAATTTGCTTCAAGAGATAAAACTTTTTTATTTTTCTGAATCTTATTTTAATCTTATTTTTTTATGCAATGGATTATCTCATTTTATCAGTAAAATCTCTTGTACTTTTTAATACATCAGTAAAATAATACTGTATCAATTTTTTTTTCAATTAAATCACAGTTTTTTGTGTAAGTTATGAATTATTTGAAAACAGATTTCTACTTTGTTAGTTTGGGCTGAAATTTATTCACTTTCATTATGATTTGGTTTAAATAAAAATAGACTTATTTTCCTGTACTCATTTTTATACTACCTATAAATACGTGTTTTAAAACTCAACAAGATTTAAATGACCTTATTACGTATTTGTTTTCTTAAATTATACATTTGATTTTTTTAAATTACGCATGTATGTGTGGTTTGCATGTTATTTATGTATTATGTCATTTATTTTAGGAAGACACTGAGGTTGAAGGTACATTATTTTTATATAGGAGGTGAGTTTGACTGTTTTCTTTTAATATCCAAACTATTCATGTATTATTTATCTTTAATATTTTTTCCACTTTCAAATACCGTACTTTTACAAGAAAAAATATGCTGTTTTTTCTTTGATAAGTTCTTATAATTCATTTTAGATAGTTTTATAGAGTAGAATATCCTACTTGCAAATTGGTTGTACAGTTATTACCTTGTGCTCTTTTTCTAAAAAAATATTTATATGCTAATCATGTGTTACAAATTAATTTGAATATTCTTCATGTTGGATTAAAATGAGTTATTTCATATTAGAAAACATATTTTTCATTTTATTTATCAAGTTTTGTCTACTACTGAACCAAATCTTAGAGCTTAGTGTTAAAGAATAAGACCTGAATTTGTAATATTTTTTCAGATATAAAAGAACTTAAACATTAATATTTTACTCTGGTTTTTTTATCCTATTAAGAGCAGTCTGTTTTATCATGCTTCTCATTTTTATCTGAGTTGATTCATTTTTTCTGGTATAAAATATGTTTCGTATTTTTTGTGTATAGGGTAGGGGAGACCTGTGTACCTAGGGCCACCCCATTTTATTTGAATAATAATTAGTTTTAAGTTTTATAACTCAGTTGAGTGAGTGACAACACCAATTCCTACTTTGGCATTCATTTTGAAGTCTTGCAAAAGAAAGTTGTGGCAAGTTATAAATGAAAAACAGTTTTACATGGTCTAAAGTAAAATTTTGCAGTTCATTTCTTTTTATTGTTGTACAATGATAAGTCAAATATTTTTCTTTGAATTCTAGTACATAATTTTTTTTTTGTGATTTTAAGTACTAAATTATATTTTAAATAAATCCCTTTCCATCTGGGTTTTTCTGCAGAAGAATTTTGTGTAAATTATTTATTTGTACCAGGGCCATGGCCCGGGTACAATTTGTAAAATTTAATATTCTTTTGTTATTATTTCATTAAAAAAAGTTTTTAAAAAAGGAGGAAAGTGGCCTTAATTACCTGAACCATTTTGATTTAGTCAAGTTTTTATTAAAATTTGGGATGTTATTTAAATGAGAGGAGTATATATTTTTTTGAAACTTTCAATATGCTTGATTTATAAAAGTATGTTGCTACCATTATTGTTATTATTCAGGATTATTATTTTGTTTACACAAACATAAAAATTCATTTAATAAAAAATTTTTATAATTAAAAAAAACAGAAGCGAATTCTAAATAATTTCTAATAAACATAATTCTCAAGTAAACCCAACAAAGGTGGCCGAAAACCAGGGAGAGGTAGATTCTTGACTGCCCTCCAGAAAATGAAGGAATCAAAAATATCATTTTAAATTAAAATTGCCCCCAAAAAAAAAAAAAAAAACTTTGAAAAACCTGAGTTTGAAATTAAAGGCAACTTCATCCAAAAGAATTATCAGATATTTGAAGATTCTCATTCCACTGATGATGCAAATTCTACAATAGCTGATGTAAGAAATATTATTGAAAAGGGGGGGTTTTGTTTAACAAAAATACAAGGCAAGAAAACTTAACATTTTTATGTAGCAGAAATAATAGATGTTAAAGAACACTATAGTGTTAAATTTCTGAAGAATATTGCTCGTTCAAATAAGTTTCTTTATGATAAAGAAGAAACTTATGAAATTGACAACAGAAATATTGTGTTCAAATTGCCCAAACCACAATCTGTTGGTGCTTCAGAGCGATGATGTATACAGCTCACTTTTGTAACTAGGTTTTTAAATTATAATGTTTAATGAAAATACGTGTAATTCATTAATAATTTGGCTCATTGCAAATTAAATAGTTAGATGATAAATCAATATGTTAGCTAATATTGATTCTTTTATTAAATTCATGTGTATATGTTTGTTTTCTATTGATTGCAGAGCAAAACCTAAGTTCCATTGAAAGGCCCTAGGTACAGCAGCTGCTGGCCCTAGGTACAATGACATCATTGTACCTAGGGCCATTTGTGAATTTTTTTAAAAACCTTTTATTTCACAGCATGCATATCAGTTTCACATTTTTAAAGAGGCCAGTGGCTCTATTTTTGTGCTTTGAAAAAAAGTGGCCCTAGGTACACAGATCTCCCCTAATGCTAAATGAGCTATTCCTTTATGTGTTAAAAAGGAAAAAGTATGTATTATATTTGTGGAATATTTTGAAATTTTAAAAACTATAATATAAACAGATGTATGCATAATGATGAAGCATCCTTTTATGGAAATTGAGATTTTTTTTTCTGTTGTGAAAATGCATTCACCTTTAGTTCAGGCTCTCATATATTTGGCAAAGACATCCATTAAAAATTCTTTGTCTTTCTTTTTTTGACTAATCCGTGCAATATTCTCTTTTTTAGACCCCTGTTGGTAAATCCTAGTTTCTAAATTTTATGAAAAGGACAATGTGTAAAATTAATGAGAAAAATTGATATTCATATTATATATGAATATTTTCATCTAGATATCAATAATTTAAATTATACTTTAACCCTTTGTCAAGTTATTTTGATGATTTGGGTACACAAATTGTCAAATTTTTTTGAACCAAAGAACTTCTAACCCCTAACCTTTGAAGTCTTCAGTAAAGTGCTGCCATCACATTAACTTTTCCCGAAAATCAGTTGGGTTTGACAAAGAGATGAAGCCGAAATAAACGTCTCTCGATATATATTCGGGTAAAACAATACGATGCACTAAAATTTACCCCGAGTAATACTCGGGCGTGACATTTTCGAACACCAGTGCTGTGCCCGAGATTATCTCGGGCATGGCAGTTAAAAGGTTAAAATAAACTATTGAAAAGTATTTTTTATTGTTACAAGATGACTAATCAAATTTTATTTTTCATAGTTGAAGCATTTTATAATCCTTGCAATTGCTGATGCTAAAAAATCTCTTAATTCTTGTGAATATAACATTACTGAAATGTGTATGTAATTTTTATAATGCACTAAAAGTGTACTTAACTCAGTTTTGTGTGATCCAAATTCATCTGATGATGTAGAATTATAGTTTTCAGCACATAATGTTATTTTTTATATAATGTTGATAGTATTTGCCTAGTTTAATAATTAAGATAAAATATTTAACTCTTTCCCAACTAAAGGAAATCTTTTCCTCCATTTTAAAATTAGTGATTGTCATATTTAACTATAACCTTATCTGCAATTTTTTAAAGAGAATGTTAAAATAAAACATATGCATGCACAATTATTTAAATGGTAACATATAGAGAAAAAAAGTTTCAAATCAATTTGCATCAATCATTAAACATTCACAGGCTGCATTATATTATTATTTCCATGTGTATATACTAATATACTATTAACAAACTTATAGTCCTGTAAGGGTTAACACATGTGTTAATATCAGAACAATTTTGTTCTTTTTTATGAACTAAATGAACCATTATTCTAAAACCTTAATTATATTAACATTCAAAAAGCTTCCAAATCTTGTAAGACTTAGAGGAAGCGAGGCAACATGTTTATGTTAAAATAATTCTTAGTATTGTTATGGTTTGAAATTTTTTTAATTGAGTAGTATTGGGGGTATATGTATATATAATAATTATTTGTTTTGTAATTACATTGATACTTAATGTTAAATGTGTATAGATGCTTTCTACATATTTTACAGGTTTTATTACTATTTAAGAATAGACTCAAATATTCTTTTATGTTAGGTGTAAGAATGCCATTCAATGAAAAAAAGCATTATATGTTTTAATAAAAGTTGTTAAAATTCTTAGAAAATCTATTGCATTATCATATTGCTAGAGATGTGCATTATATTCAGGAGCGTAGCTACCCCCTTATCAATGATATGGGGCTTCTCTCTCTCCAAGCTACAGGGGCCCCAACTTGTAGGTGTAAAATGTTAAGATCCTGCATCAAAATTTCCTAGGGACCCGTTTTTGGGGTCCTAAGGAATTTCGATACAGGATCCACTCAGGACTAGCTACGCCAGTGATCATATTAATATCCTAAAGCACAAGCACTGGTCTCTAATTTTTTTACTATTGTTACAGTTTTAATTGTTTTTTTAACTTGATAATAACTGTCTTGATTTCTAAAATTTTAGATTTTACAAAATCCTATGCTGCTAAGTGTACCATATGTAACTTATATTACATAATATCAAAAACTTTTCTTTGTAAGTGTCAAAAATCATTTTTTCAAGTATAATATAGGAAAAAAAAAAAAAGATTTTACTTAGATTTTTACTTATACAATTTTCAGGTTTTAAATATGTACTTTATGTTGTAAAAACAATAGTAGTCAAAATCAATTTAAGAATAATATACTGCCTGTTGCGATCCCCATTTTTTTTTAAATACATATAAAACAACCAAATAATAAAGGTTAAAATTTCAAAGTGAAAATAATAGTTCATTACATAAGCAATGAAATATTTCTTTAAAACACACTTAATGATATCTAAAAAAACATTGAAAGAATTTGAATTTTATTAAAGTAAAAAATATTTATAGCATTAAAAAATGGTACTTTCCTATTCAAACCATCAATAATTTGTTATTAATCAATACTTGAATATGTTTTTCATTTAAAAAAATCGCCCAAAGCTTTTGAATATCGTGATTTTGACCTATGGAATTTTTTTTTCATTTTGCTCTTAAAAGACATGAGCTAGCTTTTGAATTAAAAAGCATAAAAATTCAAAAAAATATATTATAGAGCTTTATTATACTACTGTTTTTCTTTATGCACTTATTTATGAAAATGATGTAAATAATATATTATAATTTTATTTTCATGTTATCTTTTCTTTATATTTTTATACTTAAGCTTTTATTCCAATTCCCTTTTTTTTTCAACTCTGAATATTTCAGAATAGTTTCATAATTTTTACACAGATGGCGCTATTACTATAGAAGGTAACCAGCTAATAAATTGCCCTTTATATTTCCAACTCCATTTAATATTTTACATTTGTTAATTTAGTTCAATTTTCTAATTTTACTTTTTAAAAATTTTATCATGAGCAGATTTCCCCACATCAGCTGTATCAATGATACGGGGCCCCCAAGCTTAAAGAGCCCTAAAATGTGAAAGCAAAAAATTGTAAAATGCTAAAGAGACCTAAAGCCCCCCTCCCCCAAGAAATTTATATACAGGGCTCACTCAGGCCTACCTACACCAGTAAATTTTATGTATTTTTTTCGAATGTTTAATTGCCCTTTTTTTAAAATTGATTTCTATGTGTTATTGCACGCATTTATAAATAATAGGCTTTCTAATTTGTTTCATAAATCTACTATCATGTTATTTGAATACACTTGTAAATTTTAGGCTTATCTGTTATTTGATATTAGGATTTTTGTTCATTCATTATTTTTCTTCTACGATTATTTATAATTTTTCTGTATAAAGGAGAAAGTTAGGGTCCCAAAAAGTACACTTAACCCTACATCACGACCCTAAGTCTGTTGCAGCTTTAGGAAACAACAGTTTTGAATTAAGGTTCATTGATATTTACTTATTTTGTTTGTAAGCTGTATGTTTTAGGTTCTAATTTTCTGAATTTTATTTCCTTCTGATTTGTAGGATGTATTTACTACTATCCATCATTATTTTGTTTTATGATACAAGAAAAACAAAAATTGAAATGAAATGTAAATTTTACTGAACAAAATTTTTATTCAAGACTTAATTATTATTTTAATGATTAAATTTTTTTAAGTAAAATATTTAGTTACAATGCGAGTGAAAGATTTTCACTCTCGATAATTTTTTCAAATATCGCGCTGAAATTATACCATTAAAATAATTGATATTAATTTTCTTCTTATTCTTAACAATTACTCTCAAGTTATCCAATTTTTTTCCTGATTCTTATTTTTCTCAGTTGTCTATGTGTATTATATTATCAATACGCTTTATCGATTGAATATTATAATCGTGATCTGGAAACCATATTATTATTTTGGGCTGTTTACGAAGATGCGACAAAAGGTTTGCAAATACATGTGGAATATTTTAATAACAAAAGTGAGAAAATACTAATATTTTCCTTTTCATGGACATAAGCCAGGGCTTTTCCCTTTCTTTGTCTTTGCTCTTTAGAGAGTCTTTCCATTATCTACGACCAATGGACCCTCCTAGGCACGGGCCTAGCATGCCTAGGGGAAAAGCGGTTCTACAGTAGGCTCTCTCGAAACTGTCCGTCGTGTGACCCTTGGAATGATATAGGAATGGTTTATAAAACTATACTGTGTGTCGCGTATTCACTTTTCAAATATCAGTCCTTATGTATATGTTACCGGCAAAGTATGAAATCCGGCATTCTATAGAATACACCTAAAACTAGCCGGCAATGTATGAAATGATTTTTATTTCATACATTGCCTAGACATTCTATAAAATGCCAAATGAGAAAAACCGGCAAAGTATGAAATACAGCAATTAGCTGAGTCGTTGGTGGGTGAGGAGAGCGAGGGAGGTGACTTGTGTGTACGTGCGACCCTTTGATTGACAGGGGAGAAAGAATCTCATGATTTCACCCCTGAAGGTCACAGCCTATATGTCACAGGGAAACGATGAAATTCGATGATGAGCTTTCGTCAAATCCCTATAGGAGATTATCAAGTCGCGAAAGATGTTAAAATAAATTCTCTTTGTCTTTTCCCTGTTGTAAGTAAGTGAATTAGTTAAATCCCCGAACTATTTTAGTGAAATGAAAAAAATATGCCACTTTTTGGCGTTAGGGGACTGATATTTGAGGGATCGCAATAACTTTTGTTATGGTTAGGATTTGCTGGGACGCCTCCCCCCAGTGCATTCCCACCCCTCTACAGCTTTTTGGCCAATATCTCGACACTCGAGCCTCACAGTCCATTCCAACCTGACTCATTCGATCTCGCGCTAACTGGTTTTCCAGTTATTCTAATTTCATGCTTATAGGGCTATTCCTTACATAGTTTTTAATTGTTATAAACTTTTATTTATTTAAACCACAATATCTGGCTCTGTTTGTCTCGACTTGAGATTTGAACCAACTGTTCCACCGTCAGACCTTTCAGTCATATACCTGACTCCCATTGTGGGCATGGGAGGTTGCCTAAAATCATTTTCCCTTTACTTAGGGGCCCGAAAAATTCGCCCTAGAATTGAGCTTGAGACTTGATTTTCCCCCTAGTATGGGTACGTGAATTGGCCCCACGGTCCCCTCAGGGTTCCCCATTAATAACTCGAACTTTGCTCTTGGTGCCGCAGGCTGGTTTCCATTGTTCCCTATGAGCCTTCAATATGTATTTTACCCCCAAAGCCCCTTTCCCTTTCCCCTTCACTTTTTTAAAAATTTAAATTTTTTAAATTCATAGCTCGAGTATTTTGATCAGGTTCGGAAGTACAACCCTTTTTGACCTCCCCAGTTCCTCCCGGACAGCATTTTGCCAATATTTTAAAATAACGTCTCTTCAACGTCATTTCCATAATGATAGTGATTTTATTACACCCTGAATTTGTTCAGTGAAATGATGAAATGAGCTCGTCAGGATTTGTATTGGCAAAATGCTGTCCAGGGGAGACACCTGAGGTCGAGCCCTTTGTACTCCGAACCATACAGGTCAAAACTCCTCGGAGCTATGAGGAATTTAAAAAATTTTAAAATCGTTTAAAAACGTGAAATAAGGGCGGGGGGAGAGGAGGAATGCGGCTATTGGGATAAAATTACATATTTGAAGAGCTCATAGGGAGAAAAAAATCGAATTCAGCCGGTGCGGTTGACAAGGTAGCATAGATTCGAGTTATTAAGGGGAAGCCCCCGTAGGGAGCACCGAAAGGGGCCCAAATTTCCCCATAAGGCTCGCGCATACACGAAAATATGGCGGACCTCCAAAAATCAAGTCTCAAGCTCAATTCCTTAGGGAGGGGGTGAATTTTTCAGACCCCATAGGATTAACATGGGAACATGATATTTTAGTGCTGAAGCCCTCTCCATGCCTACACAATGGGAGTCAAGTATATGACTGGATGGGTCTTGACGGGTGGAACAGTTGGTTCAAATCTCAAGTCCGAGGTTCAAACAGGAGCCAAGATATTGTGGGTTTAAATAAATTCTAAAAGTTTATAACAATTAAAAACTATGTAAGGAATAGCCCTATATGAGCATTAAATTATAATAACTGAAAGAGCAGTTAGAGAGGGATCGAATGAGCTAGGTTTTCCCTTAAGAGGACTTGGCACCCTAAAAAGGATCAAAATATCGTTTGTTTATTTTTATTTAGTTATATTTTTTGCATTATTACCTTTCTAATGATACATCATTTTTGCATGCCTGAAAATTAGAAGTTGGAAAAACCTCAATTGAAAAATATAAACAAACATCCCTTTTTAGATAAAAAAAAATAAAAAATAAATTAAAATGAGAGATATAAAAAAAGCTATTGTAAAAAGTGTGAAATAATAACTAAAAAAAGAAGCTTTTTTTATAAATAAAGCAGGATATTTCTTAAATATTACATTAATTTTTAATTTATATTTCTTTAGAAATGTGTGCATGTAAAATTTTTTCATTAAGGATTTTTTAAAATTTTTTTATTATTTCAGTTCTTATTCATCATGTGTTTTCCATAAAAATATAATATTTGAATATTATGTGGAGAAAAAAAAATTTAAAATTTGTGCATTTGTAGAAAATTTTTTTTAAATATTTTCCTTGAGTTTTCTTATGCAATTATATAATACTCTCTAAAAAGGGATCGTTTATAAAATATATGATTTGAAATAATTTGAAAATGCGTTTATTCTTACGAAAATATGTAGCTAATATTTTAAAGAGATATTTTGTTATTTAAGCTTATAATAATTATTTTTTTAGAATTACAAACTTAACAGTGGTTTATCTCAGTTTGTGTTTTTTCGCATTCAAAATGCTTCTCCTTCCATAAATATTAATCAATCACTTGCCCCTGTGTTTATGTATAATGCGTGTAACAAAATTAGGCATTCAGTTTGGGCTGTAATACTTTTTTTTAAAGAAAAATTTAATGTAGGAGATTTTGGAATTTTCGTTGAATTTTAGCATGCATATCTACATTTTATTTTTTTTCTCTAACATTAATTAAGTTATTGTAAAATCGATTCATAAATTTGTTTAAGATATTCTTAGGAAAGTTACAAAATATTTCAGGTCAAATAATTAGTAAATACAAAAGGAGTATTATTTTAAAATGTTCCATATTTTTTTTAAAACTTTCAATTTTTCTAAATTGTGTGAATAATTTACACAAAATTTCTTCTAGTGTTATTTTCTTGAATAAAAATATTATATGTAATGCTAAAATAAAATTTTTTAATACATAAATAAAAAATAACTGTTCAAAATATGCCAAGTCCCTTTAATAAGAAAGACAATAATCTTGTTCAGTACAACTTTCATTTTTCTTTTCGTATTTTGAATACATTTTTTTTTAATGGCACTCTTATTATTTTTCTAGTATGACATTTGTGTTTCTTAGGAATGCACGTCATTTATAAAATAGCCTTATTAGGAACTTTTTTTCATACTTTGCCTAAATAACATTAGTCATTCTATAGAATGCCTAGGCAAAGTATGTAATAATTCTCCTCATACTTTGTCTAAAAACGTCAGGCATTCTATAGAATGCCGGCATTTTATACTTTTGCTGGTAACATATATATATTTTCAGTTTTTAAATATTTATAATTACGATACGTTACGACACGAACTCACACAAACAATTAAATATTCATTAAAAAATTTCTATTTTGTGGGTAGGCACACCCACCGATTTTAACATTGCGTGATCATGTAGAAACGTTTTCATATCTTATTATTTTTTTTTTAAAAATCCTGTCTGCGATTTACTTAATCATTAAGGGGTCACAGGACTGTTAACCGATATCAGTGCCCTCGAAAAAAACATCCTTCTTCAAAACAATGTAACTTAGCAATAAAACAAAATAATAATTTGAAATTTTTACTACATGATAATCATATATTTACATTACTTCTTAAAGTTTCAGAGAATTTGAGAAAAAATGTAAAAAGTTATACAGTAATATAAATTGGACAATTTTTCAAAAATATGAAAATCAGTAAATTACACCGCGCAGGATTCTGAAGTACAAAATTAATAAAAATAGACAAAATTAGTTTTAATTGGTATAAAAGTGTTCATTTTTGAAGTTATACTAAGTTTTAAGAAATTTAGAAAAAAAAAATTTTTTAAATACAATTAAAACGAAAATTTTAAAATGTTAAGAAAAAAATTAAAATTCAAATAAAAAAATTCCATTAAACATTTTTTTGAAAATTGATATATAAGTTATGAAGAGCTTTATTTTGAACAGGTGTATGAAATTTCAAACTAATATCACAAATAGTTTCTGAGAAATCCTGCGCGGAAGCTAAAATGTTTTGTTTTGAGAAAAAGGAAGTTAAAGATAAGAAAGAGATAGGGTTTTTATTTAAGTTTCAATAGTTATTTCTCAATAACTTTGGAAGTTTTACAATATCAACACAATTTTGGTATCAAAATGCTCAGAAATGTTGAGGCTTTAACATATATTTTTTTTCAAAAAATTGAAAAATTAGCAATTTAAGAGTCCTGTGAGCTCTTAATTAATTTGCATTTGCATTAAAAATTTTTGAACAAGTTTACTTTTATTTGAATTTTAATGTTTGAAAAATGCTTATAGCATTTTCCATGTTTCTAATTATGAGCAGATTATTAGCATCTTATTAGAGCTGAACAACATTTTAAACTTACGTTAGAGTTAAAAACAAATAAAAAATGTTTTAAAGCTATTTTAGCCATTTTTAGTGTAAGTCGAATTGAAATTCGATTATGAAAAATATGCTCTCAACATTGTGTAGTAAATAGAAATGTTTTTATGTCTTTTTTTTATCATACTATCCATGATTTACTTAATTTTTTAATTTTTCATTTGCATTAAAAAAAACTTGAAAATTGTACTTAATATATATATTTTAATTTTGATATCTGAAAAACGTTTTTGGCGCTTTCTATATTTTTATTATATGATAGAAACACGAATTATTTTTCTTTCTTATATAATAATCGGCAGACGATTATTTTAAGCAGAATGCAAAAATCATGTTATTTATTTGTGAATATTTTTTTTTCTGCAGTAGATTTTTATTTTCTATTTTTACTTTTATCTTATTATTTGGCATAATCTTTACATTAAATCAAAGTATTAAATTAAATTTTCAAATTCTGTCACGTTGGAGTTGTATCGATACTATTTTGAAATATCTTTGCTAGAAATAAAAGCTTCCGAATGTTCCAAAACAAATTTTAATTATATTATGAAAGTTTTTGTAGTATTTTTATACATTGTATTAAAAAAAATTATTTAAAAAAAAACGATGAGATTTTAATTGTGTAGAAATATGGTTTCCTTGTTGTTTCAAAGCGTGTGTATTTATCATCACAACTTGAGTCACCCAAAATGCATGCCATATGAATGGTTTCACGCGCATTACGCATTTCTTTCCTATCACGTTTGTTTCGAGAAAAATCTGTTGAAACCTTTCCCTTTGCCAAATCTTTTGAGTTTTCTCACTTTCACGGATTATGTGTCTCTTTTTGAAGAAAGACGTCACTGTTGTATTAATAGTTGCTGTCTCCTCTGTGTTTGTACATATTTACCTTGGCGGTGTGATTGGATTTTTTTTCCCTCGCAAATGTAACAACGTGTCACAGCCCTAAAACTGCATGAGTTTGATAACAGCGAATGGAAACTTAAAGGGGGGGGGATGGAATAACAGTCAGAGAAAAGTTATATGTCATTCTTGAGATTGAAGACTTGATTCAAACACCGTGAATTTCTATTTGTTTTATGTTTATAACTAGATTTAAACGTGGAATTTAAAAAGTTTGTTTTAAAATTTTATAATATGAATCATGTAATAAAATTCACATAAATTTTTCTTGAGGGATTTTAATTCATAATGATCTTGAGCACTGGCGTAGCTAGTCTTGAGTGGGCCCTATATTTAAATACCTTGCGGGTTCTCCGTCAGGTCCCTAACATTTTACGACTTTTCTCGTGCGCATTTTGGGGCCCCGTATCATTGATACGGCGTAGCTACGTCCCTAATCTTGAGCAGGACCAGTGGCTTAACGGAAAATATTAGGCTCCCTCCAAAGTAAGGTTTTGGGCCCCAAGCCGGATCTTACAAAGGATTGTGTACTAGGCGTCAGTCAAGCTTTTGGGCCCCTTAGAATCCTGCCCCCTCCTGCAATCCGAAACTTACGGGGGCGTACGTTACGCCACTGAGCAGGACCGATCCTGAGGTGTCGGCCACCCACGTGAAAATACCTAAAGTGTTGCCCCTCTAGAAAATGTTTCATATTTTGACTAATACTCAACGTTGTTGTTATAAACTCATCTACCCGTATAACAGTAAAAAGAAAAACATTAATAAAAATTCAAATAGATGCAAGAATCACATCTTCCCTCTATTTTTAAGACACTCCTATGTCTTAGGTAATATTAATCATATTAGATATTTTCGTAAAGCAACTTTTGCAAAAATTACTTTTGAGACGTTTTTGTTAAGCATCGATCCACACTGCGACCCCCACTGTCGCTGGTAAGCAAATAAACCTTTCCTATTGCAGTATTGCCGGCTCTACCGCGAATTTTTCAATCAAATGAAGGATGTGTGTAAAGAGTAAACATTAATGGACATTGGATCAACACACTGTGCACTACATTCTATTTTTCTTAAACTATGCTACGCTATCGGGAAATTGACACTTATTTTTATTTTTCAATATTTATTTAACACTCTAAGCGGTCTGCACTTAAAGTCTTGCCATTCTGGAGATGCTTCAAAAACACACCGCACATATTTTTTTGCTTTCAGGTGGGGTTCTCAAAAGCGGTTGAGCCGTATTTTTAAGAATGCGGCTCTGCCGCTTTTGGGAATCGTGCTTGAAGGTAGAAAAAGCATCTGGAATGGCGGAATTTTACGTGCAGACCGCTTGGAGGGTTAAAACTCAGCATATTTATTCGACTTATTGCAAGTTTTATTTTGAGAAATTCGTAAAAGAAATTTGCTTGATTGGTAGAACTTTATGCCGCTTGCTTCCGCCCCTTGTTTCGGTCGCCCCCATATACTGCATGCCTTGCAAACCTGCTAGGACTTGCTCTGGTCTTGAGCCCTCCAAGACTTCGCGTGATAATTAATTTCTAGTTTACTCACTGAACGGGAAATAACCATAACCTTATCTCCCCAAAACTAAAACCAGCATTTTTAAATTAGAATGATGCAACCTAGCATCACTCGCGTAAATCACCAATCAGAAAAACCTTTATCGGAAATTATAATTTTAATACCTTCCGGTTATAACCAACGGTATAAATATACAAGATTTCTAGAGCGAACGAGTAACGTTTTTTGTCTTTTCTCAGTTGTCCGCGTGTATTCTGTACAAAATAAAATGGGGAATGAAAACTGTATGACTCCTTGTCCTTTCCACAATTGCAAGAAAGTTCACCTTAATACCAAAATGCTCTGATTCAAGCCTTGTATTTATTACATAGTAAACAAGGTTCGTTTATACTGAAGAATTTTGACCCGATATCTTCATAATTTATTTAATTGAGAACAATGGTTCTTATATCACTGAAATCCTAAACAATAAAATGAGGTCCCAGTTTGTGTGAATTTAAATCGCAATTGAGGTCCAGGAGAAACACTGATTCAGAATGACATCGTAGTTAGTCCATTGAACACCTCTAAATAAACGTAACTTAAAACTAAACAACTAAAAATTGTGCATATATAGAAATTTGGAAGAGATTATTATCTACTAGTTTGCCATCCATCGTTTTTAAAGTTATACCGATTATCGTAAGGGGGAAATAATAAAAATAATAATAATAATAATAATAAAAGTAAATAAATACTGAAATCATTTGAAAAGTTATGGTACTGGCATCCTTACTAAGGTTGTAGTATCGGCAGTTTATAGTTAATCAGAAATAATTGTATATAGTATATATTGGGTATCCTTGAATACTTAAACTCCTTGTAATCCACAAATCCTTTCAAGTATTTTTGGAATCTGAAATTTTGATGGTGGAATGTGTCATCTATACGAGTATATCTTTTTCTCTTTGCTGATAACTTTGAAATTTTCTTTGAAAGTAGATCTGATTCCATCACCAAAAGCTAAAGACCATACGGCGCCAGCAAATCAAAGCGATATGTCTTCAAATTTCAGATGCCGAGTTTAGTTTGATATCGGTATGGTTTGTAGTACACAAATTAAAGGTCCAGCTACTAACAATGTACAATTGTGCTTTTGATCGATATTTTAGAAAAAGAAACTCATAAAAAAAACTTGTCATTCGTTAGAAAGCACATTATTTAATATTTCTGTACACACACATTTGTTGTGACTGCCGCGGTAGCCGAGTGGTATAGATATCGGACCGTGGCTTGCCTTGTCACGAGTTCGAGCCCAGACGGGTCTTTAGTACCACTAAAGACCCGTCGTGTAGGGCAGCGATGCACGTTAAATCGGTCGAGAGCTGAAACGTCCTCCCGTTGGTGTGTTGTGGTAGTTAGGAGAGGGGGTGCCAGCTCAGGTGTCGTCCACGTCACTTGACCATGGTTCAAAATTATGTAGTCCGTCGCCAAAAGCCCTCGTGTAGCTAAACAGTGCGACGTTAATATTCAATCAATCACACACATTTGTATTTAACTTCATATTTATATGTATATTCTGTTAATTAAAATGATGTCAATCCTTAATAAGACTTATGTCCATTATATAAATATTTATAAGAATCGAAAAGAAATTAAATTGCTTTTTTTTTAAATTCTACATGAGGTCATTACCTTCAAGAAGAAAGTTAGGGATATATGACTGTTCCGTTAAATGTGAAATTTTGCATTTTTCAATTTAATCTGTCTTATAGTTTTTTTTGGGCTCGAAATTGATATTTGGTCTTTAATAAAGTAAATTTTGTTAACCGATAATTCAACTAAATAAATAACAACATGTTGCCTGAGTATAAATTTTTTGAGAGTGGAAAAAGGTTTTTTTAGCTGTTGTTTTCTCCGGAATATAAAGGCTCCTTGCTAAGAAATGAGCTCTTGTGATGCAATGACCTACGAGAATTTTAACCCTTAATTCCTTAAGGTTTTTTTTTCTTAATATGGCCTTTAAGTATAATTTTAAAATGGAAGTTGCGGAGCTGTCGAATGGCAAGAACTGGGTAATCTTGAACGAGAACCTGTCCTGGGACTCCTAAAAAAGCTGCTATAGCTCACTTTAGATTTATGACAAGAAATTTATGCAGTGAAATGAAATAGTCAGGATTTGCATTGGCAAAATGCTGTCCGGGAAGACACCTGGGAGAGGGTCGAGGACTTGTACATCGATCCCCTAAATATCAACCCCATACAGTAAAAAATGGCACCATAGGATTAACATAGGGATTAATATTTTAGTGCGTAAGCAACCGAGAGGAAAGATATTATACGTAAAAACCAGCCTAATTTTCTAATTATTTGTTAATTTGTTTTGAATTAATAATTTTTATTTCATTGACTATTGTTGTATTACTTCTACGTTTATTAATGCACCCTATTTGTGTGTTAAATAAACACTTTTAAACTCTTGACAATATTATTTCATCGTTTCACTGAAACATGTCAAGGATTTGTTCAAATCCCTTACTTTTATCAGGGAAATGACCTTGAAGAGACGTCATTTTAATATCCCGTCAATTGATCATTTCCCTTAGGGATTTGATGAAATTCCTAATTACATCATTTTCCTGCGACATAACCACTGGGTTACCGCAGCCCCGTGCGAATCGACAGATGTATATAAAAAAGTGAATGACATATTTTGAAAGAAAAATATTTGATTTGTATTGATTTATGTTACAATGAAAAAGCGCATACGAGATATCTTTAGTTATTTTTCTTCAATAGAAAAGTTGAAATATTAAAAGAAATTTAAAAAATAAAAAAACCAAACAGGTAATTGGTTTTTTTTTCAATTCCTACTATTAGCTCACGATCTCTCTATATTTTTATTTATTTATATATTTATTTATCTTGGTGGAATTTTCAATCATTAATAAAATACACTTTAAAGCGCTCAATTGAACTGAAATTTTATATACAGGATTATTTTGGATGGCAATACAATAATATGATAATAATTAATAAAAATTAATTGATTAAAACTAATGATTTAAAGAATTACAAATGCAACCACGTTGGCATCAGTTTTGGCGACTCGTGTCAAAACTTGAAAAGGTTTTTTTCTCACTTGTTAAAGTATTCAGTTGAACTGAAATTTATATTGGATGACAATACAATAAAATAATTAATAAAAATTAATTGATTAAAACTAGTTATTTAAAGAATTACAAATGCAACCACGTTGGCATCAGTTTTGGCGACTTGTGTCAAAACTTGAAAAGGTTTTTTTCTCACGTGTTAAAGTATTTAGTTAAACTGAAATTTATATACACGATTGCTTGGGATGACAATGCGATACTTTAATGATAATGAATAAAAATTAATTACCACTTAATGTTGTGATTCTGTCCTACGTACATACATATTTATATTAATTGTAACTATTTAATAAAAAGTAGCTAAAATAAAATTTTTCTTTGTTGATCTAAGTAGGAATCGACTTAAATTTTTTTTTTTTATATTACTTGTTAATATATTTATTTTAGTATGATCCCTCGCTGTAAAGGCTTGTAAAATACAATTTTACTACTAATCTGATTAGTATATTTATTATCAAGTTAAAAGGGTGTGTGTATTTCATGACAATTGTAGAATTTTTTTAAAAATAAATTCTTATGTGTGTGTGTGTTTAAAAATTTTTGTTGTTAGTACTTTAAGTTAGAATGGGAAAAAAAAAAGTTTTAAAGAAGTTAGTTAAAAAAATGTTTTTAATCAAAAGAAGATCGTTCTTATACTGAATCAAAACTGAAACCATTGTTTATTTTGAAAGAAGGAAGGGGGAGGGGGCATAGAGAAATGCACCACCCCATGACTTCCTTCAACTCTTTCCATTGTATTTACAGTTTATTTTTACTTCGGCTTCTGTTCTGTCTCTCTACCTTGTTGCAGTATGCGGGGATTAGTTTCCTAAATTAATTATCTGCAAATGAACATTGTAAGAAAATATCGTTAAATGATGATGATGATGGTGAGTTGTAAGAATAAGAACAATTGTTGTGGAGAGATTGGACAACCCGCCAAGTCTCTCATTGTACTTTGACCTATAATGTACCATTAACAAGAGGCTTTAAATAGCATTTCAATGAAGGTCCCAGAAGGAACCTTGATTGTTTCAGGGGGGCTGAATTTTTCCACGAACCTTCGAGTTTCCGCTTTTATTACTATTATAACAAAACGTTACTGATATATATGTCGCAGGAAATGGCGAAATTAGGCATTTCGTCAAATTCCTGAGGGACATGATCACTTGACGGTAGAAGTTAAAATAACGTCTCTTCAAGGTTATTTCCGTGATGAAAGTAAGTGATTTTATCAAATCTCTGAACTGTTTCATTGATGAAAAGATAAAATGAACTAGTCAGGATTTGCATTAGCAAAATGCTGTACAAGGGAGGGGGTAGACACCTTGGGGGTCTAACCGTACAGGTAGTACTATCGATCCCTTAAATATCAACCCCATATCTTTAAAAAAAATAGCACCATAGGATTAACATAAGGATTGATATTTTAGTGCGTAAGCAACCGAGAGGAGAGATGTTATGCGTCAAAAAATACCAGCCTAATTTTTTTATTATTTGTTAATTAGTTTCGGATAAATAATTTGTATTTCGTTGACTATTGTTGTATTACTTATTTCTATACGTTTAATAATGCACCCTATTAGTTAAATAAACATTTTTAAACTCTTGACAATATTATTTCATCATTTCACTGAAACCGGTCTGGGATTCGTTCAAATCCCTTACTTTTATTAGGGAAAATCACCTTGAAGAGACGTTATTTTAACATCTACCGTCAAGTGATCATCTCTTTTAGGGATTTGATGAGATTCCTTATTTCATCATTTTCCTGCGACATACATATGTTAACTTTAAAGAGTATAATTCAGTAATTTCATAGAATATATAACTAGGTATTTTATAAAATAACTGTACAAATTAATTAAAGTATATAATAGATGAAAAATTTCATATTTTACCTAGTTATTCTATGAAATAACTATTTATTTTGTAAAATAACTAATGATAGGCCGTTAAAATGGAAAAATAAACAATTTCAAAGTTATTTTATAAATTAATTGAGATCATAAATAGCTAAAATCTCTCGAAAAATACATTTTATCCCTATTGAGAACGATTAATTGATAAATAATAAGGAAAAGCTGATGATATATGAACTATTTTGCTTATATTGCTAACATTAGTTAAACAGAAAAGGAAAAAAATGTGTTTCAGTAATAATTGTATTTAAATATTTTAAAAAATGCACAAAATTTTTCAAACAAAAATGTAAGAGAATATTAATTTACGTTTTATGAAATACCTTTATTTAACTTTTCATTATTTATTAGAGCAAGGGTTGCTGTGATGACACTTTGAATTGCATTGGATATTATTTTCGAAAAACACAGTTTTTGCTATTACTCATTTGTTCACTTGAGTACTTTTTAATTCCATGTCCAGTGCTGCAACTTTGAGCTGTTGCAACAAAAAGTGTGTCAAAATTCGGAACTTCTTCGATGGAAATTAATTCTCACTCCCACATATACTGAATTGAGATCTAGATTACTATTGTTTTATTCGGCTATCTCTTTTTCCAATTGCAAAGAAGGTATAAGCGGTTCAAAACTGACTAGAAGCAGCTAGAACCATTCACTGAACTTTCGAATGCCGTATTTCATTCTTTAGCAATCAAGTAATAGTTATTCCCAAAACGATCCCAAGTGTTTCAAATATGGGGTACTTCAAAAAATACAAGACGCCATCACAAGGGTCAGAAACTTCTTGAACAATCCAATTACGTTTTCCAATTCCCCTATTAAATCTTGAGTATGGAGTGAAAAAATTTTGCTATTTGAATCCAATGTGCTCAATTCATGATGGTCACACGTGTTCTTCTTTGAATTTGAAACAGACATTAAACTAATTTTACTTGTTGTTGTGTTTTCAACACTTAAATAAAATTTAAAATTTCACAATTGCGTATAGATGTTTAAATGTTACAAAAAAAAAATTCCTTCAAAAAATTTTAAAATTAAAAAAAATGTCTTGTTCGATACATATACTTTTAAATAAAATGTATTTTGTATACTTATGTACTAAAAAGTTTCAACAAAGAGCTAAAGTTTGCAACAACGAAGCGCATGAACCGATTAGCTGGAAACACATGATTGATTGCCTTTATCGTGTGACTATGACGTCCCATGACTTTTTGAACCGATTGGCTAGAAACACGTGGTCATCATTATCATGTGACCATGACGTCACATGCATTTTGCCCATTGGACCTGATAATCCTTATTGGCGTAATCAAAGTCACATTTCCAGCATTTTGTTTCTTTTTATTTTGTCTGATAAACATTCAGGAACTTCTTTTCACGAAAATAACTAATTATTAAATTAAGAGAAAGCGCTGTGATATTTACGAGACAAAACTGACAAGGTAAACTTCACGCTTAGGTGAAGACAAGACATATGATTGTATTAATTAGGCCTCGTTAAAAAAATACTACTTTTCTGCGCTTTTCATTCAAAGTTTAGTAATAATAAGGTGACCAACCGTCCCCCTTTAGGGAGGACAGTCCTCCTTTTATAGGTTCTGTCCTTCCTCGAAAAGTGTCCGCCTTTTCGGTATTTTAGAACTGATCTGTTAATCTCTATTATCAGAGATGAAGCAAACATGTTTCCGAAATGTCGATGAATGGTCTGAAACAAAAATCACGGGAAATAACAATTTTCAAAGGTATTTTTTTGACTTTGTCACATGTAAATTGGGCAGATATAGAAAATTACGTTTAGTTTTTATTCGAAAGAAATGCCTGATATTAAAATCAATGACAATTGTCTGCTTGAAGCAGAAAGAAGAATGAATGTATATTTAAATTATAATAAATTAAGATTAATTGGAAAATCAACATGCTGAGAAATTGGTAAAAGATGGGTGAAATTACTTAAACCATTTGAAAAATGAACACATTCCATATGAAAATGTAATTATTCTTGTTGAATTTACGTTGTGCTGCCCGGGAACAAATGCAGGTTGAAAGATTTTTTTTTTTCAATTGTTTGATTTTTTGTGAAGTGACTGGTGGAAATAAAAATTGAATTTAATATTTGCTCATTGCTACCGAAATTTAGTATGAAGGATGTTTTCCCGAATTTTCAATGTATTAAAAATAGATGTTGACAAAAAAGAAAAAAAAACGAGTTTTAAAAGGTCGCTTATAATGTGTAACATCTGATATGTTATCGTGTTACCAATATTAAATTTTTCCTAAAAAAAAATATGAATCGGTATGATTGGAAAAAATTTTTCATCGAAAATTATATCTTTAATGAAAATTTATTTTTTAAACCGGGTAATAAATATTTTATCAAAATAATTATTCTTGTTCAATTTGGGGAAGAGCGGAACAAGACTATGGTAACAAAATTGACAATATATTTGTGATTTCAAAGTTTTTAAAAAACTATTGAAAAACAGCGTCAATAAAATTCCACTGTCAGCAGTCGAAACATTTTAATTTGTGTTCATTTGAGCTTGAGTTCATCCTTCATAAAGCTATGAACGGCTCAGCCCTTTAAAAATGGTTAAGGGAAAAACACCACTCAAAATCAGGGGGAAACGAGTGATAATTTTTTTTTTAAAAGCAGAACCACCTTCGTTATATATGGTAAAAAGTACAAAATGCAGGAAATCTTTAATTTTTTTAAACCGTTTGATTCGAAGAAATGTATACGACCACCAAATCACTGTTTGTCCATTTTCAAATAAGATTCGCCGCACTTATGTCCCCAATATCGTGACTAAGGATTTAGAGTCCGGGGGTGCTTGATGGTTTCTAAGGGGTTTGGGCCCCCCGCGAGGGTAGGGGAAAAGACAAGCCTCACCTCCCTTGGTCAAATCAAGAGCGCGCCTTTCGTCACATCCTGTTACACACATCCTCCTTTTTTACGAAAACACTCCCAACAAAAAATCCGCAACCGGGGGAAAGATGCCACATAAAAAAAAAACATTCAATGGAAAAAAACTGTTTAAATCAATTAAAAAGAATGTAATTAATTAGCGTATTTTTTTGAATTTAAAAATTTTTTATATATTTTTTAAGTAGATATTGGGAAAGTATTTTTAAAAACCATAAATGGATATTTTCATTTTGGGGTCCAGTTGAATAAAGATAAAAAATTTTTTTCAACATTTTGTTATTTAAATGATATTTCGGCAAAAAAATTGAAAATTTTTTTTCCCCAAAGTTTTTTTTTTGTGAAAAATGCTTCTATTATAAAAATAATTTTTTCCTGTATTTGTAAACCTCTCACAAAGGTCAACTAAATTTTTTTAAATATATCATTTGGTGGGTTTTTCCATATTTTTTTCGACAACAGAGGGGGGCAATTTTAAGAAAAAACGCCAATAAATTATTTAAATTGGTAGTAACTCTGAAAATAAGTAATTTTTTTAAAATTCTGTTGGGCCCCTTGAGAGAGGTCGGCTATATACAGGCGAAATATTATTATAATAGAACATTTTTTTAAAAGGAGAACATTTAAAAAAAAATTATTCTAAGTTAATTTTTGCCAAAATATTGTATTTAAATAATTTTTTTTGTCAAAATGTCCTTATAAAACAATTTTATACTTGTATTCTAATCTAAGTGACACTAAATATCATGGCAATTATCCATTTATGCGCTCTTTTAAAATCACGTTTCCGAACGAAGTCGGATACCTTAAATTTTTCGTCCTCCTTTTCATTATGAAAAAAATGGTCACCTTAGGAATAACAAACTACAGTTTATATACTTTTCCAAAAATCAACCCGTGCGAACTGCGGTACGTAACCGTTAACATACGAGTATCAATATTTATATTTCTAGGTGTATCTGGGTTTTGTTTGATTGGGTGTCGTCGTGATGAGCGTTGGAAGCCATCTGCCTCGTTCTGGATTGCTTCCAAGGGCTATTTGCAAAACGTAATTAAAAGGCCACCTGGCTCCTTGTTTTAATGGAGCCATTCTTTTCACGAAAGCGACTGCATGTGTGGAGGACCGTAAGAAAATGCTTGTCGCCATCCATTGTATTCGGATCTAACCCTTGTTCCAGTATGCGTGTCGGAGTGTATATTTCAGTATGCCGGAGGAATTTATTTGGGAGGGTATAATCTGCAGTCATTAATTAATATAGTTGCTAATATATCGATTTCTTTCTTTAAAATAATTTCATTATCATTATAACTAATTTAATATGGTGAGATGTTAAATTATTTAAATAACAATCCTAACGCTTCCTTTGGCTCCGTCACTGATTACTGATTATATTGCCTTGAAATGTTAAAGTTGAACATTTGTGTGAAAATAAATTATACTTTAAAACACGCTTTTATATGAATTAAACTGTGTTCTAATATGAAAAAATATTAACGAGAAAATTAATGTCATTGGGGCAAAAGCGTGGGGTGCTCTATATATTAATTGTTATAATTTCTTACTCTTAATATTCCGAAATGCTGAGTGAGTATACAAATGTAGTACAAAGCCCCCACGCTTTTCCACAAAAAGACATTAAATTTTCTCGTTAATCATTTTATTCTTATATTAAGAAATTTTTCTTTTTAAATTCGATTCACTATAAAAGCGTGTTTTTATTTTAAAACTATAATTTTATTTTCATTTTAGTTCGATCTACAATAAGCCTGTTTTTACTTTTTAAAACTATCTTTTTTTTCTTTTTTTGAATTTATCCTTGAGCTTGATATTTGGAGCCGGAATTATGTGGCTCCTGGAATTAATCTTGCTCTTCATTGGATATTAATTAATGGGTCTGTGAAGGGTATTTATTTTCTCCGTTTACGGGGTTTCGGATGAGTCTGATATCGTTATATTTCAAAGATTCCGTCTCTATAGGTACAGGTTTTACTAATAAAAGTGTGTTAAGAAGAAATATTAAATGTCAATCGTATTATATCACCTTTTAAACGTATTGCTATAATGTTAATTCGTATCATCACTTCTAAACATATTGCTTTATCGAAATAAAAAATATTTAGCAGTTAGAACATAAAATTATTTTTTTTCACATACACGAGTCTTTTATTTCCATTTTCAGCAAAACTATGCACCCACCCTACCCTTTTTCTCATAAAGAGCACTTTTTTTGTTTTATTTGTATTAACCACAACCCCTTTTTTTCGGTTTTGGGGTTTTGCACCTTAATCTTACCCCTAAATCAGGAATTGGTCCCCCAAACCCTGGGAAATATATGCAATTTTCGCCAAATCTGAAAAGGGTTTTTATGCAATTAGTCCCCAAAAGGGCGGGAAAATTTTTATATAATGAATTGGCCCAAATCTCGAAACCCCCAATTTTGGGATCTTGATGGGGCAATGAAACAAAATTATGAAATTTTTTATTGTCGTCGGCCCTTGAAAAATTTCCGATGTCCCCCGACAATTAATCTGCCCTTTTTTTAAAAGTGGGTAAAAATCGTGTTTAAGGATTCCTTACATAAAAATTGAAACTTAAAAAAAGCGTAAAAAAACAAAAAAAACCGCTTTTATTTTAAATTGAACAAAAAAGTAAAAATATAATTTTTTGAATAAAATGATTAACAAAATAATAATAATAATGTCATTGTGGTAAAAGTGTGAGGTGCTCGATATTAATTGTTATAATTTCTTACTAGTTCTATTCCGAAATGCTAAAGGTTAAATTAAAAAATGTAGTGAAAAACACCCCACACACGCTTTTATCACAATGAATTAATTTTATTTGTTAATCATTTTATTCTTATATTAAAAATTATTTTCATTTTTAGTTCGATCACACAAAAAAGCGTGTTTTTATATTTTTTTAACTATCATTTATTCATTGTCATTGATGAATTAATCTTTAAATGAAATCATTTTTTAGAATCAACCCCATTGGCTTTTTTTTGGGTTTACCCCTTTTTTGGGGGGCCGAAATCTAAATTTGCCAAAACCTGGAAAGGGAACCGTTAACCCCCATGCCCTGTCAGGACACTGGAACAAAATTATGAAATTATTGTATTGTCTTCGGTCCTTGAAAAGGGGTTTTCAAAATTTTCCCGAATTAATCTGTGCCCTTTTAAAAAAGTGGGTAAAAGTTCAGTTCAAAGTTTTTCCCTTTTTAGGGGGAAAACAAAAAATGAAAAATAAAAACTCTTTTTTAAATAAAAAATTTGCCCCAAAAAATTTTATTTATTATTGTTTAATTTTTTAATTTATTTTGTGAGTTTTCTATCCTTTGGGACAAATATACAACGGGTTTTTACTCATTTTTCCCAAAAATGTAAAATTTTAATTTACATAAAATTCCGTATCTTTTTTTGTTTTCAATTTTGGGCCCCAAGCGGGAAAAAAAACTTAAAATAAATTTCAAGTCTTCTCCATATTTTAATTTGTGGAATTTAATTGCCTCTTCAATCTGCCTGAGGAAATTTAAATTCACTGAGAGTCGTTTTCACTCTTCGGATAAACTTTGACATCAACTTTCTGTCTACAGAACCGTCTTTTGTGGAAATGATATCAGCTAATTCATTGCATGACAGTTTATTATAAACTCCAGGCTGATCTTTAGAGATTGTATAAAGCACAAACAACTATACTTTTGATCTCGGCTTTTATTTTGAATTTCATGCAAAGTTTTATGTTTTTCTGCTCATAGATTTTTATTTATAATTGGCTGTAAAGTTTGTATTATACCGTCATGTTTAACTGTTTTTTCTCGCCCATGCACAGCCTCATCATCATCATAAATATTAATTTGTCCAAACTGTGGTTATATATAAATAAATTTATTACAGCATCTGCGAAAAACTTTTTCGTATTGAGAGAGAATGGGTACAAACGATTATTCAATGACAATACGATACTTTTCTGCGTTTATTTATATATTATTTTGGATCGTAATCTTTGAAGTCTAAAGCAAGCGCTTTTAATTTTTTTGTTTACCTTTGCAAAAACGGTTGCTGATTGATTTTAGAGTTTTATCAACAAAAAATATTTTAACGAATTTCATTCTGTTATACTTTATGACAAAAATTAATTTTTTACACTGTTATTACACGGTGGAAATACGCCATGAAATATGTCAATTTCGGTGTAATATTTGAGGATATTTCGGATTATTATTTTTGTTTCCGTGTTTCACAAGCGTAAGTTTTCTTTGTTTATAGTAACCCTTTTCTAACTTCCATCAAACTCAAATTTAGTATGCTGAAATTATTAAAGTGATTAAAATTTAATTTTTCAAAACGGTCGCTTAGATAATTTTCGATTTTGAAATAAGTACTAAATGTCAAATAATTCTATATTCAAATTATACTTCATTAAAAAATTTTCAACAAAACCAAAAAAAAGTTTTAAAATAAGAAAAAAAATTTAAATTATTTTTTTGGGAAAACCCTTATTATTGTTTGTATAAAATTAATTATCCAAACACAGGTTTTATTTATTACTACGTATAACAAATTTACTAATTGTTGTGTTTATGAATAAAATTATATACTTCAAATTCAACTTATTTATTTTCTATTTTGAAGACTATCTTTCTGATTACATTTTCCTTGTGAAATAGAAACAAATATTTATTTATAACCATAAACTAGTAAAAATATAAAAAATCATTTTGACGAAACTGTCCTCTTTTTTTGCTGAAAAGAAAATCCTCCCATTTCATAAATTAGCATCGAATAATCTTTCATAAGTTTGTTATTATGCATACGTTTAAAGTTCGTTAAGACTACTAGAGAATAAAAACTACTCATACTAAAAAAAAAAATCACACCTTTTTTATATTATATATATATATAAATATTAAATTCCCAAATTTTAAAAAATTTTTCAATAATCTTTGGGAAAATTTTTTAACGGGGGTTTCCATTTTATGAAAAAGATTTTTAAAAATAAAATATTTCCCTTGTTTTGTATGCCCTGCCGCCCGGGGGGGAAACAAAAATTTTTTAGTTTTAAAATCCAGGAATCCCCTATTTTTGGAAAACCGGGACAAATAAAAGACTGGAACCCCGGGTTTAAAAATGTTTGGGACCCAAAAAAAACCCCCAATATATTTCCCCTTTTTTTTTCCTCCTTTTTAAATTTTAAGGGAATTTTCCCAAAACCAAACCCGGGGTCCCTTTTGGGGATCGTTTGGCACCCCAAAATACCACCCAACTCCTTAATTTCCCTTTTTTTGTTTTTCCCCCCCCTTTTTGGCATTCCCTGCCTTTTAAAACCCCCGGTTTTTTTCGAGTTTTTGTTGGTTCGCTAAAAATTTTTAAACCCGCCGTTTAACCCAAAAAGATGGGGGTTTTTTCTTTTTTTCCCGCCTTTTGTTACTTGGGGAAAATTTTTTCCAGGAAAACACGTTTAAAATATTAAAGGGGGAAAAAAACGTTTTAATTTTTCACGTTTCCTTTAGTTAAAATTCGGGAAGGGAAAAAAAATGGGGTTTTTGTTGTTTTAATTTTTTTTTCTTTATTTTTACTGATTTTTTTTTTTTTTTCAGAAAAAAAGTTTTTTAAATATTATTAAAATTGTTTTAGATTTTTCCCTAAAAACTGGGGTTAAAAAACAAAAAAATAAAAAAACTTATAAAATTTTCAAATTTTTATTTCTTTTTTAAAAAAAATTCCCTTTAATTTTTTTTTATTGAAAAAAAGTTTTAAAAAATATTAAAAATTTTAATTATTGTTTTTTATTATAAACTTTTAATAAATTTCTGGTGTCAAAAAAATCAGAAATTATAAATAACTATAAACATTTTACTAAATATTGCTTAAATCAGAAATACCCAATTAATTTTATTAATAGTTATATGAATAAAGCTATTCAAAATAGTAAGGATTAAAAATTCTGAGATTGATAATAGTTTATTATTATAAACTTTAATATTTCATAGTTATAGTTATCTCCATAATCTAATATTAGATAAAATTACTTATTATTTTATTCATATTTACTCTAGTGTTATTAAAGTTGTGCTAAAATTTGCAATTATTAATTTTTATTTCCATTCTTTTTATATTTTTGTTAAGTGCTACATTTTAGCCCTTCACATGAATTAAATCTGCATTAGGGTCCAGAATCTGGCAATAACTTATTTATTGCACTCAGATTTAACGCGGGCTATGCATTTGTAAGTGCAATTTTTAGGTAAGTTACCTCTATCTTGTAATGGATTAAGATATTCCTATCCATTATTTTCTATTGGTTTTTGCTCAGTGTTATTTACATAAAGGGGGAAGGTTGGCTGGCCATAAAAACATGTTCAACCCCACTTTTATATAAATTATTTTATATATTAGCTGTTCTAAGTCAGCAATGTTTATAACACTGCAGCATCCATTTTATAATTTTTAATCTCGGTTACTCATATGTCCTTCATTGTGTGATGATTTTCCTACTGTCTATGTGTTTTTCGAATGTGATTGTTGGATGTTATCTCTTGTTTGTAGAGAATAAGACTATATATATATATATATATATATATATATTCTATTATTTTTATAAATTCTAATATCTGGTTCATATTACCACATTTCTGTTTTTGTATGCTTCAGCTATAATGTTATAATAATTCATGTCTCTATAGTAGAGAATATTAATTATATATATTGTAGTGTAGTCGAGGGTTATTTATGTTGGTTGTTTCTTGATAAACTGTTAACTTCTGAATTAGTTTTCTTCTTTTATTCATGGTCACAGGCATATGAATTTCAACATTTGGAATAATTAATTAATATGGACACACACACACGCATAGCAGAAGCAATAAGCAGCAGCAACATTTCACAGGACGAAGACAAAGATAAAGAGAGTGAGCTCAAAAGAGTTTCTCTTTTCGTACCGGCTGTAAAGGTCGCGTAACTCTTTTTTAACAGCAGCCATAATTGGTTAGAAACGGGCGAGAGCGAGTTTTCTGATGCAGTGTTACATTTGATTACGGATTAAGATTAATGCGTTAGTCCTGAACTAAAGAATTAAAAGTTATTTAAAGAAGCTTATTTAAAAGGATACTAGAGGGAATATATATATATATATATATATATATATATATATATATATATATATTCTTTAAAGGATACTAGAGGAATATATATATATATATATATATATATATTATAATATGATGTGATGAATGTTAAAAAATGATCTTTACTAGAGTTAGAAATGATTTAAATCTTAGAGATAAAGAAATCAAACAGATAATATTGGGAGCTTTGAAATATGAAGCTGCAGTATTATTAACAATGCTGAGACTGTGGACAAAAGAGAGAGAGAGCTTTTAATTCATATAAAAGTGGGGTTTAATCAGACTAGCCAATCTTCCTTTCTTTTTGTTTACAATACTGAGCGAAATTCTGTTTAAAATAATAGAAGTTCTACATCTCTATTTTAAGAGAAAGGTAACTTACCTAAAAATGCGTTCAAAAATGCTTAGATCACGATTAATGTGAACATTTGCCGCCTATCCGGTATAGTGGCTAGTGACGTTGACTGCGGTGCCGTAGGGTCTGGGTTCGAATCCCGGGTAAGGTATGAATATTTGTGTTGTAATCCTTCTCTTTGTGATGTGTGCTTCACGCTTACTTCTATGTGAGCCCCCGTGTGATACTTTGTGGTGCACGGGGTTATAAATGTTCTCAATAATAATAATAATAATAAAAATGTGTGATTATTAAGCAAGTTACTACCAGATTCAGGAATGGCCGCGGTATCCTAGTAGTCAAGGTAATGGACTCGTGGCCGACGTGTCATGAATTCGAGCCTAGTACCACTGAAGATTCGCCGTATAGGGCAGCGATGCACGTTAAATCTCTAGAGAGCTCAAATGTCCTCCTGTTGGTGTGGTAGTTAGGAGAGGGGCCGGCTCAGGTGTCGTCATCGTTACTTGACCATGGTTCGAAATTACGAGGTCCGTCGCCAAAAGCCCTCGAGTAGCTGAACAGTGCGACGTAAATATTCACTCACGCCAGATTCAGGATCTAGATCCAGAATAAAAGCTATATTATTACTGGTGGAATTGTAGCAAAACAATAAGTATAAAACTATTTTTTTAAAAACAAATATAAACTAAGAAAATTAAGTTCAATACAAAAATTATAGAAGTAACACTAAGAATATTTTTTTGTGTTAATCTACACTATAATATTAAGGTTAAAAATAAAATGAGATTGGGATATATATAGTCTTTTTGTTAGAGCTATTGTTGCGCCATCTGTGAATTGAAGATGTACATAATTAAAAGATAATATTTGGAAATATGAATATTTACTATGTATTCTTCTCAATAATAGCAAACACTATTAATCTACAAATATGAACTCTATCATTATCTCTATATCGACAATATTTCTTTATCATTTAAATGTGCTACCTATATATAATTTTAATTTTAAACTGATGTATGAACGCTCTATTTAATAATAGGATTTATGCATTCGTTTTCCCTGCCATTATGACTTTTCTTGTCAATATTTTACATACGATTAGAATTTTAATATAAAAGTGTTTAAAATATAAGTGTTACTCTTTGCCTCTTGTTATTTCAATGGCATAAAACCTACCTAAAGTTAATTGTTAAGTCGCGCGCGTATGCATCCTTTATCAATGAAATTTCATAACTATTAGTAAAAACAAAAAGAAATAATAAAAATATATAAATTTCCAAGGAAGAAATTTAAGGGGTTTTAAATTTTCCCGTTTAAAAATTATAACAGGGGGTAATGAAAAAATTCAATATTTTTTTTTTCACAAACAAGTGAAAGATGTAAATCAACTGCAAATTAACTCAATATTCGGTAGTACATCTAGGTGGAGCTTAATTTTGCTCATTACTACCAAAGCTGTTTTAAAAAATAAAATTTTCGTCGTTTTTAGGGGCTAAAATCATTTATTTTAAAAATTAATATTAGGTTGGGGAAAAGTCCATTATTTTTTTCATGAAATTCAAGACTATTTAACATATTTCGGATTGTCGATTTGGCTCAAATATGTACCGTTTTTTTGGGGTATAATTTTTGCCATTTTAAAGGTAGCTTCATAATGGATCTGCTAAATGATGGTTTTGGCGACTTATATGCGAATTTCAATCGCTCGATTCAATTTAATCGGATTATCAAGCCAAAAATTGGAAAATTGTAATACTAATTGGAGCATTATTTTACATAGCTTCCGACAAACATATATGTTTTCTGAGTTGTTCATTATTTTTCTTTTATCCAGCTCAATTCTTCTATTAAAAATACAATATATTTGTGCATGAAGAATTTTTTTTACATGTTCAAAAGTTTTACTGCATACCTTTCAAAACTTGGCCAGATTTACAATTGTAATACTCGGAAATAATGTTTTTTAAGTGGTAAATAGCAATTATTAAGTTTTTCAAGTATCAGAAATAATCGATTTCTATTAATTATTTAAGAATTCTTATTCTATTTTTATTTTTATTTGGATTTTTTTATTTTTAAAATTTTTAGTTTGTCTGCATACTACTCAGTTGAGAGTTCCATGCCCTAATGTAATAAACTGCTCTGTACATCTCAAGCTGCTCGACCAAGATTCTTTCATAAATTTACTCATTCATTTTGTATGTTCTAATAATCTTACTTAACCGAAAACCATTTTATTTCCCGGTGGCCGCAAACATATTACTGGAAAAAAACGTATCAGGAAATTTCAGCAGCCATTAACAAATTGATCAAAATATTAAATATTTTTCATTAAGATTGATAATTTCATCAATTTTAACAAATAGATTATTTTCAAAATTTCTTGAACCATTTTTTATTTTTTCATCTTGACCAAACTTCTTACTTAATTACTTAAAAAACATAAAATTTTTCCTGTTGAATTTTTTGTACATTGTTCTCAGATTCATTCTTGAATGGCCGGAGCCAGACCACTCAGAAAAGGCTTTTCAATACAAACGAACTCTTTTAGTGATTATCAAAATTGCAATTTAGCTGCACTTGTGTTTCACTGCCCAGTCAATATAAGTTTTTTCCCCTAATTTAGTTATTTTTAATATAATTTCTTATTTCTATTTAATTATTCCTTATTTAAAGTTTTAATTTCTCATTTCTTCTAAAATTAGTCTGTAGATTTGCAGTTTGCTCGAATTCATGTACTCTATGATTTAAAACTTCTCATTAAATGCAAAATGTAAAAATAGCTGCCGTTCTGGTAAATCAATAAAATTACTCTCGAGCAAGCATCCTAACATTATCCATCCAAATTTTTCTCATTTCTCATTCAGATTTCTGTGCCGCAATCGGATTGGCTGGGCCATCCATCCCAAGCATGACTTTTTTTTAAGGCACTTTTTTTAACCAACCTTTCATCTCATGAATATTATAAACAAATGTAAATTTATTGTAGTTATTATTTATTAACTTAATATTTATAATTTTTTAAAATGGGCAATTTTTGAAAGCATATTAAAGTGACTCAAATTCTCATGATAGAAGATAAAGGTTCGAAAGAACCAAGTTCTCCAGTATCCGTACCAATACTTTTGTTTTTAATCTATATATTTTGTATATTTCAGGTCATTGCCACCGCATCATGGATTTATCATCGTGAATCGGAAGAACACTACCAATTTCATCGAGTCCATCACCAGTGACATGCAATTTCAGCTCCAAGAACCATACCTCCTGTATAAGAACCATTCTGGTGAGTAAGGAACGGAAATGCTGAGTGGAAAATTGAATGTTGAATTGAATTATCCCTATTTATCATGATTAACTTCCGCCCAAAGTTTCTTCGTTAATTGATTTATTCAAACTTCTGTCGTTGTAAATAGACCCTGCTGACCGCGCGGAGAAAAAACTTCAATAAGTTCTTTTGGAGAGTCTTCTTTTGTGGACAACACTTGACCAAGGTTCTAAATTGAAACATTTTGCCAATTTGTTGCATCATATTTACGCGAAACGTAAAATATTAACACACATTTTTGGTTTTATATTTTATGTAATGTAAGAAGTCGTAATAAACATAAAAAGTTTCATTACAGAAAACGCAGAGGTTATTCAAGTAACTTGTTTTTAAACTGTTGAAGTTTTCTCCTCGTATTTTTTGTCAGTGTGTTCAGGGACGTCTTAAGACATGGGTCATCTGTGTCTAGGTCCAGAGCCTTAGCCACAATGGGAGCCTAGTCTCGTTCTCGTTGAAATTATTCGAATCATGACCTTATTGAAACTAATAAGATCATGATTCGAATAATTTCAACGGTCAAATGTTTTTTCCGTTTAGGTTCTCCGAAAAACTGGGAATTTCGGACAATATGTCTATTGGCTGCATGTGATGACTTTCTTCCCTGTACAGGTCAAGGCCTACCACCATACACCATCATTACTCATTCAGTCAAATGGTGGCAATCGGTCGAGTCGGTTTGCGCGATTGTAAGTCAGGCTTATTTATTTGTTTCAAGTTTTTGTTTGTACGAGTATTTGACAAGTATGCTATATACCAGGGATGGCGAACCAATGGCACGCGTGCCATTGATGGCACGTGAGGCAATATTTTTGGCGCGCCTCTGATGAAAACGGTTTGCATTTTAGTTCAGAAACTATATTATATCAAGAAACCCAAAATTGAAAAACAATATCAAGATTAAGATGTCCATGAGAAATCAGACAAAGAAGAAGTTATTGAAGAATTTATTTCCCTAATTGATTCTTCAATCAAGGAATTTCCAGTGAGATTTTTCCAGTTTAAAGAATTATCAGAAACACTCAAGTTTATTATGTACCCTGGTGTGACTTCATTTGATAAAAATGAACTCGTTCCAATTCTATTCGTTGGAAATTGAAGAATTTGAAATGCAACTATTGATTGATTTCCAGTTTAGTTCAATATGGATTCAAAAATTTATTAAAGAAGGAAAAAGTTGGAATTGATTGAAATAGAAAGATTAACAAGTAATATAAGTAAAGACGCCAGTAATGAAATTTTTTAAACATAGAATTTGATTTCAGACACATTTGACTGTTCGAAGAAGCTGGCTCAATCAATTTTAACCATATTTTTCATCGAGCTTATACCTGCGAGTCATTTTCAGAGATGAATAACATTATAGACTCACGTAGAAACCGTTTGGCTGATGACTCCAATTCAGCATGCATTCTTCTAAAAGTAACACCTTACAATCCTGATATAAATTATTTGTCATCTAATCTGCAACAACAGAAGTCACACTAATGTTACCTTAATTTGAATTAGACGCATAAAACTAAAACTTTTACTACTATACAGTGCAAAATGTATTTTTTCGTAGTAAATAAAGAATTTTATGTTGTTAGTATTTAGTTTTATTATTTTCCCTATACTCACAAAGTCAAAATTATCTGACGGCACTTCTATACCTCATTAAACATTTCTTTAGAAAAAATGGCACGTTGATCCATAAAGGTTCGCCACCCCTGCTATATACTATATATACTTTTAAGGGTCATAGGGGAGCCTACATTTATGTTGGGGCTCAAGGCCTCAAGAGGTTTTAAGACGTCCTGGGTGTGTTTATATATGTAATAGTTTGTATTTCTTGTATTACTTATTCAATCCTCTTCTTTTTGTAGGGGATATAATCGGGTCGTGGTTTTATGAACAAAAAGATCTCAGGAGAATCATGAAAAAGATACAAACGTAATTAATTATGCCACATAATTTACCCTCTGATGTGTTTTGATTTATATGCTTTATTGCTTTCTGTATTTTACAGCATCATACTTAAGCAAACCGGGGCCAATTCACGACAAAGGTGTGTTTCTGATAGTGAGACAAAAGACCGTGCTGATTCCCCAAACATTATGGCTTTGCTAGAAAAAGCACAAGACAAATATATGGTAAGTCTTTTAATAGATGGATTGTGTATCAGACTTAACTTGTATAAATTTATTTTGGATTGAATTAATTTGCACTTTTTATATTCAGAGGATTTTAAAAAGATTAAAGTTCATAATAGGTCGATTGCTGTATTTTAATGGATAGGAACCGTTCTCATTAGAATCGGAAAGTTTTTTTGTAATACGTCCCTATTCTAAAATACAGTAATTAATAATGTGATTTTAATGAGAATCTTTGATTAAAAGTGCAAAACTAAAAAGTATTGTTACGAATTTTGTATAAAGAATATTTAAAATAGTGTAAATACTTTACATCTGGATGCGTAATACGTTTATATTACTCTGTGTTGTAATTGTTTTATGTTAAATTTGTTATATTTTAAATCAACGCCTGTTCCTTACATTATAATGGCGATTCAATGGAAACTTGGCGAAATTTTGGCGATAAAGCCAAGTTGGCATCATTTTTGGTGACGGTATGGATTTTTCTGGAAATTAGAGGATAAATCTACTAATATCACGATCCATATGACGCAAGTGGATTTTTTGAGAAAAATCCGTGAGGTCTATAAATAGGGAGTCACTCACCAAACTGAGTTAGTCTTGTTTTGACCGTGAAGAGTCGACAAGCGATTAGCTATTGCTTCGGCTGTTGAGTAGGACGAGCAAGTGCTTATGAATAGTCTTTAAATATACTTGTATTTTAGACACTGATAGTCGTGTCTGAACGCCGTTAAAGGTGTGAAGGTCTGAGAATTATTCTGTGAATATTGCTACTGTATTTCAAGGATTATTTTTCGACAATAAATTTTCATCGGGCCTGAAGAACTGTTTTGCTCTTTGCGACTGATTGTATAAAATCCTCGAACCCTGATCTTCGTAAAAATATGCTTTCTAATAAAAATTATTCAGGCTTTCAAGCTCTATTTAAAATTTTTCATGAATACGGAAAATGCTCTGAAATTAAGTTTCGTCGGTTTTTGTTACACGAAAACTTTATTTCAAGAAAAAATTCATCATGATAACATAAACTACGCATCTTGCACGATTCTTCGACACAGTCGCTGCCGACATCGAGACACTTGTCGTAGAGTACAATAAATTTGAAGAAATCACTCTGGTAAAAACCCGGTGCCCCCTTGTCAAAAACTAGCTCCAACGCATTGTTTTGGAAGTTACGTCCTGAGAATGCGACTTTCAGTGCAGGGAAAAAAAGTCCGATTGGGTAAAGTTTTCATTTATGGATCTGGAGGGTTGCCTACTTAACCTTCATCTTCCGGTCTGCCTTCCTTTTCTGAACATGCAACATTAACGACACTACAACACTAACTATTTGACGAGACATGATTTCTTCACCATACACGATCTGTTTGCGTTCATGGATAACGGACACGTTGTGATACCCCACGGACCGGGGGTATCATCTCTTTATCTACGCGACCTAGATTTGTAGAAGAAATGATTGATCACCCAAATTCGTCATAATAAATCTAATTTATTACTATTTTCCCCAATATATTGATCAACACAACACAAGTCTTACTTATAGGGTTGTTATGAGTGATACAACGTAATTCTAAATTCTAAGTAAATAGCGCCTGGAATCCTAATCACTATCTTTATGAAAATCTATCTTAAAAATCTTTATCTGCCTTAGATTCCTTAACACACATTTAAGTCCGTTCTATAATTACATTTCTATAATTAATATCTTGCCAATATCTCACGGCGATCAGCATCTCTGCTGTCTGTCTTCTATTATTCTATTCTTCTACTATTCATCAACTATTATTCTTCCATTCTACTCACACGCGAATGCTAAAGCTCCATTATATATCTATTAACTAATCTACATATAGCGGTTTCTTGAGAGGATTGGATTGAAATAATGGAATTCTGGCCCCAAAGATTCCCCAAGAGGATTAGTAAGAAAATCCGATAAAGCCTAGTCACAACGTTAGTCCTAGGTGCCCATTCAAACTGGATGCTCTTCCACTGGCAACCATCTTGTCAGCACATGTCAATAATCATGATTTTTACTCGAATTTTACATTGAAGTAAAAACCAAACTGCTTATAATCTGTTACAACTGATTGAGACGACACAGTGGTTCTCTCTCTCTCTCTTGCTTTTATTCTCTTGCGCTGATTTATTTTTACTTCTATGAACAACAATTTCTATACACTGCTTTGTGAGATGATGCCCTTATCTTGAAGAGCAGCTGAAGCAATGGCAGCACCACCCAGTCGGAGATTCCATATCTATTATATGTTTTAAAATGTGCTAGAAGTTTAGTCACAAAAGGTGTGAAGTCTTCAGTGTTTGGACTCTGTATTCAATAATGATGATGTAATATTCTCGCCCATTCGCCGCTTTCACTTACATCCATGATTCGAATGTATTGAGCTGGAAGAAACATCAGCCAGTATTTTGTTTCTCTCCAGATATATGCACTTGCTTATATTGCTGTTCCACCGCCTTAGTATTTTGGAAAGCAACTTTCATATCTGATGAACCAATTACCAGTTTTCTTTCAGTTCACCGGTTTACTAAAAATTATTTCTCGTTCATAGGTACTTCCTATTATTTCTTACAGTGACAACTTTCAACTGACATACAAAAAGTATTTTACACACAAATAGAGCATTTACGTTCTTTCAGAAATTGTCGGCTTGCTTGCGATAGCTTTCATTTTTATCGTGCTTTTCAAGGCTTCTTTGTGTGAGCACGATATTTGTCGTGGCATGAACGTATTTTTTCTCAAAATGATGTATCGATCAATTATAGGGATTGAAACTCGTCCCCAGACCTCTTCTTACTTATTTACATCTTCTTCACATCAAGTGGAAAGTGTAAATATAGACATTGTATTCTTGCTTCGGTTCTTTTTTTAATACCAACATACAAACCTTTTACGTTTTTGTAGGTAGGGAGCATATTCGATGGCATATCATAGCTACACTCAAATATAGGGCAAATCATGTCGTTTTGCCTCTGGAATACTTGTCCTAGTGTCCACCATCACCAGTAATGTTAAGAAGTTGGAGCTTAGATTAGCTATCGTGTGTGAATTTTTTAATTTCAAGTCTGCTTTGGGTTCTGTTAAGATTAGTTTCTTGGACAAGATCACCAAAATTTTAATATTGTCTTTTGAACTCATTCTGATTTTACTGCGAAATTTGTTAAGAAGAGAAAATAAATGCTGTTGATTTTTTTTCAATTGATTTGGAAGAGAATTTGTGTACTACAAGTACAGTATTAAAAAGAGAAGTTATTGAATTATTATTGAATCCAAAAAGGGGCTTTAACAATAATAAAGGACTAAGAAACATGCTCATTTAAATGTATTTAATTAAAATCAATAAAACAAATGCATTCACTAGAACTTAATGAAATTTTATACAATATTTTCAAGTTTTTTGAGAAACAAAACATTTTATTGAGTTTTTGGAAAATAATTTGGTATTTTTCTTTGCATTGCCTTTTTTAGCATCAAATTGTCAACAGATTGTTCTATGTCTCTCGTTCATTTTGTTATTCATTTCACCACTGAAATGTGCGTCTAACTGCACATACTTTTCATGATCCTCATTTCAGATGACATGAGAACTTTTTCACAACAATTGTAGATTATGATCATTTCAGGAAGAAATGCATAGATATTATTAGATTGAGATTGAGTGAGAATTGTTTTTCAATGATGCATTGAACCTGAAACACGATAAAGGTAAAACTATATGTATTTATATAACAAAACACTTTTAAAATATTAATTTTCTAAAGAAAATTTGTAAATTGTTTTTAATTTTCTCTAATTGACTTAGACCTAATCCATTAATACTAATCGCATTATGTAAAATTTTTGGAATTATTGTTCTGATATCCTTAGCTTTGAAACATTTAAGGATTGGTTATATTTTTTGACATGCTGCATGCTTTTAATACTGAATATGATCCCTTTTTATTATTTGGGATTATATTCTGATTTTGTTAATAAATGAAATAATTTGGAATAGCAACTATTAAAACTTTTATGTCATTTTAAAAATAAACTTCATGATGAGTTTTTAAATATATGAGAAAAGACTTATATAATTTTGATGATTAGTTTTAAAATATAAAACTTTAGTGTTATATGAAACATTTTATAAGTGAATATATATATATATATATATATATGTATAAATTAAGAGTTTGTAAAAACTCTCTTAAAATTATATGAGCCGTTATTGTAATTATTTTTCAGTATAAGTATCAATTTTCTTTTGATTCTATTACTTGTGATTTATAAATGTAAATTTTTTATAAATCAATTAGAAATTAGTTCCAGTATATATATGTGTGTGTGTGTTATGTTATCAAAATATGTATTGAAATGAATTATCTTTAAGTGAAAATAAATTTTATGTAATTAGATCAAAAATAAAATTCAACAATAGAAGTTTTATAACAATTGTAACATGTTGATGAATCAGCATAAAGAATCAAAATATGTACAGGCGTCCCACGTATAACACAGTTAATTTGAGTCATGCTATATCGAAACAGTGTTATACGAGACATTTTTATTTATTTACTTAAATTATTATTTTATTTATTTATTAAATTAATTGTATATGTACATGATATAAATGAGGGCAATATGTACCATGTGATATCGGAATCAAGTCTTATGGTGTAAAAGTAAGTAATATGTATAAAAGTAAGTGTGCAAATGAAAAAGTAAGTTAACTTCAAGTTTTTAATCAAAAACGAAAATATGAAATACAAAAATTAAAAAATGCAACAAAAAATATACATCTCTAAATTTAATGTTTCCATTTGAAGGCATATATATAAATAATAATTATACATTTTCAACACATACTGTCAGGAAAAAATCAGATTTTCTGTAGAAATAAAGTTAGAAATTTCCCATATAAATGGAAATGATATTCAATTTTTTAAAATCGTGTTGTATTAGATTCGTTTTGTGCTGTGTTACAATAATCGACTCCATGTTATGATTTTTGCAAATTCTGTACTGTGTAATATTGAAACCATGTTTTTTTACAAGTACCATGTTATACAAGGGATGCCTGTGCTCAACTTTCTGATTCTAAACTGTGTTAAGATAATAAAAAGTTTGTTTTATAGCACTTTTCTGTGTGAAACTAGTAATCATTAACAGACTGCTGTGAAGTAAAATTAATCCGATGTACTGCATCAAGTTTTGTAAAAAAGTAAAGTTCTATCTATATATATGTTACCGGCAAAGTATGAAATGCCGGCATTCTATAGAATGCCTCTATAGAATGCCGACAAAGTCTCGATCTCGAATGAATTTCCTTAGTCGTGTCCTCCCCTTGTTAGATATGTAGAACTAAATGCGGAAAAGCTGAATACATATGCAATTTTCTCTCTTCAAACAATTAAATATCTCCAGCTATGACATTCAATAATTTACAAAAAAGCTATAAATTTACCTTTAGAGTTATCTTTCAATTTTTTTGTAATTCCTTAATTGACCAAATTCTGGAGATGTTCGTCAAATAAGATCTATTACAAATTTATGAAATTCATTCAAAAATTGACAAATTTGTCGAGTAGTGCTGAATGCCACTGATAATTTTACCGTGGGCCATTGGTTGCCTACCTCTGCTTTAGACCATGACTCCTTCTCCAACACTACAACTTGCTTTTCCATTTTAATGCAGCATAGGAAAAAAAAATTTTTTTGATGAATAAGTTTTAAGTAAAATTGAGTATTTTGACACTCCCGAACAAACCACAATGTGCAACTGACAATTTCTGAGCCTGAAGTACGCGTTGTCTCGCGCACAATATTCGAAACGAATTGGAGATGTATTTCATACTTTGCCAGTTTCTCATTAGGCATTCTATAGAATGCTTAGGCAATGTGTAAAATAAGAATCATTTCATACATTGCCGGCTAGTTTTAGGCATTCTATAGAATGCCGGATTTCATGCTTTGCCGGTAACATATATATAAATATAAACTCTAAATTTTATGTATGCATTAAATTATTAAATTAAATGTATTGTTTCTCTTTGCATCAGAAGGAATAAAAAAACATTACTTTTTAAATTAAAGTAAGTTTATTTTAGTGACATGTATACTAATATATTGTATTGCATATTTCAGAAAGCTCTATTTGACTCTCATAAAGTGGACAATGATATAGGTTTTAACAGCCTTTATGCTCATTCCGACAAAAAATCATTGGAAAAATCTGTTGAATTTATTGAAAAACAACAGAAAAGTTCAGTTGTCCGTTCTACTTCCGAAGAAAATTGCCAAATCTCACCTCGCAGAAGATTTATGTCCACTGGATCCTTAGATGCAGACCGAATCTCTACATTTCCTGCTGCACCTTTCCTGAAAAACCAGAGCACTAAAGTCATAGAAGAAGAAAAAACCAAAGACTTCAATGGATCTCATCTCTCTGCAGGAGATAGGGTGGCACCCACTCGTTTGTCGCCTCTTTTCAGTCAAAATGAGATTTCTTCACCCATTTTGGATGTTACATCCATTAAGAAAACATTCCAGCCGCAATTTACAAATGTAAGTATTTCTTTTAAAAAGTATGTTCATTTAAAATTATATGTGCTGCTTAGAAAATAAATTCTGATAAACTATTGGGAATAAAAGATATATATATATATTTATTTTATGCTCATTGATATGTATATGTATACACTTTTAAATAATTTTCTTCTGTACTGTTCCATCCATGCATTGTACCAAAACATGTAGAACGAAGAAAGGAAGAAAAACAATTTAAATTGCATATAGTTGTATCATTGGTGCTGTTAAACCTTCTGTTCAACTACTACACACAATGTATATTTTGTCAAAAAAATCTGCACATTAATTTCAAGTGTCTTGTATTTAGTTTTGCATCTCTTTACTTTTAATTATTAAAGATGAGCTTCAAATTTTTCTCTTAAAATTTGAACTATAATAAAAACATCTTGAAAATTTTTTCTAAATTAATTACAATGAATTCATTTATTGAGTGGAATTTAAGCAAGGCTTTGAACTAGAACTAAACTGAAAATCTTAAAAAACCATTATTTTCGGTCAGAGCAAAAGCTGGAACTAAACCAAAAAGATATCAGTTTATTTTGGTGTTTGATATATCTTCAGTCACTTTGTTACTGTAACGAACTTATCAATATTTTCTAATTTAATATCTAACATATAATTATCGTCATTACAAGTACATTGCTTCTCAATTTCCTGTTTTGATGTTCACTAGTACTTTTCTGTTTCAGTTTTGAATGAAACTACTTGTTAAAGGCAAATTTGATTCATTTGAATAAACTAGAAGTATGGATGATTTTTTAAGGAAAAAAAATAGACTGTGTTATATTTTTTACATTTTAGCTTGAGATCATCCATGGATGTTTGTATAGACTATTTAGATAGTTGTGCAACTTTTAAAGAATATTCGGAACAAATTACAATTTTTGGTAAAATCCATTTCAATCCTAAACGAGGAAACACAACCTTCTATTGAAAGTGATGAAAATGAAGGGGATTTAGAGACTTTGTAAAAGTAAAGAATTGGCAATAAAAACACATAGATCCCTTATTTCTACCAAGATTGAAATTGAATTAAAATGATTTTGTCAATGTATGAAGGCTTGATATGAAAAATAATATTTTAGATTTCTGGGAAGAGAATCAAGTTACCTTTATCCACACTTGTGTAAGATTGTAATGGGGGGGTTTGGGTTGTTCCATCTACACAAGTTAGTGTTGAAAGGGCATTTTCACAGGTGTGAAATTTATTCTCTGAGACAACAGAAGTATTTTCAGTGAAACCACATTAAAATATATATTAATAATTAGAGAAAATTTTCATATGTTAAATAAATAAATATACTTATTTTTTACATAATTATTGCAAGCATCAAATGTTGATGGTCGCATAATCAACATAATCATGAACCTAGTTGTCAAATGAGATTTTGATAATGGATAATAATGCCTATGCTTGCTGTTCTCTGCTCAGCCACTTGTATTGTACATGTTGGTTAATTCTATCAATTTGCATAGTGTACTAATTAAAAAAGAATAACATCTAAATTTTGATTGCATTATATTTTTTGTTTGTTTGTGATAGAATTATATTTTTTGCACAAATAAGAATGTACATAAAGAAAAATTATTCATTCAGAACTGAACCAAAAACTGTTATTTTCGGCAGAACGAAAACAGGAACTGAATTAATATATGTATATTTTTTTTTGAACCAGAATAAAAAATAACAAAAAAATAAGTATAATATCAGTACTTTGGATAAATTCTCTGTGATTTTCTAGCGATCTGTGCACTTTCTAAAATAAAGGTTGCATAAGATAACTCTAGCTTTGTTAACACAAAATAGAAGTATAGGTAATTCTTTCTTGCAACTAACTATTAAAGCAGCATTTTCTTAACTTATTTGATTCATGGCATCCTTTTTGAATTAAAATTTTCTTATGTACGTTACCCTAAATTAGAGCAAGATTAGTCATAAGAAATAAAAAGTTTTATAAAAACTCTTATAATATTCAAAAAATTGTAATGAGCAATTGATACAACTGTATTACTGAACACAGTGGCTTAACGTAGAATATCACCCCCAGCAAATTCAGGTTGTTATCCCAAAGCCCAAATATATACGTAGCGTCAGTCAAGCCTTGGGCCCCCTAGAGTCCTTGTCCCGCCCTCATTGCGGGGGTATGTTATGCCACTGACTGAACATTCATTTGTTTGTTATTTATTCATTAGCAGATGTGATTCTGTGGACCATTACACATTTTCTCTAATATGGGAATAAAATTGGATACAGCATTTTCAGTTCCTTTTTCATAATGATTTTTGTTCCATATTTGCTCTTTTATCACAGACTGTTGTAATACGCAGAAATAGTCCTTACCAGCATCTTTTTCATTTTTCTTTCCCAGATCTTAAATTTTTCTTTATTTAAAAATTAAAATTTTTTCCATTGAATTTAAAAGTGCACAAGGACATTCAACTTTTTAAAAATACATTATAAGTATTCTTGATTTATCAAATATTGTGTCAATATTTTACAGTTGCAAAATTTTTGTTATTTTCAGTGTTTTTCTTTAAGCCAAATGTAGTTGTCTTATTGTGTTTAAAATGCACATGATAGAACATTACCACAAGAGAACCTTTGTGCATTGCTGGAATATAAGTTTGATGATTATTTGGCTGTCATACCCTCACATAATTTTTTGAAAATCCTTTCATTTAATGGGCTAGTTTAAAATTAACTCTATTTCTTACACCATGCTAAGACCTGGTCAGTAAAATTTTCTGGTCATTTGAAAAATAGAATTTGTTCACACAGATTAAGTGACTTATTGTATTTTTTTCATGCAAAAAATTTTTTAATTAAAATGAACTCTACATTTACCACTTTGAAAAAAAAAATTTCCCTGACATTTTATGTATGTAACTTTTCAATTTTTTGTTGTTGTTGTATTGAGCTTTACAATGTATGGATGCTACTAGAATGCATGAAGGAGGGAATATACTTTAAATGTTTTTATGTATTAGAATGTATCTTTTAAATTACTTAGTGTTAAGTGTTATCAATATTTTAAGATATATTATTTTCTGAATAATGGCAAATGCAGATTAAAAGTTTTCTCTTTAAATAGAATGATAACAATCAAAGAGTGTTTATGTCTTGTTCATAGAGAAAAGTATACGTTAAAATAAAGTAATGAATTATTTAATGTATCTTTATGTATCGATATTCAGTTTTAAAATTCAGCTCAATTTGATATTAACAAGAATTATGTCATAAAATGAAATTTAAATTTTTAAAAAAATTAAAATATATACACTAATTTGTGTTCAGTTGTACAATATTTAAATGTATGTATCATGCATATAATATGTTATATATAATCTTTTAGCCTATCCCAGATCATTACAGAACAAATTCCTTACCTGGTACATTTTCTGGTAAGTTAATAAATATTTATTTTCCTATGAGTTTTTTTTTTGTGTACAGTTGTCTGAGATCAAGGGTGGCCAACCTGTGGCATGCGTGCTACAGTGTGGCATGGTGGAGTTGTTTGTAACAGTAGAATGCTAAGACTTACTGAAAAATTTAAAATTTTTTCGGAAAGATTATAAATAACTAGTTTTTACAATTTTATTGAAGTGATGTGTCTCAGACAAAAAACCCCTCAAAATTTGGATCAACATATGTTTGTGGATAAATGTTTTCTGCTATGAACATAATAAAATAAGTATCACTCAAAACTGGTACTTGTGCACCTATAATAACCTAATTTTTTTAGGCAGCTGTAAGAGCTGATCCTAATATAGATGACTTGGTAAAAAAAGTAGTAATTTAAAGCCACATGAAGTAAATACTGAGTGTTCAATAATTATTTTGAATTAAATGATTCAAGTTACTCATTTTTATTTTATACTCAACCTAATTCATTGAACTTGTTAAAAGTATTAAAATAAAAAAACTGAGTTTGTACTTTCATCTTATTTATTATATTTTTAAATTTCGACTACTTAGATTTGCATCATCTCTGTATATTTGTGTAAAAATCCCATAATAAGCTTATAAGTAACATTTTTTCACTTCTCCTTATTTGTTTGTTAGAAAAGTTGGAAGTGGCATGTGTAATTATTTTTTTATCAAATGTGACACTTTTCCCAAAACGGTTGACCACCCCTGTCTCAGGTCATTCATTATTGAATGAAAAACAACAGCAGCAACAAAAAACAACAATATTGTGTTATTTTGAACTTGTTTTAAAGCAAAAATATCTTGTTTATGATTTTCTTAAAAACTTGTTCACATTAAACTGATATGAATAATGCATTAATATAATTTTTATTTCAACTAAAAATTGTCTTTATACAAATGTGTAACATGATTATTACTAAGTACAGTGAGTGCCAAAAAATTTATTTTTCTAGTCTGATTTCAAAGATTACTCTACTTAGGATTTACTCTGTTCTAAGATGGAAGAATGTTTGTACTTGAAAAACCTTCAGTTTCTTTTTGTGAATTCTTCCCTTTCCCCTCTTATTATCAATTTCCTTAAAAAAAACTCTTTTGTTTTATTTACTTGCTGTCTGTTCATTGCAATTCATTATATTCCCACTGTTCTCTATTCTCTGTATATTCTGGATTTGCTCTATTCATCATTTTCTCAATAAAAATTGATTAAAATTGAATTCAGGCTTCCTTTATACTTTGACTAAAAAAAAGTTGCTTAGAAATTCACATTTTTTTCTAAATCCTTAAATTCAATATACTCCAGATTTTTTTGATAACATTTTTGTATTCCATTCAGCAAGTTAACATTGAATGTTTTCTTTTGGTTCATTTAATTTAAACATAAAACCCCATTATACAAATTTATATTAAATAAGTAATTACGAACTCAAGAAATAAAATGTATATATGTAATTGACATGCGTTTATTATATATAAATTTTCAAACTTTTGGTAGTTTATGTATACAATTATTTTAAAAAGGTAAATACAGGTTTGTTCCCTTAGATCATGATGCATTATTAATGAACAACTAATTATCTGAACATTATATATGCCTGAAAATAAGGAAACATTTTACTTTATATTTAAAATTGGTAGTGTATCTTTTAATTGGTTATTATCAAAGGTTCAATGAAAATGTTCTGTAATATATTCATCAAATTCAAAATGCCAAATGCTTTTTTTCTTCTACTCTTATATAAATTTAGTATTCTTTTTAACTATTTAAGATAATTAAAGGGCTTTTCTAATATCTATCTGTATAAAAATGGGTGTTTGTATGTATGACCCTCGCTTCACTCCAACACTGTTCAACCTCCCTATGAAAATTAGCATGCATATGTATTTTTTTGTGGAGAAGGTTTTTGGGCTGTCTTCTTTTTTGCAACTCCCCACCAAGTGGCTCGTGGCTCTACAGCATATCAACTTCTGCACCTTTCAATCAATTACCAACATTTTGCTGTTTCTATTGAATCGCCCTTATAATCTAAGGAACGGCGTTATTTATGAATATTACAAATTTAACAAAAAAATAAATACAACAGAAAGTAATACTGATGTATTACACATCCAGATATAAATTATTTACACTATTTTAAGCGTTCATTACACAAAATTTGTAAAAATGTGTTACTTTTGCTGAGCAGAGATCAGCTTAGAAAGGTGTTTTCAAAAATTGACCCACAACAGAGTTATGGGGCGTTATAAAAAAAAGAATCCTTTTTTATCAGCTATTAGATCTACAAACTTAAATTTTAACTAAAAGAGCTTTTTCATTCAACTGAGATATGCAAAAAGCTTTTTTTTTGTTTAATTTGCAATTCACGTAAAATTAACTCATTAAAAATTCTTTATCCTTCAATCTGTATTGTTTAATTTTTTAATTCACTGGTGCAAAGAACGGGTATACCAGCTAGTAATATATAATTCTCTTAATATGTGTTGTATTGTACATATTTAAAAAAATTAATTTGTAGTCTAATATGTGCATTAGATATTCCACAACCAAAACTAGAATTTTTTATTGAATTGTTTAAAACATTTTTTATGAAATGTAGAATCAAGAAAGAACAGTATTTTTTGCTATTTCTTTTAAGATTGATCTCAGTGCCCCTAATGGCATTTGATAACAATGTTTTTAAGTTAGAATAAACTTTTAAACTCAGTGAATAATTTTAAATTGATGCATAGGTTGAGAATTGTCATTATGATTCCATATAATTCTTAGCTACAAACAAGTGTGTGAATATACTTATTTTTGAAGATTAATAATTTTGGGAGTGATTGATTTTTTTAAATAAATGGGAAAAGAATATTAAAGAAGTATTTTATTAATATATCTTATTTTTGATATTGATCATAATGTTAGTAAAGTAATAATTTGTAAACATTATATGAATATTACTAATAAATTTATTACTTAAGGTAAGTAAGTTTCTGCTGTAATCTAATTGATTAAATCATAGTTTAATATTTAGAAACCTAATTTCATCTAATATTAATGTATATTGCAGCATATTAAATTTAAATCTAATGAGACTTTCTCATGTTGTTTTATGTCGCAATTTAGAGATTGATATACTAATGCAAAAAAATTTCCCTTTTGTTTGAATATAGCTAGAACTATGAGGTAGGTTTTTTCCCTTTTCTTTTGGTCTAGAGCTGTCTGGTGATGTTAATATAGCTATTCATCTTAATTGTTATATCAGGAATATGCTTTTGTTACTTTACATATAATAGTATCAAATATATTTTCACCAATATAATTCAGAAAAAGTTACTTTATAGCTCACTCATTTTATATTACCATTGTTTCATAAACAGTTTTTAACAAGAAAACTGTTTAACTTTGCCTTTATTTTACATATATATATAATATATTTCTAAGTTTTTATATTTTTAATAATGCTAGTTTCTTGTTTCCAGGTGTGCTGGATCGTAAAACCAATTTAGGTCCAAACTGTGATATACATTTTACAAACATGAAAGAAGTTCTGAAATCACATATTCAGGTTTGTTTACTACCACAAGGTGGATTGATTATTGCTTTTACACATTTTTCATTCTTTAAAAATTTTGTAAAATAAATCCAATGTAACATTCTGAAAAAAATATGGAATTGCATTTAAATAAAAAATATTGAATATTTTTTAAATGTAACTTTTATCCTCCCATTTTTCTTTAAATTATTCATTTAGAGCATATCTTAGCCATGTACTATTTTTTTAAAAAAAAAATATAAGACATGTAACATGTTAAATATTTTTTCATCTTTTATGTCTAAACAGGTGTTAAACATTGCACAATTTTAAAGTATCCTAAAAAGTAAAAGACATTTATTTTTTAAAAAGTATCTTATTATGTCTGTATCTTATTATGTATTATTAAGTATCTTATTTATGTCTGACCATGTGTTAAGCATTACATTATTTTAGAAGACACTTAAGTCTAAGCATGAAAAGAAACAAGAATTCAAGACCATTTATATATATACAAAGTTGAATGTTTTTTTTTTGTAAATGAAGAAGTTTTGAATTTTTAAGAATTATTGTTAGTACTTTTATGCAGTGTTGGTGTGCATAATTTAATTATATTTTAAATTAATCATGGAACAGACATTTTTGTGCATGAAAAACATTTTTCATTGTACTACTTTTGCTTTTCATTCTGATTTTAAGTTAATGCATTGTTTACTTACTTTATAACTCAATACTTACAAAATAAAGTAATATTTTCCATATATTCCAACATATAACACACACTTTTAATACAAAATATATCATCAAAATTTAAGGGTGTGCTCTATGTATCAGATATAAAAATGATGCATTTAATGAAATTTAATTTCATTCTTTTTGTGTTTATTATCCACTTACACATTATATCATGAGAGATGTGACACATTTGGTGACCTTTTGTAAATATTTTTTCTCCTACAAGCATCCATGTATTCCTCTATTGTTTTAAATTTCCTTTGAATGGTTTGTTGTTCCAAATATCTAAAGGTTGAACTAATGATATTAATCTGCATGGAATAACTGCCATGTCTGTGATGGGGTCTAAACACATCTTAAACTAAAGTATTTAATGAGTTTGTTAAAGCATCAGAATGTTTTGCCAAACATCTTTTATCCACAGTTTTACACTGTTTTCATCCATCAATCTCATACATGAAACCATTTGTGAAATTACATTTTGGCATCATCTTTCTTTTAAAAATAAGTATGTGTTAAAATTTTGTTCTACCCTCTAATAAGTTTCCATAAACACTACAGTGAAGTAGTTTGTTTTTGTGACTTGTTTTTATGTGTACCATTTTTATTTCATATCAAATGTTTTAATTTCTATCAAATTATAAATATTACTGGAGTTGCATTAATATTTTCAATATGGGATAGTAAACACTTTTTGCATTTTTGTAAGTCAATAAAATACTAATGGAAACTTATCACAATTTGTTATCCAAATCTTTGGAAAGCCTTTGAAAGACTTGTTTTTCCTTGAAGAATTAAATTATTCCATTCTCTAAAGTGACTACACCGACTCAAAATTGCTTTAAAATTTTCAGTTTCATTCTTTTTTGCCCACTTGAGCTCAAATAAACGTACACTGTTTCAT
>BMAV01016008.1:0-28664 GCA_019973955.1 Trichonephila inaurata madagascariensis | reverse complement strand
CGGGCTAATAGCTTTCGTATTGCTTCAAAATGCGGCGTAAATTGAAATTAATATAGTTATTGTTAATACTAAGTATAGTTATTATTATTAAGTATAATTATTAGATATTATTAATTATTAAGTATAATTATTAAGAATATTTATTAATTATTAAGTATAATTATTTAAGAATAGTTATTAATTATTAAGTATAATTATTATGGATAGTTATTAATTATTAAGCATAATTATTATGGATAGTTATTAATTATTAATTACAATTTTACGGATAGTTATTAATTATTAAGTTTAGTTATAGTCATTGTTAATGATATGCATATGTTACCTTTAAAGTGTATAATCCAGGTATTTCATAGAATAAATAGGTATTTCATGACATAACAAGGCACAAGTAAGTTAAAGTATATAATAGATGAACAATTTCATACTTTACCTTATTATTTAATGAAGTAACTATTTATTCTATGAAATAAGTAATGATAGACCGTTAAAGGGAAAAATAAACAATTTCAAAGTTATGTTATATATTAATTGATCATAAATTGCTCCAAAACCTCTAGAAAAATACAGTTTATCCCTATCATGGATGATTAATTGATAAATAATAAGGAAAAGCAAATGCTATAATTTATTATACTCATTGTGCTAGCATTAGTTCAACAGAAAGGGGGAGGGAAGAATGTTTTGCATCTGTTACCGGCACAATTAACTTTACTACTCCTTGAACTTCAAGGATATCATAATGCTGACGTAACCAATAGTAACGTGGTATTTTTTCAATTCCTAGTATTAGCTCTCACAATTTCTATATATTTATTTATTTATACATTTATTTATCTTGGTGGAATTTTCAATCGTGAATAAAATACATTTTAAAGCGCTTAATTGAGCTGAAATTTTATATACAGGATTATTTTGGATGCACAATAATATAATAATAATTAAAATTAATTGTTTAAAACTAACTATTTAAAGAATTACAAATACAAATCACGTTGGCATCATTTTTGGTGACTTAACGACCCTTTTTGGCGACTTGTGTCAAAACTGAAAAGGTTTTTCTCACGTGTTAAAGTATTCACTTGAATTGAAATTTATGTACACGATTGTTTTGGATGGCAATACGATACTTAAATGATAGTTAATGCAAATTAATTACCACTTAATGCTGTGATTGTATGTGTCATATGTATATACATATTTATATTGATTGTAACTATTTAATAAAAAGTAGCTAAAATAAAATTTTTATTTGCTGATATAAGTAGGAATTGACAAAATCTGTTTTTTTTATATTGCTTTTATGTTGTTTTGCACTTTTTATTTCTGCTATCAAAGTTAATAATTTTGCACGAGTAAATGCAGTACTGTATTTCTTTCCACACAATATTTAATAGATTCAAAATTTTCTCGCATTAAGGTAACCATACTTTCGGGAAACCCTGATTTTGTAAAAGGCATAAATGTATAATTTTCATGATATTTAGTGTCACTTAGATTAGAATACATGTATAAATTGTTTTAAGGACATTTTGAAAAAAAAAAAATTATTTGAATACAGTATTTTGGCAAAAAAATTACAGAATAAATTTTCCAAAATGTTCTCCTGTTATGAAAAATGCTTCATTATAAAATATTTTGCTGTATATAGCTCAGACCTCTGTACAGAGGCTCAACTAGAATGTTTGAAAATATATAACTTAGAAAAGGGTTTATCCCTATTTTACGACAACAGAGGGGGCAAATTTTAAGTAAAAAAAACCGATAAATTTTTTAAATTGGTGGAACTCTGGGAAAAAAATGTGATTTTCAAAAATTCAAGTTGAGCCTCTGTACAGAGGTCTGAGTTATATACAGGCAAAATATTATTATAATAGAAGCATTTTCATAAAGGAGAACATTTGGAAAAAAAAATATTCTAAGTTAATTTTTGCCAAAATATTGTATTTAAAAATTTTTGTCAAAATGTCGCTAGTATCCGACTACGTTCGGAACCGTGATTTTCAAAAGCGCATAAATGGATAATTTTTATGATATTTAGTGTCATTATATTAGAATACATGTATACAATTGTTTTAGGACATTACGACAAAAAAAATTATTTAAATACGATATTTTGGCAAAAAATCAACTTAGAATAATTTTTTTTCCAAATGTTCTCCTTTTGTGAAAAATGCTTCTATTATAATAATATTTTGCCTGTATATAGCTCAGAACTCTGTACAAAGGCTCAACTAGAATTCTTGAAATATATAACTTAGAAGTGGGTTTATCCATATTTTACGACAACAGAGGGGAGGAATTTTAAGAAAAAAACCCCGATAGTTATTTCAATTGGTGGTAACTCTGAAAATAATGTGAATTTTTTAAAAATCTTAGTTGAGCCTCTGTAAAGAGGTCTGAGTTATATACAGGCAAAACATTATTATAATAGATGCATTTTTCACAAAAGGAGAACATTTGGAAAAAAAAATATTCTAAGTTAATTTTTGCCAAAATATTAATATTTAAATAATTTTTGTCAAAATGTCCTTTAAGCAATTTTATACATGTATTCTAATCTAAGTGACCTAAATATCATCACAATCATCCATTTATACACTTTTTTAAAATCATGGTTCCGAACGTAGTCGGATACCTTAAATCTTCTTATTCCCATTCTTACAGAGGTCTGAGTAGGTGCAGTACTTTTTCTTTGCTCCAAGTTTATTTAGCAAAGATTCAAATACCTCACATTGTATCTAGCTTATTTATAGGTTAGTGTCACATTTTTGCAAAAGCCATTGCTTGAAAACAGGTTGAAAAAATATTCGTTAATAATCCAAAACGTAAAATGCTTACATAAATACACCATCTAAATTGTTTGTTTAAAAGCAACGGAGAGAATGTACACACACGCCATTGCAAAGCAGCTCTCAGTGATCCAAAACTGACTAAAAGCAGCTAGAACATGTTCAAAGAGCTTTCGAATGACCTATTTCACACTTTAAAGCGATCAAGTAATCGTTATTCTACAGAATTTCTAGTTAAATCGTAGAACTCAATAATTTTATATACTTTAACTGATTTTCCCAGTTGTGACGTCTCTCGCGTTCTTCTTCTAACATAACTCCTAAGTTCTTTGACGGCCACGATTAATGGCAAAACTTTTCCAACCCAATACCAAGAAGAGAAACAGAACGAATATGCAAATGAGATATACTTTAAAAAGGATAGAGGGTTTGGTGAGATAGAACCAAGCCTAGAGATAACTAGTGTGGAATTGTTCGGAATAAATGTTAGACGTCCTACAGCTCTGAAGAAGGATACGCCCCATCGCCATTAATTATAATAAGGATTAAGAAAGCCTGAGTATTCTCACCTACAAATAACATTAATGGAATATCTTCAACCTAGGAAGGAAGGTGACTCTATAAAAGGTAATATTTTGTATAGGGAAGTTAGAAGACAGTTAATTAAATATAAATTAAGATAAGTGATCTAGTTGCGCGATCTGACTTGCATATTCAGTTTAATTGGTGGCTTATTCCCCACTTAAAGAAAGTTGTTTTTAAATTAAGTAATTTAAGTTATTCTTAATAAAAGTTGTGTTAAGAATTACAAAATGTCTCATCATTTAGATAATCCCACACCTCTAGCTTACGCGAATCACCCAAGACATAGTTATCGCAGGATGGCTATGTCTCACAGTTATTCCACGAAATACCTAGTTATTCTATGAAACAACGAATTTTACACTCTAACGGTTATATATCTATACAAATTTATATAATACAAAAAATTACAATAATTATTGCGTACTTACATGATTAGTTTACATTTATTTAGTATTTTTCGAGAATTTTGACTAATTATGCAAATTCTTTTGATTTGGAGATTGATCTTGATTTAATTTAACGGTAACATATATATCTATCTATTTGGGTACAATTTTTAAAAGAGATATAATTGCGTAAGTCATAATGAAAGACCGTTTTGTAATTTAATGTTGCAATGAACTCGTTAATTTTATCTAAAAATAAAATATTTGAACAAGTTATAAACATTGACATTTAGTATAATGAGGTTATTTCAAAAATGCTCTGATGAAGCATATAATATTTATTTAAACTTTGACATGCTCAGTACCTGATATTTAATTTAAAATTGCTAAATTCTATCAATGTAATTTATATTATAATGGAAATAATACACATACATTAAGCTAAATGTGTCGAAATAGACTTATTTGTCGATGCTAAAAATACTTACGGTTTTTAAAAAAATGAAATGACAAAATTATTGCAATAGATGTTTTGAAATCCAAAATAATTGAAGCTATTTTAAAATCATCCAAATTAAGGAGGGAATTTCTTATTTTTATAGAAAGTTATTTTTTGTTATTTTTTAGGCTACTATATTTATAATTTATGTTTAACTCTTCGGTTATATCATTTATATAAATTTTAACGGGATTATAAGGAATAAATTAGGCCCAGTACTCGAGGTGTAGCGTTTCACGTTTCCACACCACGGTTCCGCGCTCTGTTTCTAGGTTGTGCAAGGTCAACTCAGCCTTTCATCCCTACTACAATGGGTCGATAAATGAGTATCAAGCTTACTTGGGGACTTAAACACCGGGGGTCTCGTTTCGACTGACCACCTGATCGGGACATCTGCTCATGCACCTCAGCCCCCAATGGTCACGTATACTGGGAAGGGCACAGTAGGCCCTGGCCCTGATGGGTTGTTGTGCCACTGAGTTTGAGTTTGTTTGAAATAATAAAGCGTAAATATGTATTTTTAAAAGAATATTCTACTATAAACAGTTTTAATATTCCTTATAAATCGTGACATTCTTAAACACACACACAAAATTAGTATATTTCTTGCAGTATGAATCTATTCTTTATAGGCGTAATCGAAATGTGTTTTGATATTTAAAAGATTCATGTTATACACATACATAATGTATTCTTTGCACTTCTTACCATCCACTTTTTTTAAAACAAGAAAAGAGAGAGACAAAAAATAAAATTTAAGTGCTAAGTTACGTATATACTGTAAGGAGAAGAAAGAAATTGAGCATACTTTAAAATCACTTAATGTTTTTTGTGAAGAAAGTCCTTTTTCCGTTTTTCAATTTGCACGCCTGTAGCACGAAAAAAGGTTAAATAGGAACATTCAAAAGTGATAATGCATCAGACCATAAGTGCTATTTTATACTTGTTAGAATCCATTCTACAAAAGGGATCGTAAAAAAGGATTAAATGTTTTATTTTTATTCATTACTTTTAAGGCTGGAAAAAATTAGATATGACAAAATAATACAGATATTAAGGAATTCTAGTTAGAAAATCGTGTTTACTATATTTATAGTAATATTCCAATGCAAAAAAAACTAGATGAGAGATTGACGATTTAATTACTATTTTACGTGCTTATAATTATAAAAATTTCATTATAGCTGTAATTTATAATTCAATAAAACAAGATCGAACTATATAATGATTTATGGAACTACTTATAATTCTTATGCAGTATATCCATACTTACACAAGACACTTTTAATACTTATGTTTCTACGAAAGTTTTTCTTATACTATTTAATTATAGGATTCCAGTAGAACAGTGGTCTCCAACTTCTGGGCCATGGATCGGAACCAGTCCATGGATCAAATGATACCGGGCCGCCCAAGGAACGGTAAATTATTTCCATTTTACTTATTGTGGTGTATTTCTCTCACGTTTGCGCAAATTGTTTATATTCCATTTTAAATCATTTTACATTCATATTTTGGTGTTACTGTTTTTTTTTAATTCTAAAGGCATATTTAAATACAATTAAATTAAAATCATTTAATAAAAACAATTTAAAATATAAACAATCAATGTCCCACCCTCAGCGGACCGCGGTAAAATTATCAAATGTTGACCGGTCTTCGGCGATAAAAAGGTTGGGAGTTCTAAAGTTCCTAGTCTAAAACCCCTGTTTTAGATTAGGGGTCTACCACTTTTCATGCTTGAGGTCCAAATTAATAAATTTACAATGGTCCTCGGCTCTACATCAATAAATTCACAGTGATCCGCTGGCTACACAGCTGTCGAAAAAAATATTGTAGTCAGAAATGTATATAAAAAACTGAGGTTTGTGTTTTCCAAGATTACAGACGAGGGTAGCCTAGTGGTCCAGGTAACGAATTCGTAACCGACGTGTCATGAGTTCGATCCGAGTACCTCTGAAGACCCTCCGTGTAGGGGGATGTTGCACGGAAAATCTGTCAAGGGTGAAACGTCCTCCCGTTGTTGTAGAGTGGAAGTTAAGAGAGAGGGGTTCCAGCTTAGGTGTCGTCCTTTTCACTTAACAATAATTCAAAATTACGAGGTCAGTGGCCTAAAGCCCTCGTGTAGCTGTAAAGTGTGAAATTGATATTCACTCACTCACTCATAAGTACCAAAACGTACCACAGAATAAAATGAAAAGGTAAACAAGTATATTTTAAATATACTATATGAACTACCTATGTTATATCATGTGTGTGTGTATACAAGGTGATTTGATTTATAAAGAAAATATAACACTCTCTAACATTTCTATAAGCCACACAATAACCCATTATATTGAAAGTAGGGGCTCCATTATGCCGTTATGGACGCAAATTCCATTATTCTAAAACTGTGATTTTAACATTATATTTTAACAAGTATATTTTAAATATACTATATGAAATACCTATGTTATATCATGTGTATGTGTACACAAGGTGATTTGATTTATAAAGAAAATATAACACTCTCTAACATTTCTATAAGCCACACAATAAGCCATTATATTGAAAGTAGGGGCTCCATTATGCCGTTATGGACGCAAACTCCATTATTCTAAAACTGTGATTTTAATATTTGGCAGGACTTCATGGTAAAGGCATTGTGTAAAGGTACATTGTGTAAAGGCTCTCCCTTTTGTTCTACACAATTCAAATGGGGCTAGGTCTTTGCAATTAGGTCTATGATTTGTGAACTGGTGCCTGTAGTTCTCTATCATAATGAGTCACTTAAAAGCTTTAAAATACATAACAGCACTGAAACTCCTCCATAGATGATGTGATTTTACAGCAGATTATTCTAACTTAGGAGGTAAAAACCGAAAATATAAAATAACCCCGTTTATTTCTAAATGAAACAAATGTTTAACAATAAAGCTATTTTGCTGCGATTACATTCCCCATTTTCTCACAGTTTATAAATGGTGAAAATTTTGTTAATATGATAACTATTTCGAATTATGGCAAGAGAGGTAAACTGTGTTTATTACTTTAAAGATTGAGTGTAAGAGTAAGAATTATTTGACATATTTTGATTAACTTTGCTCTTTCAATCCCACTGTGATTCGATCAAGTGATTCGTGTTTCTCAATCCAACATTTCAGTCCCGAAATTTCTATTCCTGGCCATAGCTTTTGAATCTAAGCTATTTTTATCTTGAGTTGTAATCATTATTCTAAGAGACAGACTTCGTGATTGAAATTTTATTCATTAGCAATCAGATCATTGACGTACGAATAATGCAACACACTATAACATTAATGAAGCTTTAGAGCTTTGTCGCAAGTAATTTTTCTGAACAAGTTTCTTTAGTCGGGAAAAAAAAGAAAGAAATGGCTCCATTTAACGTAACTAAAACTAAAATATTTTTAAATGTTTTGTTTCCATTTAATCACAAATTAATAACATGTAAGAAACACCTCGAATTCTTTCTTTACAATAGTTATTTAGAGCATAGGTTATCAAGACTGTGATATTGACGATCAGTGCGTGGTTTGAAGATACAATTGCTAGATACAATAGTTGGACAATTATATGTATCTCATGTGTAGACAGGCATATGGCTGCTTGTGGAGTGTACGCAAGAATATGATGATATTATTACTTTTTAGGTGTTCACTTTGAGATTCCTTATAAATTAATTTTAGTACTTTAAAACTATTATATTTTTCTAAGTAAGCAGATTACTTTTGATGTTCTTTCATCGTAATAACTGCTTAGACTCTCACGATCTTCAATTATGGTGAATAAAAGTTTTAGAAACTACATAACTTCTGTATTAAAGTTTTACAATATTATATCTACCTGTACATTGTCTTGTAAATTTTATTTCTGTCTAGTATAAGCAACAATGGAGCAAGTTAGCATCTTAAACCTGAAATCTTAAGCCTAAATCAACGAGTTTGCTATTATATTGATGCAGCTGTTTTTCTTGTCCTGTACTTCCTTCCTGTTTTTTACTTCTTCTGAAAGTAAATTTTAACAGCAAAATTTAAACAAAGAGTAAAACAAATAATTTAACTAAATAATAATTTAAAACAAAACGAAAAGCAAAAAATAGCAAGCCAGTACCGGGTGCCCATGAGATGGTGATATGAAGCTTGGAATACTAACATGTGCAAATGATGCATTTGCAAAAGTTTATTCTGTCACGAAAAAACAAACAAAAAACTCCAAGTTGTATAAAGTTAAAATAATAGAACAGAAATCATATTTGTTTCCATGGATTTCTGGTCTTTGCCCAGAGCAGTTAGCGCGTCCTGTTTTGGATTAAATACTGGCTATGACTGTCTACAGAAGTCATGGACAACTTACTGTCCACCAACACAGTCAGAAAATCTACTTTGAACCCTGATTTTTTTCCTGTGCGGAATCAAAGATTGCGGGATTGTATTTTTTTATCACTGTTAGGAAAACAAAGTACTTGAATGTATTTTTACTTAGAGACCATCTGAAAAGTTTGCAGGACAAAATTGGAAAAAAAAAATCAAGATTTAAAAAAAATTAAATCTAAATTCAATTTACTCTCTTATCCCATTACGACTGATATTGATTCTACCCCTGAGGAACGACAGCTTGAACTTCTTGACTTGAAGTCAGATCGCAGAGTGAAGAAAATGTTTAATGCTATGATTTTGACTTTTACAAATCATTGTTGGCGGAAAAATTCCCTTGTATGAAGAAATTTTCGGGGAAAATGGTTCTTTTGTTTCAGTCGACATATATTTGGGAGCAAAGTGTTTCTTGCTTGAATATTAACAAGCGTAAATATAGATGCAAGATGGTTGATATCAAGTTGGCTGTGATGAGAGTTTAAGGTATCCGACTACGTTCGGAACCGTGATTTTGCAAAAGCGTGTAAATGGATAATATTTATGATATTTAGCATAACTTAGATTAGACAATGTATATAAAATTGTTTTATATAAGGACATTATGTCAAAAAAAATTATTTAAGTACAATATTTTGACAAAAAATTAACTTAGAATAACCTTTTTTTCCGAATGTTCTATTTTTGTAAAAAATGCTTCTATTGTATTAATATTTTGCCTGTATACAGCTCAGACCTCTGTACAGAGGCTCAACTAGAATTTTTGAAACGCATAACTTGGAAGTCGGTTTATCCATGTTTTACGAAAACAAAAGGGAGAAATTTTAAGAAAATACACTGATAATTATTTCAAATGTTTGTAACTCTGAAAATAATGTGAATGTTTCAAAAATCATAGTTGAGCCTCTGAACAGAGGTCTGAGCTATATACAGAACGAAATATTAATCAAAATGCATTACAAAAGGAGAACATTTGGAAAAAGGTTATTCTAAGTTGATTTTCAAAATATTGCATTTAAATAACTTTTTTGTCAAAATGTCCTTCAAAAATTTTATACATGTATTCTAATCTAAGTGACACTAAATATCATGAAAATTATCCATTTATGCGCTTATTTAAAATCATGGTTCCGAACGTAGTCAGATACCTTAAACAAGAAATCCCACTCCTGATTAAAAAAAAAAAATCGTAGAAAAATATTATGGTGTAAATTTGTTTCATTAAATTGATTCTAAAATTAAAAGCATATGCAGCTATAGATAAACTGAAATTAGAACAATAAAATGGATAAGACTGCCACTATTTTATATATTTCACATACATTTATTAATTTTTTAAAATGAATGCAATCACATTTTAAAAAGGCTAAACCCTCAGGTATCTTCCACTACCCCAATGTGGCCCGCGAGTCTAAACAAGTTGCCCCAAACCTGGTCTACAGATTTACGAAAAAGAATTGGAATGGTCAGATTCAGATCCCTGCCCATTTAGAGGTCTTGACATACTGATGACTGGGGATTACCTTAAGATATGCTCTACTGTTTATAACTTTATTTCTTTGAATTTTGTTTGACTGTGCCTTTTGTGACTGTTTTTATGGTTCTACATCACTGGTGTAGCTAGTCCTTAGTGGGCCCTGTATCAAAATTACTCGAAGGCTCTTTTTGGGCCTTTAACATTTTGTGAATTTTTTGCTTTCACATTTTGAGGCCTCATTTCATTGATACGGTTGATACGGCGGTAGTTAAACTCCGGTTCTACATTATAACGGACTGTTCGTCGACGTATAAATGAAAGGTTGGAGAGGGACTTAGGATAAGAAAAACATTTTCTTCTATACTAAGAAAAATGATAAAAAAGCAACAACAGAGTTGGCGAAAAAGGGATTCGACAAATGAATCTTTAATAAAAATTAAGTCTTGGAAGCAGTTTTGAAAAGGTCCTATTACAAGATAAGACTAAGCCCCGATTGAATGAAAATTTGTTCGAAGTATAGTTTTCTTGAGCTGTGGAGAGGAAGATGTAAGTTCTGGGGAGTTTTTCTCGTAAGTTGAATCCTCTCTTTGGCAATGAATAGTGCTGCATAGCAAGATGTGCTGAAAGAAATAACTTATACGACAAAGTTTTGGTCCAAATTGCTGTACTTTTCAGCAAGGCAATTCTACTATTTATTGCAGTGGCAGCACTAAAAAGTGGTTAGTTGCCAACGAAGTTGATTTCTTAAGCTGATCAACCTACTACACAGACCTCAATCCCATATAAAACGCTTAAAGATTCTGTTCACTGTATATATACTAATAATTTAAAGTGCTTCTCTACTCCTTAACTGAAGAAATCTATTGTTCTTGCGTGGAACAATTTAGATAATTCTACACTCGAAAATCTTTCTATAAGCGTGGAAAGTAGAATTCCTCTCCTTTAGTAGTGTCATTCGTAAAATGGTCGTCTAATAAATTGTTAATATCGGTGGGCCAATAAGTATGTGCAAGACAGCTCAACATTTCTTCTATTTTTAACATCCTTTTATAAGCTTCACTTGCATGTAACGGAATTTTTTAACTCAATTTTTATCCACTTTAAAAGGTCAGATTAATTCAAAATTTTGCTCTCTTGTCTTTGACCGATGACAATGCAATAATTTAATAATTGTGTTCCATTTTCCTGATCAGTATCATCAGGACTAACGATTTCCCATTTTCAGATACCATCCCTCATCTGGCGACAAATTGCAAATTTAATTTCCAGATTTGGTGACAAAAAGATTAAGTTACGACTTAGTTCGATTAACAGTAAAAGGGTGCGTTTTAGTTTATATATATATATATATAAACTGTAATTTATTCTTCTTATACATCAATATATAAAAAGAGCTTTATTATTGTGAATTTCTTTTTATTTTTATAGTTGTTCAAGAATGGGCACAACCATCTACTTCTTGTAGAAATTGGTCTGCTAAGTTTTTTTACTTAAATATATATACATATTGGATATTTGAGAGGGAAGTTACTGTAACTTTTCTCAAAGTGGAAATTGTTTAGGTATCAAAGTTTAAACTTATGTCGTTGAGTGTTGTATTGAGTTTATTTATCATAAATGGATCCACTAAAATTTCAAACTAAAGGTAAAATTTTCAAAGAAATAGATGTCGAAATACATACATGCATTTCTTCTACTTACTGTCAAAGTTTTCTCTGAAAATGCGATTAAGCATATTTATAGTGGCTATATAGAAAATATTTAAATGATTAATACTTAATTGAAGTGGTGTTTTGGTTTCATTTTGATTTTTGCTAGTTTTTTTCTTTAACCACATATAAACAAAAACACATTTTCAGTCAGAAAAAGTATTCCAAAATTTAGATCGAATTTCTTAGGAATGTGTGAAGATTTTACCTCATTGTGACACTTAATTGCTTGGGGATGGTTCTTAGGAAGAATTTAGTAGAGACACTCTCTTAAATTCCATTTCAATGAAGATCATAAAATCTCTGATTTCCATGAGAAAACTTTAATATATTCTAATTAACATAAAACTTCGAAAATTGAGATTATAAATTAAAATGTGCTTCGACGCTAGGAACATTCATTACTATTTAATTATCGATGATAGATATATAAACTTTACTCTCATCTTCTACGAAGTAGTTTCAGAAACACTTTGACTTTCTAAAGACTTTTTAACCTTTAAATCTTTCGTAATTAGCATATTGCTATTTGCTGTTGTTAAATTATTCATTAAAATCGAAAGTCAGAGTGTTAGTGACAAATTATAGTCAGATTTAAATTCAATTTATCAACGAAACCTGATAACAAATTGTAAATTTTCTAAATGCCACGAATTAAGTTTCAGAAATAAGCTGTTATTTGTAACGAGAATTTACATAATTGATGAAAGTCAGATTGGAAGAGACAGAGAGAAAATTTTAGATTCAGGACCTAAAGCATTGAAATTCCTTCTGAACTTGAATTCAATTAGAGGAATGTAAATTAAATACGTGGGAGTTTCGATTTTGCTTTTTAAAAGTTCTGAATTTTTAAGCAAATTTTAACAGACTTTATTTAAATGCTTAATTTGATCTAAATTAAAAGGAACTACGAGCATCTGAAGCTGCTTGTTTAGATTCTAAATTGTCTCAAAGTGTGTAGACTTTATTTAATTCGCATTTCTCTGGAATAATACTTTGAAGTTCTAAGATTCAATAACAATGGTTTGTTTCTTCAAAATCTAATTAAATTTATTTTTATGTGTTTCTAACCATTTATCTACCACATTATGATATACTGCACCTTTTTCATGCCATATATATATATTTTTTGAATCACTACATTCAAAATTAAGTGATATACTTAAACAAAATATCAATTTTGAGAAATTTATAATCGGCTAGAGCTACTTAATTAATTAAAGATATTCAACTGTAAAATTAATTATACACACTGTTCACTTAAAATAAATAGTCAAATCGTTTTCTAAGGTCTTCATTAACATACAAAAAATAAGACACTTATCTTTTGACATTAACTATTTTTTCGGAACAAAAATGACAATCTTCACAATTCACTGAAAAAGCTGTCAGCTAAAAACGCGACTTTTGCCATAAAACTATTCGCTTTCCCAGCTAAAATACTCATCATAGAACCCATGCTGTGCTTGATATCTTGAAAGAGTGGATTTAAAAGAATATCCCTGCTAAGTATCGTCAGAGTATTCGTAAAAATGGATATTCAATGTAATTTAAAAATGAGTGGTACTTATAAGTACCGTCAGTAGATAAAGGGTTAAACAGTAGAATAATACACATATAGTTCATTGTGCAAAAAGTATCGTTTCTAGTGTACGCTTAAGGATATATATTTATCGTTTAATAATAATTAAAAAAAGCTCCTTGAACTATATATTAGCTTATTTCAGTAAAAATGAGCCTAAACACACATGATTTATTCCTCCAATATAAAAGAGGCCGAGATAGCCGCGTGGTCATGGTCACGATCTAGTGGCCAGTGTGTCAAAAATTCAAGAACTTTAGTGTTAGTGAAGATTCACCACGTCGAAAAACTGAAGCACGTTAAATCTGTTGTGGCTCAAAGTCCTCCCGTTGGCATAGTATGGTAGTTTGGAGAGGAATGGGGAACCAGGTAAGGTTCATCCACGTCACTTGACCTTTGTTCAAAATTAGGAAAGTTGTTGTAGTGCGCCGTTAATGAACATTCACACCTCCAACATAAAATAGGCACCTGAAGAATGCGTTATATCAGGGCCGGCTCTAGCAGTTTTAACGCCCCGGATAAAAATAGAAAATGCCGCCCCTCTCGCCAAAGCAAAGATATATAAATAAAAAAGAAAGATAAATTGTTCTCATAGATACACACCTATAAAACGAATAATTATTTCGAATAAAAAAACAGTTTAACAATATATATATATATGTACACACATATCCATATTTATTTCAAGTCTTAAAAAATTCGAAATTAAGCACATAATTATCTGTTATTATTTCAAACGAGTAAAATGTAAGAGAAAAGAAATAGCCCGTCTTAGCAGGCCAATTTGTTCAAAAAAGATGGTGGGAATGATTTTAACTTATAGTAATTAAGCTCTCTCTCTCTCAAGACTAAAATAAACATCTCCTGTGGCTCTCTACTAAAAACTCTGATTACCCTTTTGTCCCCTTTTTGGTAGTCAACCGAATGAGTGAAAGGAATGTCCGTTGTGACCCCACTCTTGGATGAGGAGAAAGTTACTATTGAAATATGTGTAAACATATCAAATTTCATGATTTAAGGTATACTCCCACCTCGAACCCTTCAAATTTCAATATAAAAGAAAGCTGACATAAAACATACAAGTACAAATTAAAAAAATAAGGTACGTTAAATGAATTACCAAATTCACACCCAATATTTTAGAAATTATATCATTTTTGGTAACATAAAAAAATATTTTCCAATTTCAATCCAAATGCCGCCCTTAAAATTTGCCGCCCCTGGTTATATGAACGGAGAGAGTAATATCTAATAGATCCAATAATACATAAATGGAAATGTTTCCTTTTATATTTATGACTGTTAAAGTGCATAATTCAGTTACTTCATGGAATAACTAGGTATTTAATAAAATAACTAGACAAGTCAGTTAAAAAGTTCATAATAAATGAAAAATTTCACACTTTACTTAGTTATTCTACGAAGTAACTGGTTATTCCATAAAATAACTAATGATAGAACATTAAAAAGAGTGAAAAAAATAATTTCGAAGTTATTTTATAAATTAGTTGATCAAAAATAGCTAAGGCCTCTCGAAAAATACTTTTTTATCTCTATTGCGGTTGATTAATTGATTAATAATAAGGAAAAGTGGATGATATTATTTATGGTTTCTCATATTGATAACATTAATTAAACTGAAGGGGGAAAAATACAGTGAAACTTCTGCATAACGAACCTCTATGTTGAGAATTTTTCTATATAGCACTCTTTTTCCTGGAACTTTGAACATTTCACGATTTTCTTCGTAAAACAACTTCTATATAACCAAGTTCATTCTCCAATTTTTCTTTTGTGATTCAATTTTTTTTCTCCCTTTTTTTATGTTTTCTGAACAAAAATAATGTTATTCTCTCTTGAACACATTTTATGGTGATCAGAAATCTTGAACTGGTTTTATTAGATCCTAACTCACCGAGAGCAGTAGAGTTCTGGACGTTTTATCCAAGAAGTGCAACCTTTAACCTCCATTACCCTGTTCACTAGAAACATCTTCGATATCCTCTTTCACCCTCAGAGGAGTTGTCTCGTGTCCCCGTGTTCTAATTATAAAATAATGAATGTTTAATATAACTTGTATGCTTTAAGTTATAAAATGGCCTCAAAATTCATTAATTTTAGTTTAAAATTATTTTCATAATGTTGAAAATACAGTGAATTCTCTGACATTTTTTTCTTGTTTTCCTTACAATTTTCCTTTCTATATATTTTTTTCTTTTTTTGATGGGTAAATTATATAAAATAAACATATATTAATTTTAAAAAAAAAAGTTGTGAATAATTACTTTTTTTAATACATAGTGTTTATGAATTTAAAAATTGTTTTATGTGGTTTATAAATTATTATAAAAAATGAGCCTCTATATAACGAATTTTCAATATAACAAATTTTTTTCCAGGATTTAGCGACTTCATTGTACAGCGGTTCGACTGTATATGTTTCGCATTTGTTACCGGCACAAAAAATTAACCTTTGTACTCCTTAAACTTCAAGGATATCACAATGCTGGAGTAACCAATACTCATGTGTTACTTTTTTCTGTACCGTTTTAGAGCCTTTTTCTTCTGCAATCCCAGTTAAGGTATCCGACTACGTTTGGAACCGTGATTTTAAAAAAAGTGAATAAATGGATAATTTTCATGATACTTAGTGTCCCTTAGATTAGAATGCATTTATACAATTGTTTTAAGGACACACATTATGAAAAAAAAATGGTTTAAATACAATATTTCGGCAAAAAACTAACTTAGAATAACCTTTTTTCAAAACGTTCTCCTTTTATAAAAAATACTTCTGTAACAATAATATATATATTTTGATTATATAAAGACTTCTCCAGAGAGTCTGAACTAGAATTTTTGGAAAATTCACATTATTTTCAGAGTTACCACCAATTGAAATAATTATCGGTGTTTTTTTCTTAAAATTTCTTTCCTCTGTTGTAGTTAAATATGGATAAATCCACTTCTAAGTCATATATTTCAAGAATTCTAGTTCAGACTCTGTATAGAGGCCTGAGCTACATACAGCAGCTTTTCTCAAACTGTGGGGCGCACCCCTCCTTGAAGGGCGTGATAACTCTACGAGGGGGGCGAGCATATTGAAAAGTCAAAAACAAAAAGTTATTTAAAAGATTATTAATTTACTAAAAGTAAGCAAACAAAATATTTTCTGATATGATAAAATATAGAATACACATTAACACTGATATAATATACTTATAAATGTATCAGTACTGTACAATGTATTTTTTATTATTAATTTAACAACACTAAGTTAAGAACAAGTTTGATAATTATGAGTGACTCCATGGACTTGTGTGTTTTAATACTTATCTTGATAAGCTATTCACTCCCCAATGCCACCGTTTACCACGTATTTTGATGTTTTTTGAGCGGGATGAGGGAGAAGAAAATATATATAAATAAATCAGCAAATCCTCTGCAATAAGTAATTCCTTCAAAAACACTGTCAAGGTCCTTTTATTGCATTCCAAGGCCTTCGGAATAGCACTGCGCGGAAAATATCACGCGTACTTCGGAAAGTCGTATATATACGTCTAGAAAATTAATGCTTTGGCTGAGCGAGACGTTTATATACATCGATGGCTCATGAGGTTAAAGTAGCTTTAGTGTCAAAGAATAGTATTACTAAATTCAATACATTGTTATTGTATGGAGGGAGGTGCGGAGAAAATGATGATTGAATAGTGGGTCGCGTATACTGAAAATTTGAGAAGCACTGACATACAGGCAAAATATTATTATAATAGAAGCATTTTCCATAAAAGGAGAATGCTTTGAAAATTGGTCATTCTATGTTCTTTTTTTTTCAAAATATTGTACTTGAATAATTTTTTATTGTAATAATATTTTAAAACAATTTTATATACGTTTTCTAATCTAAGTGACACTAAATATCATAAATATTATCCATTTATATGATTTTTCAAAATCACGGTTCTGAACGTAGTCGGATACATTAATAATTTTGCATGAGTAAGTGTAGGACTTTTTTTTCTTTGCCAAACTCTTATTTAATAGATTCAAATATCTCTCGCATTAAATCTTTATTATTTACATGTTGGTCTCCCGTTCCTGCTGAAGCCATTGCTTGAAAACGGGTTGCAAAAGTATTTGTTAATAATCCAAAATGTAACACGATAACATAAATGTACTGTTTAAATTATACGTTTTAAAAACAACAGATTGAAGGATACATACACATACATCGTTGCAAAGTAGCTATAAGGGGTCCAAAGAAGTGGAACCGTGTTTCATACTTTAACGATCAAGTAATCGTTATCCTATAATAATACCTAGTTTAATCGTAGAATTCAATAACTTTATATACTTTAACTGACTTGTGTCTTGTTATTTCGTGATCAGTTATTCTATAAAAGAACGGATTTCATACTTTAACGGTAACATATCCACTTCTTTTCTTCCTTTGATTATAACGCCTACTTACCATCTGATAGTGTTTAAATATTATGCCAGCTTCTTAGATACATGGATCAATATAATTCACATGAATATCATGCTATTTTTCTAGAAAAGTACTTCAAACCAAATGAAAAAAATATATCGTGATATATGATAAATATGTCGTCCAGCCAGTATGGTAGCTATGACCCTCGGCTTGTAACCGAGTGGGTTCGGGTTCGAATCCCGAGTAAGACATGGTCGTATCTTCTTCGGGAAAGAAGTCGGTCTTTCGCCTGTAATGGATTCCCGTCTCGAAAGGAAAAGCAGCTGTTATATGCTGGGATCATCATCTGTAATAAATGTGTATATTCTTCTGTTGTATTGTATGCTTTATGTTCTTCTTCACTAGTATTTCATAGTTTCCCAGAATAAAAAACACACAACAACATATGATAAATATATTTTATATTTTTCTGATGGCCTTCCCATAAAATCTTTTACGCAAACTTTAATGTCAACGAGTTTATGTAATTCCAGCCTGAATCCATTTTTATGAACAATCTGTAATCATTATTCAACAAGAAAGTTTGATCAATACATTAATAGAAATTTCAGAAAATCTGAAACTATTTTCTGATACTGATACATATTACATACTTTGTTACATTAATGTCCCAAAATGTCATAGAAAAGTTTTTGTTCGATCATTTAAAACCTGAACTTCCCACAATTCCTTCTTCATTTTCACTACGTCACCTAATCCAATATTTCCTGCCCACAGCCAGCGGCGTGTCTGTAAGCGGTGTTCTATTGTTCGAAAAGATACATAATATAGCTTAAGACCGCAGAACAATGCCTTCGTAAGTAATGAGAGTGGTCTACTCTATTGCAGACAGAGTGATTCATTTCGCGTATCTGACGCAGGAGTGGTTGTTGATATAGTTTTATGCCCTTAAATGAGAAAGGGTCGGACATTTGTCGGATATTTTAAGATAATATATCCGGGTAAGTGTTCTATTTTGCTATTAGGGAACACAAAAGAGCTCGGGAGTAATGGATGTCAGGAAAGGGGGTAATCAAGAATGTCAGTTTATAACTCAAAGTACGGTGGAGAGTTCTGTGCGCTAAAAACTAGAAAATAGTTATTACTGTTCGTGACAAGTTTTATGGAAGATGAAGTTGGTGGAACTCGATTATTGTGTACATTTTATACTTGAGTTAAAAGGTTCAAGTAGAGATAGAGATATTCATCACAAATGTACCATGGCAACACGATACAAGTTTTAAAGCAAATTGGTTTATGACTGTCACATGATAAAGACAAACCCGTGTTCTTCATAGAATTCTCAACACAGGCATCAAACTAATTGTTCTTGTTGTTCTATTTGTAAAGTTTAGGTAAAATTTCAAATTTTATAATTGGGTAAAAATGTTCAAATGTTATAAAAAATTAATTTCTTCAAAAGCTTTTAAAATTAAAAAAAAACAACCTTTTTTATGCGTGTATTTTTAAATACAATGCATTTTGTCTACCTATCTGCATTATTGTTGTTGACAAATTTGTATTTTTTAAGAGAAAGTTTTTGAGAAGGTTAAAATTTGGCAATGACGAAGAGCATGAACTCATTAGATGGACACACGTGATTGCTTTTATCATGTGACTATGACGTCACTCGAGTGTTCGAACTGATTGACTAAAAACACGTGGATACCATTATCATGTGACTAAATAATGTCACACATGAATTGCTCCCATTTAAAAACTAAAGAATTCATTTAAAAAACGTTTTTTAGCGACTGAACACTTTTATTCTTGTCGACAATAGTACCAAAACAATGCAGTAGACATAATAGTAGAACCTATAATAAATGTACAAAAACGCTTAGGGCTTATGACATCTGATGCTTATTAAAGTTGTACATGTCCTGTAGATTATTTTTCAGTATGTGTCCATAGATCATGATATAGATTCACGAATGTGTGAGAGAATATTAAAGTCGCACTGTTCAGCTCCTCGAGAGCTTTTAGCGACGGACCTCTTAATTATGATCCACTTTCATGTTACAAGGACAACACTTGAGCTGACACCCCCTCTCCTAACTATCATACCACACAAGTGGCAGGATATCTGAGCTCTCGACAGATTTAACATCGCTTCCCTACGTGGCGTGTCTTCAGCAGTATTAAGCTTGAACTCTTGACGCGCCGGCCAAGAGTCCATTACCTTGACCCCTAGGATACCACAGCCACACACAGGTTCACGAAGAAATCCGACAAAAAGAACGAAATTATAATTATTATCTCATTTCATAAACATGTATTTTACACCATGGATATGTTCCTTACGAATACGTGTAAAAAATTTCATGTATGACATTTATGAAATAATAGAAGATTGGCTCTATTCCTAGGAACTCAGTGTAAAATAATGCAATACTCCAGGGTTCTTAAACTTTTCTGAGTCGACCCATTTTTTTCGTACAAAACATTTTGCGACACCATAAGCGTTGCGCAAAGTTTACACACGCTTGGGTATTTCCATATGTGTTTTATTTGAGCTATATTATTGTTCCGCAATAATAAACACTCGAAATAAGTTTTTGCTTCGAATATAACTATATAGAAAATTTAGTTAAGTAACAAGAAAAACATCATTTAATGTAATTACACGATAAATTATACATAAACTATCACTAGTTTTCTTAGGTGTAGTCATTTTGAGCTTACTTCTGAGATCATCACCTTTTATTAACAACGCCATAACCAAGATTGAAATATCTGTGGAAAGGATGTACTTGATTATTTTTAATTGTTATTAAAACTTGGAATAATAGTCGACTCCTCTAAGGAAAATACTTCCTCAATTCTTTTATATTTCAGCTATACTTTGATTTTGTGATTGTTAAAGACGAAAATGTTGACTCTCTTAAATAAGTTGCAAAAAAGGGTTAAAATGAGTGTACTATAGTTTCACAGAAATTGTTGGAAATTCTTTTGCAATACCTAGCTAAAAGTGATCATCTAGCACTTTGTATTTAAATTAATTTTTAACTATTTGCTAATGAAGAACAAGTTATTTTATGCAAAATAAAATATGAAAAATCCTAAATTTTTCGGCAGCAGTAGGTCACGCAACCCTAGTTTAAGGAACACTGCAATAAACCATGATTTTCACGTTTGTAATATTTTATAAGGATTGTGCATGCTTCATTCAATGTAAATTATTATTTCCAAAAAATGGGAAAAATCTCTAATTCACGAACTCAAAAGCTAAACAAAATATATGAGCTGTATATAAAATTATTTTATTTGTTGTCACTTACTGATAACAAACGCATGCGTTTGAGTAAGGCTGCAATATTATTACTATTACTAGAAATGTGTTGATTATTGTCTTCGTACATTATTAAAATTATTTCTGTAGTCTCTTGAACAAAATTAGGACTCTCCTCCAGTGGTTTCGATGTGCCAGTTGATTAATCGTCATGTTTGGTATTGATATATCTTGTTATTCGCAAAGTAGACAAAAATCCGTATTGAGCTTATAAAATTTAAGGAATTCTCACCAATAAAAATCTTGATACATTCCTCGTCTCAAAATATTGCATTTAGAGAAATAAAAATAAAGCAAAAAGCAAAACTTTCTTCTGAGAATTTGGGTCGATCGTGTTAAATCAAGATATGTCACGCAAAGAAGAATTATTTCTTTTTCTAATTTATATTAAGTCGAAATCGCGTAAAACAGAATCGGGTTGAAATTTTCAAATTGAGAATAATAATAAAAGTATGCCTCTTTTTTTTGAGAGAAACACACGTACACTTAAGAAGAGTAATTATAAATAGAAAGAACGCTTGACATCTTTGGGAAATGAGAAACGCGAAGTGTTCCTCCATTCCATATCGAAATGTATTTGAGCCTTGAAGTGGAGAGACCTGGATTGAGAAGGAGCTTCCTGATTAGTGGACTGGAAAAAGCAAGTTGGTGTGGCTAAGGTGACTGCTTCGGAGATATCCGATATGATAGAAATTTTTCAGAGTATGCGGACGAGAGATACGTCTGCTATTGGTCGAAAAGAATCACTGAGTTAACAATTTATTGGCTGCCTTGAAGTTAATGAACACAAAATGAATGGAAAATAGCGTTTGCCTGTGTGGGTTGAAGATTGAGAATATAGTTTAAAAGTAAGAAAGGAATCAATGATAAAAAATAAAACGAAAAATTAAAAAATGGTCATTCGCCACGAGGGGAATGACGCAATTAAATACTAGGGGGGATTATACAAGTCCAGAAAGATTCTTCTGACCCTCTTAATATTGTCATTGGGATTGTAATTTTCAAGATTTATGATATTAGAGTTATTAGAATTTGGCAGATTATCAAAAAATTTAATTTTGCAAATTTTTGAATACATTTCTTAAAAGAATAAATGTTATTAACTTTGTAAATATCTCTATTTTTAGTGTATCTACAAGCCTTAGTTATATTCCTGATTAAAGCATTTACTATAAATATAACTAAGGTGAGTTATTATAAATTTAATCTAAGGTGAAAAAGTGGTGAAAATTGAAGCTACTGAATAATCTAAATTCAGATTTATCACTGACTATTCAACAGATTGCAGTATCTTCTACCAGTGAAATGAATTCAAAATCTTCAGCGTGATCTTAACTCTTTGCATCTAATCTATCATCTTGTCTTTCGACAGTTTCGTGTGTGAAAGATTTATATCGAAAAACTAAAAATTGAATTTTTCTTAGCTCTTATATTCTTGCTTTAAGTCTGGAAAGTGGAAGTAAGCTTCCTAGAGTAAGAAGAGAGAATCGATAGTGCAGAATAAAACCACAAAAGTGAGGTAACATGTATGACCTTGCAAAATACCTTTTGGAAACACAAACCTGCTAACACGGTAATCAGTTCTTTTATTATGTCATTTTAAGTTATTTTAAGGCGAGTTGGAAACCTCTATCTCTATATATATACTGACAATGTTAAATTGGCTGTTTTCGATGTACCTTTTCTCAAAATCTATTTTATATACATGCTTGAAATTTTTCATACCATTAAAGTACAACTTTCTCATTACACTGAAATGAGCTTTTAGTTAATTTTGAATTTTTTCATAATTTATGAAATATTTTATCAAGCATTGCGAAATTTCACCCATTTTTCACATAAAAAATTTGTAAGAAATAAATTTTTGAGTTTTTTACAACAAGATCCTTTTAGTATATATTAGCCATCATTATAAATATATAAAAAATTAACATTAATTTCTCAGAAAAGGTACATCGAGCATCGAAATTTACATTTTGAGATAAATTGATTTTAATGTAAACAGTGAGGCTTCTAATTGGCTAGGGTGGCCGCGGTAGACGAGTGGTATAGGTATCGGATCGTGGCTTGTCTTGTCACGAGTTCGAGCCCAGTACCACTAAGACCCGCCGTGTAGGGCACGATGCACGTTAAATCGTCGAGACTGAAACGTCCCCGGTGGTGTGATAGTTAGGAGAGGGGTGCCAGCTCAGGTGTCGCCACGTCACTTGACCATGGTTAAAATTACGTGGTCCGTCGCCAAAGCCCTCGTGTAGCTGATCAATGCGACGTTAATATTCAATCAATCAATCTAATTGGCTAGGAAAAATAAAAATAAAAGGCTCAATTTGCAATAAAAGATGCATGTTTTGGTTTATATCAGACGTTCAATTTTTAAGCAAAAACGTACTTTGCATGTTTCGCCATTCAAATGGGCTTGGCACAGTTTCAACGATTATTTAAAAATAGGATTTAAGGGCTTCTGATTATCCTAGAGGTTAAAGTAAGATATTTTTAGAGAGGGTAAATCTCTATACAATTTGAAAATGTAAAAATCTCATATGATAAAAAAAAATAAGATTTTAGCTTTCCAACACCCTTAAGGGTTCAGTAAATCATAAATTAAGCTTCTAAAATTGAGTTTAATCAGTAGATGTTGAGGAATACTGTTGTACCTTTTTTGTTTTTGTTTTTGCGTCAAATATATAATTTCGGTGAGTTTGCTTTTTATGAATGTTTTTTAAAATTTTTTAATAGGAAAAATAAAATATTACACTAAAAATGCTGAAGTAAACTTGTATGAAGAAGCAATGTATTTATAGAGTTCATTGAAATTCAATAAATTTCATTTTATTGATTTTAATTATAGAAATAAATGCCTATAGAAAATTTCTATATAAATAATATGCCTAGAATATTTAACTAGAAAAAAGTGCACACGAAAAATTATTATAACATAAAGACTAAAGTTAATTAATATTATTTAATTGCTGATATGAACAAACCACGGTGAACTTGTAAGGCATGAGTACCAATCTTGTAATGAATTTTTTTATCCTTTTCAAATTCAAAAAACAGATGAAATAAGAAATAAAATTAAACATATTCCCTCCAGAATATACAAATATATTTGTCCTTTAGCATAGCATACTTGATGTTCATTAAAACCCTGTCCTTTTTTACGCGATTTTACTTTTGCGGCCTTTTTTTATGCGGTTTTGAATTTCAACGGAGCTGGTACCATTGTAACTTTTCTATCAACGTTTGTTTATTTGACTTCCGACAATGCACGTTCAGTTGCTTTCACTCGACGCGCTAGAAGTACGTGGGTGATTGAGGACGAAACTGAATGACAGTGACATTGTCAATAATTAGGTATAATATGAAGACGGACAATAATAACACGATTCTATGACAGCGGATAGAATATATCAGTAGTTCCCAAATTGTGTTCCACGGAACCCTGGCGTTCTTCGAGGCATACCCAGGGGTTCCACGAGTCACAATGAAAATATAGAGAAAAATAAATATGTATCCAAAATGGATTCACGTTCTCTATGAAGTTTGTATAGTTACAATTACTTAATATTCATCCCCGTATTGCTGACTTCATGGTGCTAAAAAATCAATTGAAATTGTATTTTCAAGTAATTTTAAGTTCAAGTATTTTTACTGTTTTTATGCGGCGAAGGGTCGACGGAGTATGTAGACAAAGTTGCTTGCTATATGTAAGTATTTATGATATTTTCGAATATTTTTTGGTGCGATTTCTTTTATGGAATCCCCATTTACCGCATAAAAACATGTTTTACCGTAGATATAATCGGCGATGCATAAAGTATAAATTCTGTTGTCAAACATTAGTTAAAAGACGATCAATTTCCCCAGCATAGTCTTCTTGACAGTAGAGTGTAATGTGTCTATGAGTACCAAATATTTCCAATACTTTAAAAACCTCTATTAATGCATGAATATCCAAATGTGTGTTAAGTTTTAAAGTCAAACTAGTAGTAAAAGTAATAATAATATTTTACTAATATGCCACCGTATTATGTACGGAATTAATTAGAATTTGTTACTGTATTTTTTGTAACCATATTATATTTAGAATTGATTCGAACATAGGTTGTTGTGTGTTTTATAAAAGAAGTCTTTCTTAGATTGGTCCTTACACTAACGGAAACTTAGGTTTGCTAAAGATGCGCAACCCATTTAGCTTTAATGTACTCTAATACGTATTGGAGACTAACATTTTTATTGTTGCTTAGAAACAATTGTTTTGTTTATTTTTGTGAAAATTTGACTATAAGTACGAAAATTATCTTACATTAGAGTATACAGTAAATATAAACGTATGTCAAACAGTTTCCGGAATAGGTCAATTACAAATTATTAAATAATAGGACTATTATTTAATCTTATTGGCATTCAAGGTACTGCCCTCTCTCATCCACACACTTGTTACAGCGTTCTTATAGCTATTCAAAACACTCCTGGAATCCATTTTTGAGAGACTTTTCAGTTGCTTCGTAGCATTTTGGTTTATCACATCTGAATCCACAATACGATGTCTCTTCAACTTCATTTTCAGCCATGGAAACAGGTAAAAATCCTCTTGTGTTGGAATCCTTTCCATATGCTTTCTTCAGTATCTCGAAAGTATCAGGTGACTTCTGGAGCAAAGCACAGAGTTTGTTGCTTACATGCTGCTCCAAAAATAACATTGCAAAACCCGACGAATGAAAAATTCGCTTTGTCAGCATGGATCTGCAGCTAACGCTAACAGTACAGGAAATAAATTCCAGATGGCTGTGTTTTCCTTATTAGTGTTGCCAACCTCCTAAACAGAGGGGTACTCAACCTTTTTTTTCTGCCGGGCAATAATGGACATGTTTATTGTGTCAGATGGATTTGTTGTTCGTTACATTTTAAAGAAATAATAATATTTATTAAAAAATAATTCATACACAAAATTATACAAATGTCCTGGATGAGCTATATATATATATAGCTCGTGTTCAGGAAAAAATGAATACAACTAATGCACTTATTATACATGTTGACTGAATAAAACTAGGTAAAATAAAAAAAAATGTGTAGAATAGAATATTTAAAACTAAATATAAACTAAGTAAATTAGAACTAAACTAAAGTAAAGCTTACAACATTAGATTAAGAAAAACTGAAAATGTGTTTTAATGTATAGGATGAGTAACAGTGTAAGATAATGAAATGTATTTATTTATTTTCCAACTATTAAATAACTAGCTAAAGCTACCTGTTCTGAAAACGGGTTATATTTGCATTTGAAAAGTCTATAATTACCTCTTCTGCTTAAGCGTGGTGGTACAAAATCTGTACCACCTATTCTTTTCTAAGACTTTGGACACCCTTTATCTGAAAAAGTTTAATATTATTAATATTTACTAGCTTTTGTTCAATAATTATAGTTTTGTGTGTGTTGTCTATCTAAAATATTTGTAATTATTTCCCTCTAGTACATTATTTTTGTCAAAAATCAGCGCATAAAAGAGTTAAATGATCAGCTAGGAAACCAATTTGTGCTTTAGAATATTTTTCAACATGAAACAGGTTTTTCTTTTATTCTGAAGGGGAAACATGGAATTCAAAAGTTTAAATCTCTGACAGTCTTATTCGATTGAATCGAAAATGAGGATGGTAAGGAGATTTGTCATTTTATTACAACAAACACAAAATTTCTCTGAAAATTAATATTGTGGCCACGACAGTCCAGTGGTCAAGGTAACGGACTCAGGTTAGAGTGTCATGAGTTCTTGCCTAGATCGCTGAAGACCCGCAGTGTAGGATCTTCAACTTTTAAATCTGTTGAGAGCTCAACGGCCTTCCATTGGTAGGGTGTGGAATTTAGGAGAGGGGGCCCAGTCAGGTATCATCCTCGCCACTTGATCGGGGTTTAACATTTCGAGATCCGTTGCCAAAAGCCCTCGAGTAACTGAATAGTGCCACGTTAATATTCTCTCACCCTTTGAAAATTAATAATAGCAATTTTTTGAATTAGTAAGCCTCTTTCCCTTTTATTCATATGTATGTAATCTTTTTTTAAAATTAATATTCAAACTCATTTTTAAACTCAATATTTTAAGAAAATAAAATGATTTAAGGGCTTAGAAGCTAAATTTTGGAATTCTGCCGTTAACTTTTTTTTATTTGAAGAGAACAAAATAGAATACTGAATACTTTTTTCATTGAAACATTTTTAAATAAATTATTCAAAGAGTTTGAATCACATGCACCATTTTTTCACAGTACAACACACAATATTTTAAAAATATTTTGCGGTTCTCAATCCAAATTTGAATCACAAAGGGAATTTTTGAATACAAAAGATTTTGCCAAAAACTTTTTGTTAAAACATGAATGTAATATAAAACCCATTCAAAGAACTAAGTCCTTTTACACCAGAATAAACAGGATGACTGAAATATTATTTTATTTAGATAGCTCTCCTTATAAATAATGTATGTATATTTCGTATTAGAAAAAAAATATTTTTTTCCTCAAATTTTGGGATATTTTGGCATTTTTTAAGTCCTATACTCCCTAAATAACTTAATAAAATGTGGTTGTAGTAGAAGATCATATTTCCCCACTTTATTTTAATAGTTTATGTAACTATTAATGCGAATTGGATCCCCATAAGTTTAACAAAAAGCATAGATTTCACAAAAGAAAAATTACTTGTTACAAATTTCATTTTAACTTACGGAATATTTATGCTACAAAATCTACAAAAAGACTGTTCGAATCTTTATACTTAACTAATGATGAGTAAAAAGGTCAAATATACCACCGATACTATGTATTTTTGATTTGAGTCACAAACAAATTTATTCATTACTTCAAAGTATTTTTAAATCTGCAATTCGTATATTTTTTTTTAACAAAATAATAAAGGAAGTGGAATGGATTTAAACACGTTACCCTCTAAATGATCTTCTAGCCAGTTTATTGCGTGAACCAAGTCTGAAATGTGGAAGCTAATAGTATTATCACCATGAATATAGTATACTTATTCCTTAATGGTACTTTAAAAAATTTACTAGTGTAATGATTTTCAAATCTAAATGATTAAGGTATACACAGATACGTTAAAATGGTCGATTTTTGAAAAATAATCACGTTTTCAGTTTTTGATTTTATAGAACAGTGGTCATCAAACTTTTTCAACTCACGGAACCCCTAGAACTTAAAGATGTTTTCGAGGAACCCCTAGAACTAGAAAGTGCTTTCGTGGAATCCCATTCCATACGCATACTTTGAAGAATATATCTCAAAATAATATTTAAAGTACATCAACATGTTATATTGCATAAAAAAGTATTGCATTTATTAATAAAAAATTCTAATAAAATTTGTTTAATATAATGTACTTATTAATAGTATTAATTTGTGATCCAAGTATCACCTATCCATGCATCATATTTAGCAAGTGAGATATGTGTGTGCTTACTTTCTTTCACAGAACTGTTGAAGCTCA
>BMAV01016007.1:0-20766 GCA_019973955.1 Trichonephila inaurata madagascariensis | reverse complement strand
CATTTTTTTTGGCAATATTTTAAAATTTTCCCTAAAAGTATTATGTTGTAAATATTTTAAACCTAAAATTGAATTAAAGTTAAGTTTCAAATAATTTTTGGATAAATTTTGAGTTTAAAGTTTCCCTGTTATTTTAATACGAAAACTCCATTAATGTAGGTTTTTTAACTATATATATATATATATATATATATATATATATATTGTTGTGTTATATATATATATATATATATATATATATATATAAAATTATACATATATATATATATATATATATATATAAATTATTGTGTGTTATATAAACTCGGAATTTAATCATATTTTCTACTAATTAAATGTCAATAATGATTTTAAATATAATTTATATTTCAATCTCAATTTAACCCAATAAATATCTTAATATTTCATAGTTGTAGATGTCTCATTTCAAAAATATTAAAAAGTGTACACAGAACTAGGTGATAGTTAAAGTTTGAAAAAATACACTCACTTCAAAAGTTAAGCACAGAGGAAAATTTTAATTTCCGGAAGCCAATCAATTTGAGGATGAAACTCCTGCAGGGTAGACGGGGGTATGGGGAAAAATTTGGTAACAGCCAATCGTCTTTCATGTCGAAATATGTAAAAAGGGTAGTCTTTAAGAAGCCAGCTTTATGAAGGGTTACGAAGTTGATTGAAAAGTATTGAGGGAAAGGTGTTTAAAACTTTCGTACGTTTGTTTTCAAGACCGTTTTTCTATGACCAAAAAACGAATGGACGATACTGGGGCTGGTGTGCTGTGGGTGCTTGAAGCGGGGCAGTCGATCACACATGTTGCTTTTTTTCCCGGCGTTCATCATTATATAATTTCACTTTTAAAGGAAACAACCAAACCACACCGACAGTTGTCCGATGGCCCGCAGGCGGTCAAGAGTTCCCCCCGCGGAAGATCGATATATTGCTATTGTGGGTGGGGTAGAAACCTCCTACGTGTGACATCTATGGTTACAGGGCCGGGGGCTTTTAGCTACGTAAGCCGAAGTTTCATACGAAAGGACTGTTGTCCGGGACCTCGGGTTTGTGTTCCCCTATCCGTCCCAAACAAGGGGGCACGATTAAATAGTGCCGGGAACATGAAATTGAACTGTGTATCGGGGCTGTCAGTTTACTGATGATCAAGATTTGCTCTGGGGTTTGACAAGCGTATGGATATGGTGTAAACAAGGAACCCAATCAGTCCCCCAAAACCAAACGCATGCATTCCGAGGTGGAAGCATTATGGTGTGGGCAGGGTTTTCTTTTATACCCACCGCACTTAAGGTTCTTTGGGCGGGTGTCCGGTTTCGGAGAAGTCCTAGAACCCTTTGGAGATTGCCCCCCAGCAGTTGGCCCTACTTTTGTTTTAAAAGGGCGATCGCCGTTCCTATAGAGCGACATCTCAATGACTACCTGGAGGTTGGGGGTTGCCGCATGGCGGGGCCCATATTCGCCCACCAATCCCATTGAAAATGTTTGGGGTGTTCCTGTGATATTCACGTTTTCCACCTCCAGCGACTCTTTTTGAGCTGGAAACATTCTACAAGAAGAATGGTGATTGTTGTTCTGCGGTGGTTGACCACCCTTTTAAAGCATGATCAGAAGGTGTAAAATTTGCATAAAAAGATGAGGGGGGGTCGCATACCCTATTAATTTATTTTATTTTTTTATTTTATCTGTTTATTTTCACTTTTAAAATAATTCTGTTTGTCTCCCGTATGACAATATCTGATAACTTTCAAAAAAAATTTAATATTGTTTTCATTTCTGTATATAATTATTTATTTTGTTTTATATAAAAAAGATATATCTATTTTCTGCCAAATTTTGTCAATCAAAGCAGTATTTGAAATTTCTTTTTGCTTTTTTTCTTCGTGCTTAACTTTTGGAAAAGGGTTGATGTAATGTACTTTCTACTGGTTTTTTCACACTTTTTTTTAATGAAAATTTGATTTTTTAATGACTAAATACGTTTTAATATGAAGTTTCTACTTGAAAATGTGATTTATATCCAAACAGTAAGAAATTAACCATTTTTGACCTCACAGTCTCGTTCTAAAGGATGTGTTGAAGAAAGTATCATAAATGACTATTAATATTTTGATCTATTTCCCATTAGTCATTATATATTCAAAATTAATGACAATTGGAAGCCAATGAGGCCAAAAGTCTCTAAACAGCATTTTGTAATTAAATTTTCTCGGTTCATTATCTTCACGAAAATATTTAAAATTTAACTTTTCAATTTTCATTTATGTGTATCAAAATAAAGCTTTTAAAAGATTATATGAATAACTACGGCTGCGAAAAATAAATCTACTGGGATGTAAACTTCTGTTCTATGAAATGAAGCGTTTATTTTGAGAACCGTTATTGGAAATACTTTAGAGTTTGGGATCATATTTGTTAGCTAATAGCATGTTTATATATTGAAGCATTTTAAAATGTATCTTATTTGAGATAAATATTCATATGCACTTAGGCATTTGCCTTTAAGCCAAACTAATACTACATTCAAAAGACTATAACCCTCATTAAAATTTAAGTTTTTAGAGACAGACAAATCCTCCACACACATTTCTTTATATTGTGAATTGGAATTTTGGTTGTCAAGTGCTGAAAATATTATGCTAATTCCGCTTATATAACAATATCCAACTATTTACGTTAACAGGTTAAAAGACATAGAAATTTAAAATGCACTCACACTAACATAAAAAATAATGCCCATGAATAGGACGAAAGTCAATCGGGATTTGTTTACAGAAAATACGCAACTAGACATAACAATAAGTGAAATTCCACCGTATCATGGATAAAAAAATGGATTAATTACCAAATATAAAATGTTTGAACTTACAAGGACTCCTGATTATCGGGCTGAGTGTGGCAGAGATAATTGTACAGTATGTATCTCACAGCTAACCTAGGCATCTCTACACAAATCCTTGGCCATTTGTGCTCAAATCGAAGCGAAATGCCTCACATAAAACAATCTTATTCATTACCACGGAACTACGAATGCTAGCAATTGCTAACGTGTTTATGGGCAAGAAAAGTAAGGGGCCGCAATCAAAGTGGCATATACGATTTGAGCCTTCGTTTCATGTATTGGATCATAACTGGTTTGGCGATGGATATACAACAGTGCTTCTCAAAGTTGCAATATTCACGAACCAATATTCAATCATAATTTTCATCAGCCCCCATCCTCATACAATAACAATGTATAGAATTGAATAATACTATACTATGATGATAAAACTACTATACGACTTTAACCTCTTAAGCACCCTCCCCGTGTATATAAACGTCTCGCTAAGCCAAAGCGTTTATTTCCTTAGGCGTATATATACGTCTTCCCGAAGTACGGTTTTTTCTGTGCACTGCTATCCGTAAAATTATTCCGAAGACTTTGGGATGCAATAAAAGAACCTTGACAATAGTTGCGAGGGATTTACTTATTCCAGATTATTTTTGCTTCTTTATTCCTCCCCACTTCCCCAATACATCACATACGCGTGCCTTCGTAGAAAACGGTTGTCATTTGGAAGCGAATTGCGAAACTTTTGATCGGCAGTCAAGGTTTAATTATAAACCGTACAGAATTAACAATCTAAGTGTTAATTTTTGTTTTAAATTCTATTTATGACAAGCCCATGGGGTCACTGGTAATTAACAAACTTGCTTTTAACTTAATATTGTTAAATTAATTATAAAATACATTGTGTAGCCCTGATATATTAATAAGTGTAATATATCAGTGTAAATGTGTATTTCATTTTTTTATGTCAGAATGTATTTTGTTTGTTTCAGTAAATTAATAATTTTTTATAATGATCTTTTGTTCTCGACTTTTCAATATGCTCGCGCCCCCCTTGTAGAGTTGTCATGCCCCCCAAGGGGGTGCGCCCCACAGTTTAAGTAACGCTGATGTACGAGAGTAGCCTAATATGTCGGATCTTGATAAAGGTATTCATTCAAAGGACATGCATGCTGTTCGGACAAACCCTTCGTCCTAGAATCTTATCGTCGCTTCTTGCTGACCGTTAACTTCTTGACCCTTTCTAAAGGTAGGATTCACCCATTTCTAACCTCATAACCACATAATCGCATTTCGACAAACCAAATGTCAAATAACCCCATGATTTCCCTACCCTGTTTGCTTTAGTCAAATTACTCGGCCTTTTTAAAAAAATAGTAAAAATGTGCCTAAGCTATTCACGAAACCATCATCAAAGGGCGATATATTCCATAGAAAAAAACAGAAATGCTTCACCGTAGAAATTGAATCTTTTTTGGGAATTTTCCCCATTTTTATGTCTAAAAAAAAACTGAAAAATGGTAGAATTCCAACTAAGCAGTTTTTTTTTAAGTGTCAGGTTACATTTACATATCCTAACCTAAGGGACTGCATACGAAATTTTTTCTTTTTTTTCGGACAACTTTTGGTGCATCAGACATTTACTTTTTTTAGGGACTTTTTTATGTACAAAATTAGTTTTATCGGAGCAAATTTAAAAATCCAATTAGAAATTTAAAAAATCCAATTATTTGCGTCAAAGACGTTGATTTTTTTTTTTCCCTTTTTAAAATTCTTATAATTATCAGGAAAAAAAATTTTTTTTTGGTTAGAAACTTTAAGTTAAAATCTAAGATTTTGCTTTCTTGATCATATCTTCTTACATAAAAATAAATAATAAAAAAAAAAAAACAAAGGGGTCTCTTAAACAAGAAAACCGATACACTCAATATTTTTTAGGAAAAAGTACGGATAAACATTTTTAAAATAAAAGTAATTATCTAACCTGGAGGAGGTTTGTATGTTAAAGAGTAATACAAAAGTCGAAATATTAAAATACATAAAATGTTTTGTTAAAAATAATTTTGGGGATTTTTTGAAAAAAAATACTGCTAAATTTACATGTATTGAATGATTGATTTGCATTAGTAAAATAATAATATAGGATAACTCTTAGTAATATCATATAAAATAATAATTGATTTTTTTTTCTTTTTTTTTAAAAAGTTCTTAATTTTGATTCAAATGAAAGGCTTAATAAAAAAAATAGCCTTGCGAAATTTTTCGATAACCCACAGCATTATGTATCTAACACCAAAAAATGGGGTTCTTTTTAAATAACCCGTTTGTTTGGGGATATAGGGGTACAACCCTAATAATTATTTTCAAAATTTCAGTTATGGAGTAATCCTCCTGGGCTTGTAAAGGTATTTCTCGGGAAAAAAATATCTCCCCCAACATTTAGGCAGAACAACTGGTTTGTAATGTTTCAAAATCATGTTTTTTTAAATCAACTTCCTTCTAATGAATACATTTATTTACTCTCTTTCATTCTCTTTTTCGTCAAAATTACTTATTATTTTCTTTTTTTTTTTAAAAGGTCTTGACTAAAAGGGGAAATACGATAATTAGATGGGTTTTTCTGTTTCTTTTTTACGTCTGCATAAATAATAAAAAAAAAAAGTTTGTGTAATGAATGAAAGCAGTAGTTTTTAAAGAAAAAGAATTAATTCTTTTTTTAAAAGAAATGACCCTTTTTTTTAATTAGAGTATGATAAAAAAAGTCATATTTTAATTATTTCATTGTAATCGCTTTAAATTTTGGTATTATTTTTTTTTTTTTCCCATGTTTATTTGCCCCGAAATTAAGGAGTTTATATTTCCCTTATTAAAATTGATGAAATTAAAACTCGGGAATTATTTTTTTTTATATTATTGGGTTTTAAAAATTTCCCTTTTTATAGGTGCATCTCTAAAGTGTTATCTTTTTTTTAAATAAGAAATTTAATTGCACTAAATGCTTTTTCAGACCCTTTAATGCTAAAAACTGTTTTTATCTCTCGCTGAATATTTAAAACCCCAATATAAAATTATAAACATTTTTTTCCCTTTTTTGGAAACGAAATTTGGTTTAAAAAAAAAGGGAATATTATTTCCCCCAAACTAATCCATTTACAAATATCAAGACATTTAATCTTGCATAAAATTTTTCGTCAGGGTTTTTTCAACAGAACAGAAAACCCTGATTAAAATTGGGAAACAAAAATGAATTGCACTGTAGAAATCCTACTTTTTTCAGCTTGGGAAAACGCATAAACGCATACCATTAAAAAGAAGATTTTAACAAAATAATGTTTATGAATATATAAAAATAACAGGTTAATTAAGAAAAGTGGAAGTATAAAAAAACTGAACTGATGGATGATAATAAAATACGCCAGGAGAGGCTGGACAAATTTGCTAATTAGTTCTAAAGTTACCGAATTTTTAAACGAAATTGTTTTTTTTAACATCATACATCGAAGAACTTGTCCTGCAAAAGTACCATATAAAATAGTTACAGGATTCCTTGCTTTTATGTATAAATCTTTAACAAATACATGAACACCTTCTACAATTTAAAATTTAATTGGTGATGATGTTGAATAGGGGCTAACATTCAATTAACCTTTTAATTTTGTTTGAAGTATAAAGCATCACATTTGTAGTGAATTATTGTTACTTAAGAACAATTATTTATTTACACTTCTGAAGCTCAAAGATAGAGAATGAGAAATACATAATTAATCACTCAAAATATATCACAGCATTTAGCAAGTAACATATCAGTGACATTTTAATTTAGGAAATGTACCAACTTCATTAGGGTTAGTCAAGCGTTGAAAGTGACGATTGTAAAATCCGGAGGTAATAAAAATTGGTTGAATGAATCAGTTACTTTTAGTAGATAATAGTTTAATTATAAAGGACAATGTGAAATGAGAACTGATTTCTATAATATATGCTTCCCCAACATTTTCCATTCGAAAAATGTAAGAATTCACTTGTATAATTATACGTGAAGTAAAACTTTTTGTAACTTTCGATTCTAAATTCTTAAGTTTGCATTTAATTTTGTAATTCTTCAATTTTAGAAAAATTTCGAATTTATAAAAAACTCAGCTTTTAAATAAGAACTGCCATTACTTAAACATTATACCGTGGAACAGTTTCGCCAAATATAAAAGCGTCGCTCATTACAAAAATGTCACCAAATGCAAGGATTTTTATTATTATTATTGCGTTCAAACATGTGTAAGAACAGCTACTACTATTGGATGTATATCGTGACATTCAGCAACTTCTCTTGGTTTGACGAATTTGGTTAACTGTGTAGTAGTTAAGTACCTAATTACTACTATAAAATGCTTTCTAATGGAATGCCAATTCTTCTGCTCGTGTGCATGAATTCTAAGATCTTAAAAGCTGCATTTTTTTCTATAAATTAACACCTTAACCGCCATTGTCGTACACATACGTCTTTCCAAAATACGACCTTTCCTTTGTGCTACATTCAGTAAACTATTCTGAAGGCTTTGAAATGAAATAAAATGCCCTTGAAAGTGTTTGAGGAAAATTCTCTTACTTCAGAGAAGGATTTACTTCTTTATGCCTTTCCTTTTCCCCTCAATACACCGTAAATGCACACCTATGTAAAAAAAGTGGCGTTGGAGTGAAGCTATATATATATATATATGTATAGCTTAATTTGGCAAATCATATCAGTGATTCTTTGATTCAAACATTGATGAAAGATTTTGAAAAGTTATTTTTTCTTATAAATCCTAATGGAATATAAAGTTGAATTCATTGTAATCTTTACAATCTCACTAAGTATTACAGAAAATACGGTTCGCAAAATGTAGGGCACTAGTGGAAACTGGAATCACATTTCCTCTTATTTAAGATATTGTCTTAAATCAATTTAAGAAGGAAAGAAAACAAAGTTGAGAAAACTAAGCCCAAAGGAGCTTCCCAGATTAATCGAAATTGAACTCTAGGCATAAATTAAGAAAAATTCAATCACAGTCTCAGCCATAATTTCAGATATTTTTGAAAGAATTAGTGCTCGTGATCTTGAATGAATGTGCGTAATTTCATAAATTAGATTACACATATAATGTTTGTTCTTTGCTCAACAAAGCTATTAATATTTCTCTTATCATTCATGGTACTTCCTGGGAGAAAATACTTTCATTCCATTATTACATCAAAAAACTTGCATGCAGAGCACGCTTTACTCATTAAGCGCTCATAATTAAGAGTCAAAATGGCATTATCACTGACATTTAAATTTTATCTACTAAATAAAATTTATACATTATTAATTACAATTTTTTTTCATTTAGACACCAATTTGTTAGAAATATAATTTTATGTAATTATAACTACATTTAAGGAAAATAGACGAGCATAAATACTGGCTTTTTTCTAAACTGTACTAATCATAGTCTCTAATTAAAATGATAGGTGCAATATATATTTTGTTGAGAACTTTTGAGATGCTAACACAAATTTATAAAATTTTTAATGCAAAATAATTATTAAATAAGCTATTTATTTCCCAGAAAATTAACTTTTTCCTCTCCCACTCTCTTTATATATTCATATATGATTCGAATATGATCTGAGCTTTTTCGAATTAATCATTAAGTATGATGTAACTTCTGTATTAATAATAGCCTTATAACTTTTACCATTTATATTCCATTCGATTTCCCTCAATACTGTATACAGAAACGTGGAAGGATGACGAGCCATAAAATTGTTTTAACTCTACTTTTATTAGGCCCACCATTAATTAGTTTGTTCAATGTTTACAATACCATTGCATTCAGTTTTTAATGGTTTTCAAAATCTCAATTTTTTATTTATAAGTAAATATCTGTCCCCAAGTAGAGTATATCAATATGAACATTAATAATGTTTATATTGTATGTGTGTACACACACATATTAACACATAATATACTCGCATATATTTGTATTTAAGCAATATAATTGTAAATTAATGCAAATACCTCAGTAAAACGCAATTTTTAGTAAAATACAACATACATTTAATTTACAGAAGAAATTTGATTATTACAAAAAGTATATTTGTATATAAGTGCAATTATTTTTAATTTTTTATGACATACACAATTGTTTTCCTATCTTTGTATGAAAAATGTAAGTATTATGTAGGATAGTTTAACACCGTGTTTCCAAATATTTTTAAGGTATGCGAACCCGTTGAAAATGACCAAATTCGGTCAAGACAGTTATTTTTATCTTTAGTTTTATTGAATATAGCTATCTTTTGGCTTTACAAAAAAATACTTTATTTTGTTTTTTCATTACCTAGAGACAAAGTTACAATCAATTTTATAAAATTAGAAAAACCCGAAGTGTGCATTTGATCTATCAGAAGTAGGCATTTAAACTGTTTAAAATCTACCATGGCGAGTCTGATAACTCAAAATATTACAAATGTATTTCTATAAAACTCTTTAGAGCCTGATATTTATGTTATTTTCTAGAGAATTTACTAAAATAATTCTTATTGCATGAATACTTTTTGAGTTACGGCTTGTCATTTAAATAATGGTTTCCTAAATAATATCAGATTTCTTATTATGTTTGTTCAATCAGCTCTAAAATTTTCGAATTTTAATAAAAAATTAAAATTTTAGTACATTTTCTAGATAGATGCATCTAATTTGTTTTAGTAATACTCTTACTAATATAAGTTTATTACTTTTTTCTCTAACTGCTTTGAATTTTTTTATAAAATATTGCTAACATTTCACTTTTAGTTGAGATTTTTCTAATATTTAAGTAATTTTTAAAATATTGCGAGTTAAATATTTATATTTATTGGAATTGAGTCCTAAAAAAGCATTTATAATGTTTAAATATGCTGTTTTATTAAAAAGTACTCCAAACGTGTTCGGATACCTTACGAATAACATATGACAATTCTAAAAATCGGGTCATAAAATCAACATCGATAACATTTCTGAAGAAAATAACAAAACATATTATACGGTGTTGAAAACAGAAACTTATTTTAAATGGAATGCTTTGTAAATTGTGCTGATATAGATATATAATTTACGCATCTTGAACATTTCGAATTTTGATACCTAACAGATTTGAAATACTTCAACATAAAAATCTATGAGTGTAATGCATTATTGTGTGAGACAGAAAATCAAACGAGCAAAAATTCTCATCATCTGTCATAAAAGTTTTTATAAGATACAAAAGAACGAAATTACTCGTATTTTTTTCCTAAAAAAAAAACAGTAACGAGAAATAAAACAATAAGGAGAAATAAAGCAGCTGGTGTGAAACTGACAAGCAAGCAACTGTCAAGACACGTTTCAAATACTCCAAAGATAAGAAAAACACAAACTCCAAACACAGTGAAGCTGCAACTGCTGGAATGTAAAAAATAAGAAGAAATGGGAAAAGGACAAATAATACGGGACAAATTTTGGCTCTGTCATTTATAGCTTGAATCGATTTGCTCGTTTTTAAGATTTTGTAAGCAATTGGTTTGAGTCAAGCCATAGAAATGCAGAGGAAAAATAATTCTGATCAGCTACTGGTAATGTACAAAACTTTCTATTTTTTCACATTACGAATATATATGCAAATTGTACTGGAATTTGTGTCTGATTGCTACTATTTATAATACCGAAAGAACAACATAACTCTTGGGAGAAAATAAAGAGACAAAAGGAGTGAAAGTTTGAGTATTTAAAACATTTATTTTCATCATTAGGAAATTCACTGTAGAAAGAAAACCACAAAATGTGGATCATGTTTTATCTGGGATAACCACAAAAATGATTACGTTCATATGAACTAATTTCAGAATATTCACATAATGAAGAGTAGAAAATGGTAACTATGTAGATTTTTTGTCTGAAAGAGTGGTATTTATGTGATAGCTCTTGTAAAAGATCAAGAATTATCTCAACATGTAGATAGTGTTCATTACAGAGAAATCTGAACGTGAAGTAAAGAAATGAAGAATGAGACATTTTAAATGCATCCATTGGATTACATTTAGATAGCTTTAACAGAGAAAGATTATTGGAATACTTGAATAAAAGGGATAAAAAACAGATGTTGCCACGGAATTATAAACATTTAAAATCTTTGAAAGGTGAAAGTTATGCCATCATACTAGCAGTACTACAGTCGCGAATGACAGATATATTTTCTAATGTGGAATGAGAACTGTCGGACAACAAATTGCCATGTAGTATATTTATGCTTCCATGAATACTCAGACATCAAATGCGCTGTTTTTCTTTGCATGATTTGTACGTCTCTATTCTGATTTTTATATGCATATGATTCGGAGGAAACTCAATTTCTGCTCATATTTCTTTCCTTTTAAAAGTGTTTACGTAATGCATAATATTATGCGGCATAAAAATATTATTTAAGTATGCAATTCAATATTTTTGTCTCTTGTCTCTTATTATACAAGGATAGTTGTTTTCTACCCAAATACATAATTTGTTTATCTGTGTGTTAAATATTTGTCTTATAGTATCATGATCATGCGTCGAGCACAAATGATATCGAGACTCTTGGCAAAAAAGCGCATTGCAAACAAAGTATAACATTCAGGGGCATGGCTATCACGCGTATCGATGATACGAGGCCCCAATATGTGTTACTACAATTCCACTAACAGGGCTCCTGTATCTAAAAAAGGGCCCGAATAAGTTTTGATATAGAGCCCTTCAATGGTAATGGTAAACTTAGCCAGATTCGCATAACATTTAAAAATATAATACATTTTCTGTAAGTCCAATATCGTTTATTAACCCAATATCAGTACAGGTTAAGCAGCACCTTTAAAGAGAAGACTTATACGTCACTTCTACGAAGTATTTTAGGGAGTGTAAGAATGGTTTTTGATATGGATACTCCTGATGTATTTAATATATGGATCATTAAGACGTCATACACATTTTTTTTATTTCAAGTAACATTTTAAATTTATCCTATTCATGTCAATGAATAAACATGTATTACTTGAAAATTCTTCTTTGTATTAATGATTTATACGTCAAAAAACACGAAAAATTCCTGCACATGCATTTTCCTTTCTCTTACTTCGTAAATTCAATACTTAATTGTTCAGATTACAACATTATAACATTATGGAAGATATTTGCATTTACAAGTACTTTTATTTTAGTTTACGGTGCTTTATTTAACCACAGTAAACACACGTGGGTGCCAGAAATTGCAATCGCTTACTGACCGCATAGCTTATTTTCAAAATGCTCACATACAGATTTCTTGCAGGCTTTCCTAAACATATTGTTTACAAATGAAGAAAAACATTTATAAAACGACAGAATTTCAATTTATAACGAAATGAAAATGATGCAATTTATGAATATCCAGCTCAATTTGAAAGAAATAAATATTTAAGAAAATATTGTTCAATTAAAAAAATTAATCTTTTATCAATTTGTTAGCTAAAAAAGCAAATGCATTTCTTGTGATTGTGTAATTATTACTCATACTTACAAGTGAATTCTAAAGCGGTTTTGATTCATATTGATTATCATCTAATGTCAAATTGTTTTCGATTTTTAAAATTAGATCAGAATACTTTTATGCTTCCTTTTCAGTATCGCAACCGATCGGTTTAAATTCTCGTGAAGTTTCAAATATTGATTTAAGTTATCCTCAAACGCAAAAAGAGAGTGAAATGATGGAGATGAATTATCTGAATTTATAATCGGCCACATACCATAAATATTGTTGCCAAATAAACATTTCTGGGTAAACGCGTGTTTTGTTATTCTAAAGGATGCACCACGTATTACTTCGCTAAAAAACCCGCGATACCAAGCAAAGCTCCGTCTTTCGATTACCAGCGGCTGATGGGTCAAGGTCGTGAGCTTCGGCTGGAACTTTCAGATTTATTCACCATAAATCGCAGAGGCTTCCAAAATGCGCTAGGGAATAATGTTTCGATTAAAATACCGTTGTTTGAGTTGTAAGGGCTTTTTAACTTGATTAAAGTAACCAATTGTTCACCTTTAAAGATGGCAGTCTTAATTGTAGGTTCTGCGCTTCCTCGAAAAGTGTATTCCTACTCTTGTCATCCTTCTCAATATTTTAAAATTAATCTGTTAATTTTTATTAAGAGATGGCAGGCCGAACTGTTACGCGTCTGTTTGAAGAAATTAGAATACTGCAAAAATATGTAAAATCTGATAAATTAGAACAAAGGGAAAATTACTATTTTGAAATTGATAAAAACAGTGGGTAGAAATATTTAACCACTGAAAAATGAACACATCCCATATGAAAATGTATTTATTCTTATTGAATTGATGTTGTGCTGCCCAGAAGTTAATGCAGCAGTTGAAAGGTGTTTTTTTTTTCCTTTTTCCAATTGTTAAATGTTTTTAAATGAGAGAAATCGAGATTGAATGTTAGTACTTTATACAAATAGCTGCAGCACTTACCGTAAAATTCAATATGTATAATATTTCTTGTTCCGAAATTTCCGATATAACAGAAAATATGATATATTGATATAGAATATTCATTCAATGGTAAAATACTCTTTTAAGTAAATAATTAAAAGGGATCTAAGCGTATTTAGTGTATTTTTCTTTGAGAATAAAATTTCATATAAGTACCTTGTAATATTTTCTTAAATTTTTCATCCCTTTTTCATTGTGAAAAGCTGATCACCTTAACTTTAGTAAAATAGATGCAAGTCCGAAAGGGCCGAAATGTATTGCGTAATAATTTCTCCTTACACAGAATGGTTTAAGCCAGGCATGCTCAAACCGTGGACCATTTAAAGCATTTTTGCGGCCCAATTGAAATATCTAGTTGTCTGTATTATTTTAGACATTTGGACTATAGATGGTTGAACAAAAAAATCGTATTGATCCACCCCCACCTCTCCCCATACAATTTTTTCCCAGTTAATTTTTTTTCTTCCATTTCACTTCCAAGCAATAAGAAAATAAACATTTTGCCATCAGGCAGAATTCTTTTTTGTCGAACAGTGTAATAATTACACTTTTGTTCTTCTCTGTTTACAATGCTGTTCTTCTTTGCATTTAAAATAGAATTTTTAAAACCTAAATCTTAATCAAATTTATGCGGACATACTGTAACACAAGTATAAAATGTGAAGATGTTACTCATATAGTTTTATACTATGTAACGTCAGATGGTAGCAAAATCCACTGTGGATTAGAACAGTTGTAGGTTAGGAGATATTCTTCCACCAGCAAAAACAATCTGGTCGACTCAACTTTGTTGTGATTGTAATCTGTGATTGTGATCCAGGTAAAAAGTAAGTTTTCTGCTTTTTTTTATCATGCCAATAATTATCGGATTTAATTCTATTAGATATTTATTCGTTATGCCTGAAAAAAAATTGAAAAGAAGAAAAGAAAACTTTTGAAGAGGTAAATTGACAGTTTCAGGGTGAAAGGGAAAATTTTTACTTTTTTATTCATGTGAAAGGCAATGCTGTATGTTTGAATTTTTGTCATTCAATTTCAATTTTAAAATAATACAACCTAGAAAGATACTATGAACAAAAACATGGAGAAATTGATACATTTAGTATTGGTGAATGGAAACCTTAGTTACAATCTTTGAAGAACAATTTGACTTTTTTACATACATATCTCATAAGTAAACTGCCCAATCAAATGGTATTGTCAGTGCTAGCTTTCGAGTATTCCACATTATTGCTAAAAATATGAAGCCATTTACAGACGTTATCTACATCAAAGACAATCTAATTGCCTCAGTTCAAGAAATCTTCCCAGAAAACCCTTATCTCCACTCAAATTAATCTGTCACGTCACACTGTAGGAAAAAAAATAGAAAACATTTTGAGTAGTGCATTGCTAAACACAATTACAACACACCATTGTCTAGCGTATTGCCATCTGACTATGTCAGGCAGGTGGTATGAACAACAACAACACAACACGCTTCGTATATTTCTCACTTTCTTTAGATGAAACGTCAGATATAAATGATACTGCTTAGCTTGTTATTTTTATTAGAGGTGTCGATAGTCAAATTAATACTACTGAAGAATTAAACAAACTTGTCAGTTTGAAAGGTACTACCACGGAGGAGATATGAGGATATTCGTTATAAATTGCGCGCATATGTCGTCAGATAGATTTGAAAAATCTTATAGACATTGCAACAGATGGAGCCCCTTCAGTAGTTGGAAAACATGTTGATGCTGTTACATTCATTTTCGATCGCATAAAAGCTTTAAAAACAGTTCAAATGATTTTGAAATGTTCATTTACCATTGCGTTTTGCATTTCCAGAATCTATGTGCTCAAGTGTTTAATATGTCTCATGTGGTGAAAGTTGTTATTTAATTTTTAACTCAATTAAAAACAGTCCATTAAAGCATCGTAAGTTTTAAGAATAGCTTAGGGAAATTGAATTTGAAAACGTGATCTCATTTATTAAAACAAAATTCAATGGTTAATTCGTGGAAACGCTTATTGATATTTTGGAAATTAAGGGAAGAAATGAGACTTTCATGAACAATAATGGTGGCAATATAAGTGAACTTTTGGATGATCAGTGGCTTCTAAATTTATGTTTTCTAGCAGATATAACAATGCAATTTAATGATATAAACCAGAAGTTACAATGTAAAAATACGTTGATTATCGATTGTTATCAAAGATATAAAATCATTTGTAAACACAGCTTAAGCCTTATGAAAATCAATTGCGGTCAAATAATTTGATTCATTCCCCATTGTAAAATCATTATAAAAGTGACCATAAAATCTTCTTTAAATATTCTACGGAAATCTGAAGATTATTTGAAGAATTCAATGCCAGATTCTCCTACATACAAAAGTATGAGGAATTGTTTGTAATATTTTTAGCTCCATTTAATGTAGAGGTGAAATCAGCGCCTCCAAATTTACAAATGGAGCTAATAGAATTACAATCAAGCATGGAGCTAAAACACCTGTACAAAGAAAATAAAATTGAATAATATCAAAATATAATCTCAAAGTTAATTTTTAATTTTTAAAAAAGGAGAATGGATTTTCAGACTTGGGTACTTATAACTGGAGTCTTTTCTTTTTTTAAAATTTAAACTTAATTTAAGTATCGAGCAGGGTTTGGGTGAAAACATGACAATAACTGAGCACTCATTTTTTCTTTGTGTTAAAAATATCCCAAAGTAAAATCATAAAAAGTTCAAAAATTTTGTAAGGAATAAAATTTTTTTATAAGTTTCAATTTTGGGATCCCCACATCAGTTTGAAAATTTTTCTTTTTTTAAAGCCCCTTTTTGTTAGGGACCCCCTTTTTAAAAAACTATTTTCCCCGGGCTTTTTAAGTAGAACAAATTATTTCCCATTAAACCCCAAATTTTAACCCAAAAATTTTTTTTTTAACAAGTAAAAAATTATTAGTGTGTAAAATAGTCAAATTAGAATATTCTGAATGCATTTTCTTACAAATAATTTGGTTATTGTTAATCGAAATTTAGTTTTGGTGCTTTTTTTTCTCGTGCTAAATAATATTATGAATAAAGACTTCTTATATATTTCGCAATAAACTTTATTTTGCATTTTTTTTTAATTGATTAAAGATCTATAGAATCCACTTTCCTTCTTAAACTTAAGTTATTTAATATCACCATATATACACATTTTTACACCGCGATATATAATGTTGATTATTGTGCAAAACACTTAAAATTTAGGCGTTGTTGTTCTGTAAATAGCAGAAGTTTAAGGATTTTAATATTTTCCATATGGATACAGTTTTCTTACTTTTGGAAATGATTTGTTTGTCGTCAAGTTTCTCCAGAAATTTTTCCAATTTCATTTAAAGGACATTCTTAAGTATCTTTCCCTTTTAAAAGTATTGATTCAGTTCTGACTTTCTTCATGGAATCTTTTTTATGAAATTCAAGCACTAAATCTAATCATAATATTATCTTGAGGATAATAGTATTGGAACATAAAATGTTCCATAACTGCCCGAATTTACTCGCATTCATTTTTCTTACAATAATTTCACAAGCAACTCAACTAGTTTCTCAAACATTTCAAATTAAAAGAAACTTATTTACCTATATGTACGGGCAAATATACTTCACCCCGATGGTGCTCAAAATTGGGGGTAACGACATGCCAAAAAAAAAAAATTGTGCCTCTTTTCCACAATGAATTTCTTGAGCCTCAATGCATTTAAATGGTCGATCGGGTGGCATTAGAAACTACATCAGCAACAAACTCTGTTATTCCGCATTTTGTAACAATTCTGCATTACTTTTGAAAAAGTTTTCACACATTTCTTTGGATAAAGGGAGTCTTGAAAGAACATTGCAAACTTGACCTGAAATAAAAGCTTTCAAATAAACAAATTTATAAATTTCTCACATAGAAGGTTTTATATATAGCACTATTAAGACTACTTATTTATTCTAAGAATAAACTGCAATCACACCTAGGGCTCGATTGAAAATTTGAGCAATTTCAAACATAAGGACGAAATCATTTTTAGTTTGCTTTTCCATGGCATATTTGTTAAGTGCATTTACCATGTTTGATCCATTTTTTAAAATTTTGTTTTCATTTATTTTAAACTCACTTTCAAAAGTAGTAGGATCTGTTATCGCATTTTTGATTTCGATAATAAACACGTTTAACTCATTATTCTTTGCACTTATTTGCTCCAAAATTTCCAGTATTTCTTCAAAATCAGTGTCTTTTAACCCTCCAAGCGGTCTGCACGTAAAATTCCGCCATTCCAGAAATGCTTTTTCTGCCTTCAAGCAAGATTCCCAAAAGGCCGAGCCACTTACTTAAAAATACGGCTCAACCGCTTTTGAGAACCCCACCTGAAAGCAAAAAAATATGTGTGGTGCATTTTTGAAACATCTCCAGAATGGCAAGCCTTAAAGTGCAGACCGCTTAGAGGGTTAATCAAGTATCCAAATTAGATTATATTCTAGGAATTAATTGATGAAATACTTTTTCAATTATTTCGATTGCTTTGGATTTCAATTTTATAAATGCATTTGATCATCTTGTCTGTTAAATCGATTTTAAAAATCCATGCAAAAATACTCAATCCTATAACAATAATTAGCTGCGTAAAATAATTAATCCACATAAAGGTACAGTATTTTGTGTTTTGGCAAAAACAATGGAATGTTTCTGTATATCACCTAAAAGAGAGAAAGCGATTTAAACGTATATTTTTTAATATTATGTGCATTTGAATTTTCTACGTGTAGGATATGCAAGTTCTTTACAACTATATACCTATAGGAGATTTTATAAACGTGCATATTTTCACTAATGATTTTTAACTCATAAAAGTTCGAAATATTTGTACTAGAGACAAGAATTAGCTTTTTGCGTCCAAGCCAAAACAGAACCTGAATACATCTCTCACGATTTCCTGTGCTCTCAAACCACTGATGAGATCCAACCCTTTACGGTATTCAAAAACAAAATTCGACATACACCATCATCAAGACAACCTCCAAATCGAATAAAATTTTCCTTTTTGTAGGATGTACAAGTAATTAGTAATTCAGAACTGATACATGGTCATGTGCATGTATTGTGTCATTAAAAGTGATTTGTAAAGAAGCTCAGAATGGTATTTATAAAAGTATTGAAATTCATTTTTTTTTAAATCACTTAAATATATCTCAAGAACGATGCAAGTATCATTCGAACACGTTTCTAAACTCATTTCAGAAAGAATTGTAACTGTAGAGATTGGAAATATGTTTCTAAGAAGTTATTAATCAATTCTGGAAAAGGAATTAAAAAATGAATATGGATCTATAATCGATGAATGCAGGTAACGACGGCTCAACAAAGACAGCCGATTCTGCAATCCTCGCTGAAAATCTACGCGTGATGATAGACATTGCACCCATATGGGACGATATGTTAGTTAAAATCTGACAATACATTTCTATACAACAATTAAATCAATGAGTGTAAATCTGTGCCATTCAACGTTGTTTGCAGAGCAGTGGTATTTCCGCAAGTCATCCATTACAGCTAGTATCTTTGTCACAAAATCACAAGTACTTTACACTGTATTTACATAGGAATTGTGTATCTGTCTGCAACCCCACAATGGTCGTATAAGAATATAGACACTCCAAGGAGAAAGGTTGCTTATCAGTGGCGTAACACCCCCCTACCCTGATTGTGGCTGTCCCAGGGCTCTAGGAGGCCGTAATCCAAACTGATGCCAAGTATATAAGCCTTTGATGCCTTTGTAAGATCCGGCTTGGGGTCTCAAACCTGACTTTTCAGGGGCCCCTTAATCATTTTACTGTTTTACTTATATATATGTTACGCCACTGTTACTTATATATATGTAATCTATAAGGTTGCTTACATGTTATTTTGAATACGGTATGTTATGTATAAGGTAAATATTTCTTCATTTGCCTTCAGAGTTTACCTGTTGTCAAATCCCAAAAGAAATATTCAGCAACAATAAAGAATTCTTCAAACACCAGATTGCGGCAATGACTTGTTTGGCTTTTTTCCCATGGAACATGTCTAGTGAATAATTGGCGTTTGCTGACTGATATAGCATACACTATCGTTACTATGTAGCAACGGTTAGTACCAACTATGGTGGAAACACTCAATAATAATGGTGTCGTCTTCTGCTTTTCGATAAAAATATGTGTTTATAATCATATTATATATTTATTAAAACTTCTGAAATAAAATTAGCTTTAATGTTACTTGTCATTTAGGATATTACAATTCAAACAAACTAAAATGTATAATTAAATGTAAAACTCTATTGTTTTTAAATGAAATGATTTATTTCTTTTTCTTTTTTTTTAAATTAGCCTGCATTTTAGATTAATGTAGTGATCTTTCTTAAATGGTTTTTTTTCCACATTTCTTAAAAATAACTAAAATTATTGCTTGAAGATAGATCCAATACGAACGAGATATTCCAAGCGTGACAGCTAATTTTTATAGTAATATGGTATTTTTTTTCAAACTCGATTAATCATTACACAGGTATCTTTATTTAAAGGTTCATTATCAATCGCTGTCATGATATTTAATTACATGATCTCTATTACTAAGCGTTAAGAATATTTATTGAATTTTTATTGTAAAAAATTATTAGATCTGCTAAAATTGGGCACACAATTTGTCTATCTCAGTATTGACATTTTATGGTAATTTGAAACGTGCGATTTGGACAAGGTTCTAAGAAAAACCATAAAACTGTGAAAGAATCAACAATTGTCAGTTGAAAAGAAATCTAGGTGAAAAGTAAATGTGCCAAATTCTTAATTTTACCAAGAAATAAGAGCTCTCAAATTAGAAATAAAATAATAATTATTATAATATTATGCAAGATGTCACCCAAAATAAGCTTCAAAACTACAAGTTTACTGCAAGATGTTTGAATTTGATTTTGAATATGAATAAAAAGATAATTTATTAGAAGAAGTTGAAATGTTAAGAATTTGAAGATTAAAAATTATAATTTATTATATCTATTTATATACATAATAAATTTTAAATTGATTTTTCAATGGGTTTAATAGTAACTGATATTTCTAATAAGTTTATCCATTACACACATAACATAAAAATAGTTTTTCTTTAAAATATAATATGTTAATGTCTAGGAAATTTAGAAAATAAATTGTCAGTTTGAAAACCTTTCTATTTTATATTAAACAATTTAATGAATAAAAGTAAAAAAAAAAAATGACCATTTTGCTTCCATAAAACAGGAACAGTAAGTTTGGTTCCTTTTGAGCTAAAGATAAATTAAAGTATATTACTTATATTATCACAAATTAAATTTACTTTTTTTTCCAAAAATATTTAAT
>BMAV01016006.1:0-55065 GCA_019973955.1 Trichonephila inaurata madagascariensis | reverse complement strand
TTTTTTTTTTTAAAAAATAAAACATATTAAAAAATTTAATAATTTATAGTTATAAGTTTTTAGAATTTTTTTTCCCTTGTCTATTATTGAATTCACTTCACTTGAATTATTGAATTTACTGGATTATTCATATTTGTATTTTTAAAGAAATATTTAGTAATTTAATTCTGTAGCTAAAGCTCTGTAATAAATGTAGCATCTTAAGAAATGCTAAGAAATATAATTGAAAGCATTTGTTTTTTATTTCTTTGGTATTTGAAGAGATATTTAAGATTGTTTAATTATTCCCTATAATTTTAAAATATATTTTTTTCTTTTTAATAGGGCTTACCTTTAAGTGCAAAAACCACAACAAAATGTTTTCTTCTGATCTTCCATTGAATGTAGTGATAGTAAAAGTGCATGAGCTACCCAGTTCCGTGAGGTAGAATGGAAGTAATATGGCTCTTATTACACCCGCTGTTGATTTGTCTACTCAAGAGAAAAGCGGGATAACAATCAAGCAGGAAAAAAAAGATGAAGATGAAATTGAACAAGAAAAAAGTTCCAATGAAATCAGTAAGTTCATTGCTACTGATTCACAGTTATCCGGATTACAGTCCCGAAACATTACCATAACAGTTGCAGTTTCACAAGCTGATAAAGTAGCTTCGCCTTCAAAACCAACAGTTCAAACAACTCATAAGAAACCACTTGAAAAGCAAACTTCATCAAAACCAGACCCTCCACCTATAGATTATACTAGTATATGTGGAGCTTTTGGATGGACAACTATTGGTCCTGTACACTTACCGGTAATTTTGCGCGGTGAAGAAAAATTTATTGCTGTCAGAATGTTTGAAAGCAAAATAGTTTTTGGCTACTTCCCAGATATTTTTCCAACAGCAATTTTTAGCTGTACAAACATCAATAGTTACTACATAACTATAAATGAAGCAAAATTGCTCAATGAAATTAATAGTGTTCATTGTGATTATCAATTTGGATACAATGATTTTTCTATTAAAGACTATGTAGTGCGACTTAAGGATGCTTTGGAACTTTATGAATTTTTGGATTTTTGTAAAGCAAAATTGTATAGTCAAGGCTCCAGTGATAAATGTGGTTTCTTTTTAAACTACAAAATTCCTTTTGTTAAAAAAGGGGACAAAAAATATGTTTCATTAAATACAGTATATGCAGAGGGATCTATTCCTCCAGTGAGTAACAGTGAAACAGTCACAAACTGGGATCTTGCTTATTTCAGATTTTTGAGTTTCTTTGGAACAATTGATCTGAAAAAAATTGAAATCAACATGCCTTTGTGTAACACTGAAGACCTTGAAATTGCTTTAGGTGGTGTTCATTTTCAAGAAGTTCCCAATTGGCCAGATATCCAGTTTACTTCTAAAGAAGATTGGGAAAATTATCTGCACCCTAGAACCTTACAATGGATTCCTGAAACAGTTAAACAGTCTATTGAGGATCCAAAGAAACTCAGGAAAAAACTAGATATTCAAGACAAAGACAGCATGCTTAATTCATTTATGGGGTTAAATAAGTTTTTAGATATGAGCAATTCTATACCCAAAGTTGCTCATGTAAGGAATTCTGAAGCATCAAATGGCTTAGACCTTCAGAGCAATGAAAAGGGCGATATATTCCCTGTATCACTAGAGAATTTCTTAGCCACATCATCATCATCATCATGTAATTATCCATACCCTGTAAGTTATAATCATTATAATAGTCATATTCAAACTCCTTCAGTGTTGGAATATGAAAGATACAGGAAATCTGATGGAAGTTTATCATCACTTCCAACTCGGAAATCTAGGCCATTTCCTCCTCCTCCACCTCTTGTAAGATTAGGAAGTGGCGTGTTGCTAATGTCTCTGCAGATCAAGATGTGATGCCAAAAACTGCTTCTTCAATATATCCTTATTTACCCACGCCTACAAAGTGCACCAATTCCTCCATGGTTAGCAAGGATATTAGAACCAGATTGGTTGCGGGATGAAGAAAATAGAACAATAATGCAACCTAATGAAAGTCCTGAAAATTTATCACGGAGGCTGAGTGAAAGTGATACATGGTCCCCTTCAACACTATCATCCAATATGACCCTAAATGGGGCTGGTTCCTCTAATATAGTACGAAGCAATAGCAATCCTTTAGGAGGTGTTAGAGATAACTATGATCTCAACCATGGATCTTTGTGTCGAGATGAAAGGTTGTTGCATCCCCATGGTGGGAGCCCAAGGCTGCTTGCTGGCCCTGGACCTCCACCACATTACCCTACTCCACCTCAGTCTTCACCTCTTCAACCTCTGTCCCTTTTGGATTGTGCAACTGTGCCAGGTTTTACTGATATGTATGCACCGCGATTAACTCCTAATGGACTTGTGGATATGTGCAGCCCTCCTCCATCACCTGAAATGCGAACAGCATTGTCCAGTAGTCCGAGAAGCTCACATTTGTCTGCTTATGGCTATCAGCCTCACATAACTCGCTTAGTGCAAGTAGACTCTCGATATGTACTGGCAATAAATCATGGAACCACTTAAGTACAACTCCCATCTAGCGGTTCCAGTATCAGATGTGGTTAACAAGTTCCTTAGAGGCACTTCTGTACAGTCCTGCCAAATTATGTTAGAAACTGTATTTAGACTACATCTGTTTGAGTGTACCAGGTAAGTGTTATTATTACTTTTTTTATAAGCTTTGCAGATTTTATTCTTAAAATACTTTTTCTGTTTTAACAGAATTGAAAAGTTATTAATGGACCAATTAATAAAGAAATCTAGTGTATATTTACATTTGTGAAAAGTTCATTTTATTCATATCGTAGTGTGTTCTTATAATTTTAGTAATTAAATATAGGGGTTTCAGTAGTTATATTATATATATATATAAAAATCATTATATAAAATTTTATGTGATAATAATTCCAATTTATTTCCTTTTGATATTCTAGAAGTGTTACTAAAATCAATTTCATATGAAAAGTAGTTTAAATATTATAAAAATAGCATAGTTGAAGTAAAAAAAAAATTATTTTTTCATGGTTTCATTATTTGTACTAATGAATAGTTTTAATAAGTTGAATGAAAACCTGGGTAAAAGAATTTATGGGTTTAAAAGGTATTTCTTAATGAAAGAAATATTTTACTGATTCAATTGTTATTGATTATTCAGATGATTATCTAAGATTGGAAGAGTTAATAAATAAAAAGACTTAACTACTTACAAGACTTTAATAAAAATTTTAATAAGTATTGTTTTGAAATTTAGACAAAAATATTTTCATAATCTTATCCTAAAACCCTGGGCATTATTTTGCTTTCTGATCCTCCTGGATTGTTTCTGTTTTTTAAAACATTACAAATTTTATTGTTTTGCATCATTTTTTGTTTCAATTTATTGAGGAACAAAAGCTTTTTATAAAAATCAAGCACAAAAATATTTTGTAATTAAAAAAAAAGTTTATATTAAATTCAGTTACAATAAGGATTGTTGTGAAGTTATTTAGGAAAAAGTCAAATGTTCCAAAAAACTCAACTTTTTTAGACCAAAAATAAATTTAAATTACTAGAATTAATAAATTCTCTATTATATAGAGATGAATCCACACACACACTCACACACATCAATAATCATTAAAACTGAAGCAAAAAACTGAAATTGTAATATAAACCAGACATAAGATTTTAGAAAAGATAAATTAGAAATTTTAAAATTAATAGAATTTAATATATATATATATATATATATGGATGCTGCTGTATTAACATTGCCGACTTGCTCTTATATATAAAATATTTTTGATAAAAAAGTGGGTTTGAACATGTTTTTTGTCCAGTCAATCTTTCCTCTTTCTGTTAATAATACTGAGCATAATACTATATAAATCCATTACAAGAAAAAGATAACTTACCAAAAAGTTACATTAAAAAATGCATAGTCCATGTTAAATCTAAGTACAATAAACAAGTTATTGCCAGATTCTGGGCCTAAATACAAATTCAAAGCATGGAATTAGCTGAATGTTACATATATTCCTTTTGTGTAAACTATTATTAGTTACTAAGTATGTTTTCAGGAAAAAGCCAATTTCCTGTAAAAATATATAGAAAAAAGAACTGAAGCTCATTTTTAAAGAAAAAGAATTTTTGCTATTTAAAAATGAGATTATCTTACTCAGGATAAATCTTCTTTGCATTATTGCAGGTAATTATTATAAATAGTGTGTGATATTAGGATTAATGCAGTATACCTTTTCCTTTTTTTTTTCTTACCTTCATGAATATTAATAATATTTAAATGATAAGTATTTGCAAAAATTGAAGTATATTTTTCAGTAAATGATGAAACCCTCTGTATTAAAATTTCTGTAACTAATTGTAAAATTTTGTTTACTGTAATGATGTCAGAAAAATAATGATAAAAACTAATTCAGATTATATTTGCTTAAAAGTTTAAATTAATATATTATAAACCTTATTTAACCATCAGAAGAAAAAGTAAAGTAAATTTAACTTTTTTTTAAACAGATGGTTTAGAATTAACAATGCATTAACATTCAAACATCCAACAATACCTATTCAAAACACCATTCAATCAACTTGATGTTTTGCATTTTCAAATGGAAACAATGTTAATGGAATAAAAATAATTATTATTTGTGAAAAATAATGTACTACATATCGAAATGTGTCATATTTTATATAATAATAAATGTGTTTAAGCATTTTTTTTTATTATAAATAGACAATTTTTATTTTGAATTATTCTAGAGGTCTTTAAATGGCATGAAGAATATGTACATGTAAAAAAAAATATTAGAAAGATAAAGCATTTTTTTTATATAGCAATCCATTGACATTACATACATTCCTGCATCTTGGGAGGAGGGGCAGGATTCTAGGGGGCCCAAAGCCCGATGTTATGTTTTTTCAATCCTTTGTAAGATCTGACTTGGGGCCCAAAACCTGACTTTGCAGGAGAATCCTAATGTTATCCATGTGGTAATCCATATAATGTCTTTAGAAAATTTTCAATCTGAAAGCTTTCTTAGTTTAAAATGAAATAATTAATAGTTTTAACTTAAGAGGAATAAAATATTGCAAAAAGAAAAATATTTCAATAAGAGCAAATCATAAATGCTTTTATTTAAAGAGATAGTTTAATTATGATATATTTTTTGTTTTTCACATGATTAAAAATAGAAAACATATCTATGTCGTAGCATTGAAGTAAAGTGGATTGAACTTAAATCAAGTTAATACACTGTGTTATTATAGCTCAATACTGCATTTTTTATATCTTGAGTTACATTTTGAAATTACTCTTGTTGAAATAATTAGTCCTCAAATAAAAACTTTCAACATCTAAGAAACATATTTCTTTAAATGTTAAAAAAATCCTAAAAATGTATGAAAATCATTGGGAAATATACCTTCTGTGTTACAATGAGGATATTTGTCAGTATACATTTTTTAAATGTATTTCAGAGTGACTTGGGAATCATTAAAACAATAGGCTAATAATATGCAATAAAGAAAGGAAGAAGTTGGTGATTATTTAATTTAGATTTTCTCTGTATCTATTGATAGTTCTGTCTTAAAGGTGACAAAATATTTTAAGTTATTTTGTATATCTCTAAGCATATATTTTTCTCTTCGGCACAAATTATGCATAAAAAAGTCACGGACTTCGAAATCTTTTATATGGTTATCTCATATATATTTCTACTTCAATAAACTTAAATCTATTTTTACCTACAAACAGTTTTGAAAATGCTAGGATTTAATCCAAAGAATTAGAGCATTGATGGTCCCAAAAAATAAAATTAAATTTTTAGAATTCATTGGAAGAAAAAGTTTAAAGAAAATATTTATATATGATGAGTTTAAAATAAAATAAAACATTACTTTATACAGATTATTGTATATTATTTAATACTCAGAAGCATATTTTTTGCATCTTGATTTTAAGTTTATTGCTAGAGAAAAATGGGGGTTTTAAAAACAGAAAAATTTTGCTTTCAGTTGGAAATATTTTCATGTCTTATTTGAGGGTTTCAGTGCCCCTTTGGGGTCAATTTTCCGAAATCTATTTTGTAGCGAATCTCTACTCCATGAAAGGAATCTGCTTATCAAATTTCAAGATTGTACGTCTAATAGTTTAAAAATGGAAATAATTATCTATAACGCCCTTTGGGGTTCGATTTTCGTAAAAACCATTTTGCAGCGGACCTCTTCTCCATGAAAAGAATCTGTGTACCAAATATCTAGACTGTACATTTATTAGTTTAAATAAGGATATAATTATCTATAACGCCCCTTGGGGCTCGATTTTCGTAAAACCCTATCTTAGCGGATGTCTACTGCACGAAAGGACCAGGTTGAATAGTTCCGGCGATATCGTGATGAGTCGCTTTTCTCCTTTATATAGAGATAAATTATTGATATCTAAGAATTCGATTATACTGAAAAATATACTGATACCTCTAACTCTCCCCTCTTGATATAAAAAGGAGAGAACAAAATATTTTCTAATATCTCTAAAATTGAATAACTTGCGCTCTCGTAACTCAATTACCTCGTGGATTTCCGCAAAACCAATTTTCTCTCATTGGATCTCTATCCGTAAAATAAACATACTAGAATTTCAAGTCTAAACCTATTAAAAAACGGAATTTTTAGTATCAATACTTCCCGAAAACAAGTTAGAGTCAATTTCCAAAAGAACCGTTCTTAGCGGATTTCAATTCAAAAGAAACGTGCAAAACACATTTCATTATTATTGTCCTAGTAGTCCGAAAAGGGAATTTTTGAGTCAATTTTCCCCCTTAACGCCCTTTCCTTCCACGAGTCTATTTTCGTAAAATCCTTTTTTTATTGAATATCTATTCAACCAAAGAAACATGCTTAACAAATTTCAAGTATGTGGGCCAACAATTCAAAAACCGGAATTTTTTTCTAGAACCCTCCTTAGGACTCGATTTTCGCAAATCTCTTTGTTAGAAGGACTCTATCACATGAAAGGAACATGCTTACCAATTTTCAAGCAGGTAGGACTAACATTTTAAAATGGAAATATTTATCTATTACACCCTTAATCCCCCGAAATGCACCTTGGGAGGGGATTTTCGTGAAACCTATTTTGTAGCGCTTCTCTACTGTTTGAAAGGAATCTGTTTGCCAAAATTCAAGACCGTACGTGCAATGGATTAAAAATGGAGATAATTAATTATACCACCCCTTAAGCCCCAAAACCACTTAGGGAGCTATTTTCATAAAACCCATCTTATAGCGGATCTTTACTCTATGAAAGGAATCCGCTTACCAAATTTCCATACTGTACGTCTAATAGTTTAAAACTAGAAATAATTTTGTAAAACGCCCCTTAGGCCCCCGCAACGTCACTTGGGAGTCAATTTTCTCAAAAGCCTATTTTGTAACAGATCTTTACGCCATGAAAATTATCTGCGTACCAAATTTCAAAACTGTAAGTCTAATTGTTTAAAAATGAAAATAATTATGTATTACGCCCCTTAGGCCCCTGCAGGGCCACTGTGGGAGTCGATTTTCTCAAAAACCCATTTTGTAGGGGATCTCTAATCTATTAAAGGAATCTGCGTACCCCATTTCAAGACTACATCTATAAGTTTGATAATGGAACTAATTATCTATAACGCTCCTTGGGGTCCATTGAACCGAATTGTGAATCTAAACCATTCTCGAATCCACTGGAAAAGACAAAAAAATTTCCATCAAAATCGGTCCAGCCGTTTAGGGTGAGTTTAGCACATGCACAAGATTTATATAAAACTAGCGATGGCCCATGTTAGGGATATCTTTACTTCTAAAAAACCCCTTCACAAAATCAACTTAAATTTTTTTTAAAAAATAACTCCCCTCCACAGCTACCCCGGTGTTGCTCGGGCTTTTTCCCCTCATCACACCAACATCCTGTGTACGCGCACAAGGGAGGTTTTTTAAAATTATGTCAAAATTTTTCGAAATTTGTTCCATTCCACTTTTTTTTTGATTTAAGACAGGTTTCTTTCCCCCTCTATCCCCCGAACAGGTTTTTTTAGGTAAAATTATTGTTCTATTTTCTCCCCCTTTCCCACAGATAAGATATAGCTTCAAATTTCGATGTATGACTTAAAAAAAAAACATTGTTTTTAAAATTTAAAAAAATTATTAATGTGAAGCAATAAAAAGAAAACATTTTTGATAAGAGTAAAAAAAAAAAAACGTTCATCTTTTTTTAACCAGTTGGTTTCAAAAGAGTCTAAAATAATAAAATAGATTTCAGAGATTTTCATGAATCAATCAATCGTTAAATTTTTTTAAAAAAAGCAAAATGTATTTTGATCCAAAAAAAGACGATGTATTTTTAATTCAAAAAAGAATTATTTGTAAAAACAATAGAAATAATCCTTTTAAAAAAAAAAAAACTAAATATTAAAATCAAATTTCTATGCAAAATAAAAAAAAAAATTTCAGATAGTATTTAAACGATTGCTTTTTTCTGAACGTTTGATTAAACATATAAATTTATATAAGATAGAAAAAAAGTATGGGGAAAGCCTATTTTATATATATATATACACACAATACATATACGAAAAAAAAAAAAAAAAAAAAAACGATCTTAAAAAAATTTTGATATTTTTTTTTTAATTTAACCTTTTTTATTCCATAAAAAAATTTTTAAAATTTAAAAAATAGCGAATAAAAGTGTGGGCATTTTCCCTTCAGTTTCGAACCTAGGGGCCTACCGTTTTAGAAGCAGGCCCATAACAAACGCGCCGTGGGTTTCCTTTTTCCGGAAAGCAGTGAAAATAACTCTAAAATAAAAGAAGATTTTTTCAATTTTTCATTGGGTTTTTTGTTTGTTTAAAAAATTTTTTCGGGGTTCATTTTGTTAATGCTTTAAACTTCTTTTATCAAATTTAAACAGTGGTATTTTAAAAAAAAATTTTAAAAAGTAACGCTTGCATATTTGTCGCAAAAATGAAAACACATTTTTAACCGTAATTTTAAGATTTTTTATAATCTTTGACAGATTATGTATAATATCGTTCTACACACGAAAAAAGTTTTGAGATTTTTTTTATAAATAAAGTTATTAAGTATTTAAATATAAATTTTGAGTATTTTTGAAAAATCGAAAAAAAAAAGTTTTTGACTTTAAAATTTTTTTAAATGACTGATTCTAAAAGAGAAAGCATGAACTTTTCTAGTGAAAAAATATTTTTTCATTAACGGTGAAAGAAAGTAAGCGAACGATTTAGAAATCGTATTCTTTAAAACGTATCAATTTCTGACCCATTTTAAAAAATGAAAATACAAAATATAATTATTTTGTAAAATAAATTATAGCATTTCGTGGTGAAGTAAATGATCTTTAAAGATTATCATGTAGAGAACTCTCAATCATTGCTGTGTGCGCTGGCTTTCCTAAGGTGTGTTTTAAATTATTTTGAAGAAAGCAATGTGAACTGCCTACAGTGAGTGTTTGCTACTCAAGAATGGAGTTTGGCTTTGTGTAGGATTTAACTTTTCTTACCGATACTATGAGATTTTTAAAAAATTTTAATTTAAGTTCACAGGGAAAAGATTGTACTTTTTTCCACCCTAATTAATCATATACAGTCGAACCTCTATATTGCGAATTTTTCTATGTAGTGAACTTTTTCCTGGTAACTTGAACATTTCACGATTTTTTTTCGTAAAATAACCCTTGTCTTAAAAGTGCATTTTCTATATAACGAACTTTTTATTTTGTGATTCAATTTTTCCTCTCCCTATCTTTAAAGTATTTCTGGACATTTTAAGTTATTCTCTCTTTAACACATTTTATGATGGTCATAAATCTTGAACTGGTTTTATTAGATCCTAACTCGCCGAAAGCAATGGAGTTCTGGATGTTTTATCCATGAAGTGGAATCCTAACCCCCATTGTCCAGTTCGCTAGAAACATCTTCGATATCCCCTTTCACCCTCAGTGGAGTTGTCCAGTGCTCTAGTTATAAAATAATGTATGTTTAATATTACTTGTATGCTTTAAATTAGAAAATGTCCGTAAAATTCATTAATTTTAATATAAAATTATTTTTTAGTATTGAAAATACAGTGTATTCTTCGACATTCTTTTTTCCCCTGCAGTTTTTCTTTCTTTTTTTGATGGGTAAGATATGTAAAATAAACATATATTAATTTTAAAAAAGGTGTGAATAATTACTTTTTTTAGTATATAGTGTTTATGAATTTAAAATTTGTTTTATGTGGTTTATAAAGTATTTAAAAGATGAACCTCTATATAACGAAATTTTTTCCGGGATTTAGCGACTTCGTTATATAGAGGTTCGACTGTATATCTTCTTTTGTGTACAAACTTTCTTTTTGTCTCGATTTTGGAGAAAAAATATTAAAATATTTCATATTAATGCAGGAACTATCTACCAAAATTAATAATGCTGCGATCTATGATAGATTTAAAATTTTACTATCCATTTTGCAGGATTTATTCAGTGCTAGGTTTGATAATTTTGAAGACGATAAAAAAATGAACTTTTCGTAATCCTTTTTCAATTCCTACTATTAGATCACACTCACTATATATTAGGTTGGGGAAAAAGAAATCCATTATTTTTGCATGAAAATCAAGACTTTATTTAACATGCTTCGGATTGTCCAATTTGAGTCGAATATGCCCCATTTTGTTGTATAATTTGTTGCCATTTTAAAGGTTGCTTCATAATGCCTCTCTCATAGAAGTCTTAGTCTTTATTTGGGAAAAAATCTAGTAATAGATTTTCACAATCATATTTTGATCCCTATTTCTTATCACTCAGGAAGTTTTGCAATGCGAGAAAAAGTTGGTAATTACTTGGTGCTAGGTCCGGACTATATGGTGGACGCACTAAAACTTCCCAACTAAGCTCCCAGAGTTTCTGGCGAGTCACTACAAAAGTGTGTGGCCTGGCGTTGTCCTGATGGAACACAACACCTCTTCTGTTGGCCAATTCTGACCATTTCTGGTCAATCGCCAGCTTCAAACGGTCGAGTTGTTGACAGTAGAGATCTGAATTTAGTGTTTGCTATACGGAAGGAACTCCTAATAAATGATTCCTTTCTAGTCCCACCAAATACACAGTAGAACCTTCCTGGCCGTTAGTCTTGGTTTGACCAACGTTTGAGCTGCTTCACCGCGCTTTGACCACGATCGTTTCGACACAATATTGTCGCGCGTATGTGACCTATTTCTCATCTCCAGTCACCCTCCGTATAAGAAATGGGTCGATTTCTTTCCGTTTGGCCAAGACTTCGCAGATGGAAATTCGATTCATCATGGTTTTTTGTGTCGAATCCAAACATGGAGCTTCTTTTTTAATCCAACTTTGCGCAAATGCTTTAAAACTGTTTTATGGTCCATATTTAGCTCCTGGGTGATATGCCGGTCAACTTCGATTATTTCTGTGATTTTATTGACATTTTCGACGACGGGCCTGCTTGTGCGAGGTGCATCTTTTAACATGAAAAATACCTGAACGGAATCGATGAAATCAAAATTGCACGTAATTAGCTGTTACAGTATCGGCATCATAAACACCATTCACAATTTCAGCCACCTGGCTTACATTTTAGCCTTTGTAACGTCGTGAGTAGTTAGCAAACAAGAAAATTTATCACAGCCTCATTTTAAAAATTAAAGCAGTATTTATTTCCTCTTTATAGGTTACAAAAAAGTCCAATAAATATGCTGCCGGGCGGATAGTTTATTTCACGGGAGTTCAACCCTTTTTTCCGAAAGGCACTTGTAATCCCTTTTTTCAGGGCCTTTCCAGTTTTTCCCTCCAGGCTCTCCTATCCCCCTCACCCTCCAAATCAACCCCTTTAAACACCAGGGAGGGTCCCAACACGCCCCCTCGTCTTCCCTATTGTCAGGCCAAAAGGTCTGCCTCGTCCCCGGGCCCCATTCGCCCCTATTTGGGGCGGCAAACACAAACACATTCCTGGTCTGTTGAATCTAGGGCGCCAAAATTTCTCCAACTTCTGAACACCCCCATTCTTCCCGGACCGGCCGAGGTGCAGGATTCTTTCCCTACAGGCTTCACCATACGTCAACCTATTGTCACCAGCTCTCTTTGATATTGTAATCCCCGACTCGATGTCGGTTTGTCCGAGGTCAGACAAAACAATGACCCCATGGCCTCGGCTCTTGTCACCTAACGTCTGTTTGGAGCCATAAAACTTTGCATGAATAGAAGGGTGTGGTTCACCCCAATCGAAGACGTCACACCTTTATAAAAAAACTATAAAATGTACCAAATTTTCTCTTTGTTGACTTCCATTTTTATAACACCCTGTAACTCACAATTGAATGGACCAAACAAAAAAAATGCAAAATAATTTTTTTTTGTGAAATGTCTTATTGACAACGAGCATAAATTTGAAATTGTTTGATCGATACTTCACGAAATATCGACACTACAGCCTTCTACCGAAAAAACAATGGATTGCTTTTTCCCCAACCTAATATTTATCTTCGTGGAATTTTCAATCGTTAATAAAATACATTTTAAAGTGCTCATTTGAGCTGAAATTTTCTATGCACTATTGTTTTGGGTAAAAATACGATAATTTAATTATAATTAATTAAAATTGACTGAAACTGATTATTTAAAGAATTACAGATAGTCTTGTTGGTTTCACACACATTTTTAGCGACTTGGGTCGAAACTTTAAAAGATTTTTTCTCACGTTTTAAAGCATCCAGTTGAACTGAAATTTTATAGACACGATTGTTTTGGATGACAATACCATACTTTAAATAATTAACAAACATTAATTACCACTTAATGTTGTGATTCTGTCCTATGTATATACATATTTATATTAATTGTAACTATTTAATAAAAAGTAGTTAAAATAAAATTTTTAATGGAACTTTTAATGGAATGGACTTTTTATATTACTAGTTCATTATTTCTTCTGCAAGCCGTTTTTTGTTGAAATCCCTAATAGATCTGTAGTACCATACTACACTGAAAAGCAAATACAAGGAACTTATTTAAACTGCAAGGGATCTGAATCTTGTTGAATTTTGAAAGTTATAGTATAGCAAGCAATTTTCCAATTTTACACGTTTTGGCTGTCAGATATTGTTGTAGGTTTGGATCAACGGGTTCGGAACAAATGGTTTCTATTATAAACATAATAAAATCAAAATATCGTTGAAAATTAACCCATACACACTTTTAAACAACCAAATTTTTTTAGCATCTTCGAGAACTATATATATATATAATCGTAATACAGATGACTTTGTAAAAAAACTACCAATTTCAAAGCCACATTAAGAAAGTACAGACAGTTGAATAATTATTTAGCATTAAATTGTTTCAAATTACTCATTTTTATTTTGTACTAAAACTTATATTGTAATTTTCGCAAACAACGCCTTTCCTTACATTATAATGGCGATTCAATGGAAACACAGCAAAATGTTGGCGATGGAGCCAAGTTGGCATCATTTTTGACGGCCCTGTTGACAACATGGCGATTGATTTAACGGTGCAGAAGTTGATATGCTGTAACGCCACCTGGTGGGAAGCTGCAACATAGAGTATAGCACAAAAACCTTCTCCACAAAAAAAAATACATATACATGCCAATTTTCATAGTTATGGGTTGAACGGTGTTGGAGCGAGGCCATATATACAAACAAGCATTTATATAGAGAGACATAATTTTAAATTTTGCACTCCTTAGACTTGCATAAAATATGTGCTATTTGAAAAAAAATTCCATGATAACTCTATAAGTAACATTTCTTCAGCTTTTTATGCTCATTTGTTTGTTGGAAAAGCTAGAAGTGGCACTCTTTTCCAAAAAGTTTGGCCACCCCTCATCTAAGCTAATGTTGCATATCGTATACGCGGACATCAATTTTATAATAAAGCTATTAATGAGTCTAAGGTTGTACCCACGCATTCCAATCGAAAATGCATCAGGAACTAAAAAAGCGTCAGGTTGGTTTTGGATGCTTCTAGTTCTGCATCAGATGTAGGAAAGAAACGGATTTTAAAGCAATTAAAAACAAAAGTATTGAGGAAAGATAGATGAATAAACACAGTGTGCGTGTGCAAACAAGTACTCTTCAGAAATTTTGGGATAAAAAAGTATTTCTTCTATAATCAATTTAAAACTGCATGTGGTGATATTTTTTATCGAATATTATTTATAGATTTTATAAGTCCCTCGATTTATTTTAGTTTAATATACTAATTTTCTTTGGCTCCAAGATATTTTTTTTTTTTTTTGCTAATTCAGAAATTTTATTTTGTTTTTAATTAGTGAATTGACCCTAATAGGCTAAATTCATGTGACTATGACGTCACATGATAACTACGTTCTCAGGTTTCCAGCCAGTCATTTCATAAATTTGTGACGTCATAGTCACATGATAAATGCAACCGCCTGTTTCCAGCCAATCAGATTTTCCTCTTTGCTATTACCAACTTAAGATTTTTGCAGATTCTTTTAAAAAATATGTATATTTGTAAACAATATTAATGCACATAGGTAAAATAAAATGCACTTATCTTGCGATCATCATAAATTTTAGTCCATTAAGCAACCAGTTCATTGTTTTCAAAACGATTTGTATATTCATAAAATTAACCCATATTAGAATCCTGTGATTACAAGTGTCACTTAAACAACTGGTTTGCTGAAATATTAAGTAAAATAGTGGATCAATCCCTCCAAAGAATTTAATGAAGCTCTGTAAAAAAGTGATTCTCGAAAATTAATTATGTTAAGGGATATATGATTGTTATTCTTTGTGAGAATATTTTTTTTATTATAGCATAGAATTGAATAATTAAGATCACACACACCTGCAAAGTGATATTCAGTTTGCTTAACATTCTCTAGTAGAGTCACTTATAATATTTTGATAAAATTATTTTCTGCATTTAAATAAAAGTTCATTTTTTTTAAATTTATTAAAACTGCCTTCACCAAAAGTCAAAAGGGCCCGAATTTAAAATTGGGGGGACATTTTTTAGACAGCAAATAATATATATACACTGGTGTGCAAAACTTAACAACAATGTAAAAATTTGAATACCACAGAAAGGAAGGGCTGGAGATCATGTGAACACGTAATCGGGGAGAAAGTCATGCGTATGCAAATACCAGGAACAAAACGTCAGAACAGTTTAGCGCGCAAAACGCGTGATGTCGGCGCGCGCTCCAGGTAGAGTATAATGAAGGACGGAGACGAAATTAAACATTTTCCCGCTGAAGGGGCCCCCAGGGGAGTCAGTTCGTGAAATATGGCTGAAAATAAATTGGACGACTTCACACGGGGAAAAAATGATGGAAACTGGAGGAGGGGCGTACTGTCACCAGTGTAGCTGGAGTTCAAATAACAAAAGTGTCGTTTCGCAAGCTTGGAAAAGGTTTCCCAAAAACCCACGGTACAGCTGTTAAAAAGGGGTTGGGGTGGGCCCGAGGACGACCTGCAGGGGATGACCGATATATCATCCTGCGGGCGAAAAGAGGTCGACAGAAACCGCGCGCCATTGCCCCAGAAACTCTGGGGCCAGCAACGGGTCGACAAGTGTCGGGGTTTTCTGTGGCCAAAACCCCTTTTACAAAGGAGGCCTGTTCCCCCCGCCGTCCTGAACGCTGCCCCCCGTTGAAATTTGGGCCCCCGCAAGTGGGCCGAGGCACAAAAACTAGACAACTGATAAATGGGTCGTGTCCTCTTTACGGATGTTTTTGGTTCAGTACCAGAAGCGTTTTCTCAACGCGTTTTGATTTGGAGAAAACCGGGACCTGGTTTTACCCCAGAAATAAAGGAAAGACACCGTTACGGTGGCCCTGGAGTTTTTGGTTGGAGGGATTATGCTGAACGGGCGAATTAAAGGCTTAAATTTTCGATGAGGGTCTGTAACCGGGGATCCCCTATTGTGGGGGAGGTACTTTTTCCCCCCATGTGCTTTTTCCGAGGTGCCTTTGGCCCCCAGACTTCTTTTTTATGGATGACAATGCACGGCCACATCGCACTTTTTGCTGTTGAGGAGCTGCTGGAAAGTGAAGATATCACTCGAATGGATTGGCCAGCGTCCCCCCAAATTTAAAAATCCCATCGAACATGTATGGGATGTTTTGGGGGGAGACTATTGCCACACCCCATCACCCGGGGAACAACCAACAACTCAAACAGATTTTGGGATTGGGGAAAGGGGGCACTCCCCCCGAAATGTTGCACCAGCTGGTTCTGAGAAATGGGGGGAGACGGTGCGAAGCAACCATTGAAATGGGGGAGGGCATATACCATAAAGGAACCCCCTTTGTTGTTCTTCCTTTTGGGATAGACAATCATGAGTCACGATACTTCGTTCAAAAAAAGCTTTTTTTTGTTTGTTTCCCCATACCGTATGCGTTGTTTTCCCTTTTTTCAGCGCCGATGTTTTTCGTTACCCTTTTTACGTACATAATACTTCCCTCATTTCAAATTTTCCCATTCTCCCCAGATGATTTTTGTGAAGTTATGGCAATAAACCCACCTGTTGCTTAAGTTTTTTTTTTTCCCAATTGTATATAAAAAATTTAAGTCAATTCCAAACTTTGAATGGATGAATAAAAGTTTTTTACTAACGATTAAAAAATTTGAACGATATATATATAAAAAAAAGTAAATATATATATGAAGTCTTCTAAAAAATATTTTCTGGAGTGGAAAAAAATATTTTTAAGACGTGGCGAGTGGATGTTATTGAAACAACAAAAAGGACAGGGCGTGGCCGTTGGTGATTTAAAGGATACTGTATGTTGATGCATTTTCATGATGGGATTACGAGGCAGTCTTGAAAACCAATTTTTTTTCATATCTTGAAACACCAAAGGTATATTAATTACACAAACATGGACGACACAATACAAAGAAACCCCCAACACAAAGCAGCCGGCTATATGACTACAAAGAGAAAGAGCAAAAGAGTGCGGGCTTTCCAGAGACATGGGTTTTTTATACCCGGCGGTGAAGACCGCGTGATTTTTTGTAATAAGAACTTTTGTTTGGGTTTACAGTGGGGGGGAAAAGGATTTAAGTGTAATAATATTAGTCGATTACGATTAATATTCGGGCGTTATTTTTGAACCAAAGGGAATTAGTTTATTTATAGTTTAAAAAAAGATTTAAATTTAAAAAAAAGGATGTCGAGGAAATTACATATAAAAGGGAGAGAGTGAACTAATAGTAGAAATTAAAAAAGGGAGCATGATATTTTTGATTTTTGTAACAATGCACACCCTTTTTTTAAAAAAATCGGTTTTTAAAAGCCCCTTTTGTCATTTTTTTAACAGTTACATTGTTACAACAATGGAGACGAATCTAATTTGGGGTCAAAAAACCAAATTTTGTTTAGTTTTTTAATTTAAGTAATGAGTTAAAATTTAAAAAAACTGTATTAACACCCAAAATCCACTAAATTTTAAAAAAATTTATTTGAACTTGATTGGGGATAATAAGGAAAATTTTATTAACGATTGAAAAATTTGGGAAAAAGATAAATATATATATAGAGAATAATTTGGAATAGTGGGGGAATTTATAAAATGACTCCCCCTTTTTCTTAAATTTTGTAACATTAAATTCATACATTTGTTTATTATATAGCATATTTAAAAAAATTTTAAATACTTTATAAAAAAAAATTTTTTTTTTTTTATTTTAAACAAAGTAAAAGGGGTAAAATCAATTAGGGGGAGGGGGAAAAAAAATTTCGAAAACTTTTAAAAACAAAAAATGGGTGAATTTTGGGAAAAAAAAAGTAGTATGATAAAATATTCTTCTCTCTAGAGAATAGTGAAGCCAGAATATTATATTAATGTTAGAACACTTTTATATCTGAAAAAATATTCAAAATTTGAGTTTTATTCTTTAACGTTTCATGAAGAGAGCCTTAAGAACTGACTGATATGGATTTTGGCAATTTTTCGAGACTAAACGGATACATTTTAAAAATTTCTCAGAAAACTAGATGATTTTTAAGAAATGACATTTGTTTTAAGAAATCTCAATTAATAAGTACTTGTTAGTCTTGAATATTTGAATAATTTATTTCAAAATAAATAAAATAATTAGATAATTAGAGCATATGCGTTTGATAGTAAAACAATTATCTAGAGGACATTAAGTTTTGCTTTACTGCCTCAGTATTATGTAAAATGTAGGCAACATTTTTACTGTCTGAAAATTAATCGTTATTACACTATTTAAAATAGGACTATGAAAAAAAAATTCACAAATAAATGAAAACACAGCCATCTAAAATGAGTGTTTTTCATTTAATTAAAAAAAAAATCCGGTGAAAAGGCGGTAGTAAAATAAACGCTTGTCATCGTGATAATAAAAAAACTGATTCTTACGATAGAAAAAAATTAAAATTTGAATTCTAAAAAATCCTTTTTAAACTTTTTAACTCATAAATTTCTGTAGCAATTTTATTTATTTACATCCTCTTCAGTTGGAGCTACGATTAAGAATCAAGATATTCGTAGTAGCACGTATTAATAAATAACACTATATTAAGGACATTTGCACGTATTCAATGATAGGCCGAAGCTTGACCGCTGGATTATTGATGCTCCATGCGATATTTGTATTATTTTTGATGTCCCCTGTAACCCTTTTGGGGCTAAAGGACCGGCCCCCCGCATTTTCAACAGTTAATTCTAATCGTATAGAAAAACTCATAAAATCAACATCTTATTACAATGACTCCCATTTTTAAAGTTATGCATCATAAAAGGCATATAACATATATTAATAGAAGTAATGAAACCTCCACCACAAATCCCACAGAAATTCTACAAAACACCCAGAAATATTTTTTTAAACCCCAAAACCTGCAGTAGTATTCGAAAAAAAGGGTAGCTAGCTCTGGGGGAGGGGGGGGGTATCAAAATTCCTTCGAGGCCCCTTTCCCCAAAAAGTTAATGGGAACGTATTATACTTGTATTGATTCCTATTATATTGATTCCTATTTTTTAAATACTAATGAATTTATTAAATCCAGCACAGAACACAACTGATACCCTTACATCAGTGGTCCCCAACCCCGGTCCGTGGATGAAATAGTACAAGGGGCATTACACTGGGAAGTGTGAATAGCAAATAATTTCTTGAATTTATTTACATTAAACTATATCTCAAGTAATTTGTTTATTCCTCTAGAAAACTGCATCATAGACAATGTCTATATGAAACTTGGCATACAGGTTAGTTGATATTTCGAGGCATATTTAGCGGAGATATGACAAATTCATTACTTTATGCAAAAAACTTGTAACTTAAACTTTGCAAATGCTGGGAAAGAAGGAAAGATAGGCCACTCGCGATCACCAAAATTTCATAGGATAGTGGTTCCTGAAATTTATCGTCTCGCTCTCTCTGTGCTCTTTTTTAACTATTTTATTATTTTTCCCCATGTCTCGTTTTACCTGAGTCAAAGTGTGACTGAGTATAAATAAAGGACAAACTACTAAATTCCGTGGGACCTCTGCAAAGAACGGCTTCAGTGCATAATTTGGAAACCTCTCCCTCGAATAGTAACCTTTGGAAAAGTGACACATGTCTAAAGAAGGTAAATCTTTGAGGAAAACTTGGTGCATAGATTACTTCCAATAAGTGGTTGAATTTAGGGTCTTCAAATATAATTTAGTACTTGAACATGGTTAAATAAAAGAACGAAAAGGAGAGAGAATTTAAAAAAATAAATAAATAAAAATTTTCCGAAACGGTGCGAAGATGGATAAAAGACGCTTTCACTTTAGACCAATCAGATCATTTTACTTCCCAGATGGAGTATAAAAATTGTTATTAAAGTTAAACTAACACTTAAATTGAATTAAGACAGTGAAAGAGATTTTTCAAAATATAATAATCTTTTGACGGAGATATGATTCCAATTTATCATTCAAAAGATTCAGAAGCCGATCTGTTAAATCTCTTATTATATATATATATAATTAAAAATATTACGAAGTACTAATTTAATACTATAAATTAATGTTCTTGATCGAAATACATGTTCTAGTAGAGTTTTTCTCATTAGAGGCAATTTAGTGACCTAATCTTTCAATTTATGCACGAGGTCTTTCAGTCTATGAAAAAAGAAAGTCCTAACATTAAGGGAGAGAGATCTTCGCGGTACCCCATAAAAAAACGCTGGGGGCCGCTGACCACAGTTGCTGTAAGGTACAGCAGTAATGACATTGCAGGCAATCTTGAAAGTTAAAATGAGAAATTTTTAAAACTTCCATGTTGTTTCAGAATGACGTTCCGATAGATTTGGGCTGTCATGGTTCCAATTTGAACATGCAGGTCAGTTCGGGAACCCAGAATACCCCCGAAACGGGCAATCCTTTATCACCTAAACTGTGTCATTCACTGATGTTCTCCAGGTGGTAACGGGTACCTGGCGCTCTTCATATGAAAGTCCGGCGAGAATCAGACTGCAAGCTAAACCTAGATTCATCGGAAAACATCGCACATGTCCACTGTTGCGGCGTCCTCAACGCACGCTCTCTACTCCAAGCTAACCTCAGGTGACAGTGAGTCGCAGGAAGTGGAACACACCTGACAGGTCTACGAGCAAATAGACCAGCCCTGCCCTAAGTTTCTGTACGTGGTCTGCCTTGAAACTGTCATACCAGTGGCTGAAGTGAGCTGACGAGACAGGTCTGATGCTGTGCTCCGTCTGTTTCTTTTGGTAGTAACCGTCAAATACCGGTCCTCATTCGGCGTTGTAACTCGTGAGCAACCTATGCTATAACGTCTACTCACATTACCATTTTCTTGGAATCGTCAAAGCCTGGAGATGACACTCTGGGCGATTCCAAGTTCCTCGGATACTTCCAGCTGGGTACGCCCATGTTCCAGACCCCGATAATTCTACAAAGTGCAAAATCATCCAAATGCGTCTTTTGTGTCATAACTATGCGGTTATTGCACTGAAAGGCTTATAAAGCGCTTGAGAACAATTTTCCTTCTTCGCCTGTATTCCTTTTTATCCTCCTCTTACACTCGTCATCTGGTGGCTTCCTGCAATTTGTATATGATTCTAGATGTGTGTAATCATTTTACAGAGTTGGTATATTTATATATATCTTAGAGTTCGATTTCCGCGTGACTCTGAATTATCCTTAATTTATGGACATGAGTGTAAATTGTCTTATATAAGTTTCAATTTTGAATTTTTCACTTCCTTGAAGCATAACATTTTTTTTGCATCACCGTCATCGTAATGTCGTTTTCTTATGCGCGCGCGTCTACGTTCATCCGTGTATTGCGAATCTATTTTCTCGTTTGTCTTTCTTTCATATTATAAAGCATTTCTCTTAGCAAATTTTAAAAAAAAATCAGTTCGGGTTTTTTGAAGTTTTAAAAAAACCTTTTGAAGTTTTTTTTAAATTTCATTTTCAAAAGATTTATTTACTCCTTAACCCGGTTTAAAAATAACACCCCAAAAAGCCTGCCTGATAATATTTTTTTTTTTCTTCGATAAAGTTTTCTAAGGCTTTTCTTCATGAATTACTTGAAATTTCGGTCATTATTTTCCCCAACAAGGGCCTTTTTTAAGTTTTCTAGAAGCTACTTAAAACCCTTTGGATAAATTAAAGTAGAAATCAGTTTTGGGCCCCATCTTGTTTTTCATTTACTTTTTTTACAATTAGTTCAGTCTTTTTTCCCCCAACATTTTTAAAACCAACAGAAACCCCCAAGCAGTGCGTCGATACTGAAAAAAAGGGACATTGCTTGTAGAACCCCAAAAAGAATAAAAACTGCTTCAATCCCTTTTCCCCCAATACTCAACTAAATTTGGGGGGGGTGTGCTGCGCACAAAAGTAAAATGTGCAAGCTGGTTTATCTTTTAAAACATCCCTTGAAGACCTTTAAAAACCCCCGATATATTTGCTGCATCATCAAAAGTTGTCCCCTTAATTTTCTAATATCAATGCTCCCATTTTTGGAAGGTTCAAAACAGTGCTTCAGCGGCTCTTCCCCAGTGTGACTTTTTATTGGAATGAATGTTAGAAATTTTCTCCCATTTCACCATCAGAGATATTTTTTACATCCCCTGGCACTACTGTCCAATTGTCCATTATAAAGGTATATCTGGTGTAATCCGCGCTCAGAAAAAAGTATTTGGCTTCCTGGTTTCCTTTATCATTTTTTTCCTGAACTTTATTTCCCATTATTTCGATTTTTTTTTCCCCTTTGTAAAAGACAAATGGGAAAAGGTTTTCCCCCGACCTTTATTGCCTTGAATAAAAAAGGGTCGTATTCCGTTCTCTAATATTTCAAAAGTGGGTTGCCATTATTTTTGAGAACCAGTACATCACCGCAAAACCCTTTAATCCGGTGATGACATTTCCTCAAAACTTTGATTTAATATTTTTTTTCTTTTTTAAAATTTGGGTTTTAAAGAATTTTAAATTCAATTATGTTTACAAATAAGTGTCTGTACACTTTCCCGGGTTTGCTTTGGGGCTGCCCTTTCATTTTTTTGCCGCATTCTTCCTATAAAGAAAATTTTTTAAAAAGTTAATTTGACAAGCAGTTTTTTTACTAAAAAAGGCCCAAAATGGGGGTTGGTAAAACCAGGGGCCCATTTCTCTTTGTTTAAACTTCACCAATTACATGTTTTCGAAACATTATTGAGAGGAAAAATTTGCTTTTACAATCATCATGTTGTCTGCATGAAGCCGAAAACTCATTGTCAAAATGTTGACGTTCCGTAGAATTTCTTTTACAGACCAGAAATTTCGTACGTCTTCAAAAATTTTGCCATCACCCCATTATTTTGACATTCTGGTCCAAGGTGGTTTCTGTTTTGAATATCTAACTGAACATTCAAATCAGCTTGAATTGTCATCTGGAATCTGAATTTTATCTTCTCTACTACAATTATTTATGGTGTGTGTGTAGGATCTATTACCATAATTTCACCAGAAAGACGCCCCGGGGGAAAAATGAAAAATTTTTCCGTTGGTGAAGCCAATTTTAAAAAAAGGTTATATTTTTTTATTCATTTTTTTCCCAACAGACTTTTTTTGATTCTCTGTCATTGGTCCCTTTTTTTATTAACGTCGACATCTGGGGGTACAAAAGTCTACAGAAAGAAAATAAAACGATAATTCTGTAAGTCTCAGCCAAAAGAAAGGTTTTAAAATTCAGAAAAAGGGGGTCACTTTTTTGGGGGCCCGTTGATTTTTTTCGAACTTTAATAAAAACTGGGCCCCAAATTTAATTTTTTGAAATATATCTTATATAATTTACTGTAAAAAAGATCATATTATTTTTTTATAGCGTCAATTTTTCCAACAAAAAAAAACTGAACTAACGAAGAAAAAACAAAAAATTAAAATCCGATTTGTAATCTCAAGAAACGAAAAGCTAAATAACCTACCAAGATGTTCTGTACTCTATTATGCAATCGAACATCCGGTAATGTAAGTGGATACTTAAAATGGGCAGTTTTTTTTAAACTGGCACCCGGGAAAATTTTTTTTATCACCCTTTTAAAACTTTTATTTAAATTTTATCTAATGGTCAAACATCATAGTAATTAAGCATTCTTTTTTGTTTTTTCTAACAAAAAAAGGTTAATGTCCCCCGTTTGAATTGGATCCAAAAATAAATATTGTGCTAAAAGGGGGAAATGTGTTTTAAAAACAGGATAAATTAAAAAAGCGTAATTTTTTAAAATTGGGAAATATATACAAAAAAAGTTAAAAAAATTAAATTTAATAATTTTTAAAATTTTAAAAAAATACAATCAAACATAACATTGTACACTATACAATAAAAGGGTAATAGGTAGTGATTAAAAAGAAATCGGGACCCTTCGAGCATTTTTTTTTTTTATGTATTTAAAATTCTTTTTTTGCATTTTATATAATGTTTTTTTCAAAAATACGAGATAAAAATTTTTTTTTTTATTATATTCACACCCATTTTACAAAAATTTAAATTTTTTTTTATTCAACGTTAAAAAATTTAAAAACCTTTTTTTCCCACATTACAATTTTTTTTTTTTAAAGTATTCCATTTACAGAAAATGGATTTTCTAATTTTTTTTACATCATTACAAAATAAGACACAGGGGAAAAAAAGGGAAATGATTTTGGGAAAAAATTTGGGGAAAAATTTTTTCAAATGCGAAAAAAAACAAACTGAGAAAAACCATTTTAAAAGGGTTTTTAATTCTGAAAAAAAAATTTTTTAAAACTTAAATAAACATAAAAAACCACACTAAAATATTAGCTATATATTTTCCAAAAAATAATAAAAAAATTTAAAACTTACTCCCCCCCAAAAAAACCACGCATCATTCGACTTGGGAAGAACTTTTTTATTTCTATGGCACCTCATCCATTTTTTTTACAAACAGTGAAAATTTTAACAATTTTTTTTAAATTTTAATTGCCCGGTCCTTATATTTTTTCAAATTCCATTTTTAGTCTAACTTAAACTCAAAAACAACATTTTTTGCGCTAGCGTCTTGGGTCCTTCCTTTGACAAGAATTTTTAAAAAGGTAAATTGGTTAAAAATGTCCCAACCCTTGAAAAAAAAAAAATTAAATTTAGTTTGCAGCTAAATTTGGTATTAAATTAAAAGGGCTTTTATTTTACTCTATGGACTTAAGGGGTTCCGTGATCCCCCCACCTAAAGTTTTAGTCCCTTAAACACAAAAAAAGGCGTACGTTAGTAGGAGTTACATGCTGTGCTAAATGTTTTTATTTTTAAAATTTTAATCGAACCGGGGGTAATTTTTAAAGTCAAATCAAAAAATTACTTATTGTTATCTATTTTCCCAAAACCCCCCCCCTAAAATATGCAAAAAACCTTTTTAAGGAACCCAAAAAATAAAACTTGGGGTGAAAAGGTTTGTTTTCTTTTCAAGAACAAACCCGGATCCCAAACCAAATTTTTTTGGGGGGTTTTTATTAGCGTACTGACAAAAACTGTTTACTTAAAACCCCATGGCTAGAACTCAAAAAGGGAAAAATTTGTGGGTTGTTTTTTTTTCGGGGCATTCCGGGGTTTTGGGTAAATGCCCCTGTGCGTCGTAGACTTCGCTCTTGAACTAGACTTCCCGGGTGTTTTTTGGAGCACTAACAGAAAACACAGAACATGCTTTTTGGGTCCCTAAAAAGCGCGGGGCTCATAGGCAATCCTCAACAATTTTTGGCTTGGTTTTTGGTGTATCCTATTTAAAAGGGAAAAAGCATTAAATATCGTTTAAAATTTTTAAAAGCGGTGTTAAGATGTTTAAATTTAAGTTTATGTTTGGTAGATTATATATTCCAAACCCATTTTTACTCCCTCAATGTCCACAGTATCATGGATTGTTCATAGTTTTCAACACCTCAAACGATGATGTCAGTTTATTTCGCACTGCCACTAATGTACCACTTAAATCTGTCTGCTTTTGAAAAGTCCATGAATAGTGAAATAATTTCTGAAAACAGCGCAAGATAATCCTCCAGCATTCCATTGCAAGATAAAAAAAAAAGCTCGAAAAATCCTGTGTTTTTTGCATGAATTTGCAAACTAAAGCTTAGAAGCTGTTGCTTAAATTCAGATTTTAACTCGAATCTGTTGATATGTCGGTAAAAAGGGAAATGTTCCCTGTGCTTCATAATAGGTATTTTTTTTTCCACAAATGAAAAAACAATAAAAAAAAACTGTCGGATTTTACATTAGAGAACTATTTACTTTTGCAAAACATTGTACTGACAAGTATAAAAATATTTAGTGGAACCCGGAGTAGTAAACAATAGAATCTAATTGGTAGTGCATGTAAAGAAAAAACGTTTTGATATTCTCTTTTACTATATTATAATAAAAATTAAAAAAATGAACAAAATAAAATTAAAAATAAATGTTAGTTTTTAAGACTGACGAGTTGGGACTATTAAAAACTTTTCGAATTTAACTTTTTTGAATAATTTATAATTTTTGTTTCGATTTTTCATTGTAAGTTGTGGAAGCCTTGGGTTCCGTGGAGCACAGTTTGAATAACACTGCTTTACAGGAATCTAAATTAAAGAACAGTATCTCTAAAGATTACTGGATCTTTTTCGGAATGATGCAAGTGGAGGAGGGTCTCTCATTAAAGGCATTGGTTTCCAGAGCATTAATATCGGTAGAAGAATCACAGATAACACAAACCTTGAGATTCAGGATATCAAGATAATTTGGAGAAAAAAAAAAAACGAGCCTATGATGTGTAACATCTGACAAGTTATCGTGGTAAATACGCAATAGCTACTTATATCCTGAAAAAAAAGAATGGGTTTATTGGAAAAATTTTTTATCGAATAACTTTTATCTTCATAAAATTTTATTTAACTAAACAAAAATAATGCATTTTTTTTTCAAAAAAATTTTTCTTTTTTTCAATTTGGAGAAGAGGGGTATAATAGACTTTGATAACTAAAATGACACATGTACTTGGATTTCAAAGTATTTAAAACCGTTGAAAAAAAGCATCTTTTTGTACCACTGTTATTGTACATTTTGATTTTGTCGAAAAATTTTTTGGGTTTAAAGCTTTTAAAGTGAAGTTGTTAATATCACCACTCAAAATCATGGAAGCACGATATTTTTTTAAAAATTTTTTAAAAGAGGGGAACCACCTTCATTGGTAAAAGTAAAAAATGGAATTTTTAAATTTTTTTGTCCCGTTTGATTGAAGAAATGAAACACCAGAAATCATTCGTCCATTTTAAAATAAGCATTCTGTGCACGTATGTCCTCCTCCCAATATCAAAATAAAAACCCAGTCCAGGGGACAAAAAGTAATTCCATCCGAGGAGTCACAAGATGTGATTTGCGTTTGAGATAGATCTTCGCAACCCCAAACCCCGTTTGGTGAACTGAGACACGGGGTAAAGAAAATTTTGACAGTGGGTGGGGGGGGGGTGGGGCCCTGACCAATTTGGGAATGCAGCATAAAACCCTCAGTCGTTAAAAAAGAAACATTGAATGATTTGAAATCGAAAAACAGCCTTTAAAAGCTAAAAAAGTAAAAAAAAGGAAAGAACGTAAATTTAAATTTGATCAAAAGAAATAATTTTCGAAGGAAAATTAAAAATGATTTAAAGAAATTTAAAACGGGCTCCCGGGGAAACGAACCCCAAATTTTTGAAGTCAGCTTCTAACCACGAGGGCTCGTGTAAAGAGGTAAAAAGCTTCAACAAAGGGTTAAAAAAAAAAGAAATGGAAAGAAGAATTTTAATTGAAGAGGGATGAAAGTATGTTTGGATCTTTAAAAAGGGTCAGGGATATTTTTTCAATATCCCAAAATCGACGGTTATTAGAGTTTAATTTTATAAAAGGGTTGTTGCTAATTTTTTATAAATCGTCAATAAACGTCATTTTACTCGCGCATCTGGGTCTTAATTCCCTCAGAACCATCGAGCTTTTTAAAATTTGTCGGAGAATGATACTTTCAGAACCCAAAATTTATTAATATGAGCGCTCGGTGTTTGATGGCCCTTGTTGAAACCCCATGCGAGGGTGGAAAAGACCCCCCCCCCTCATTGGTCAAATCAAATAGGGGTGTTATTACTTCCTGTTACCTATTTCCGTCCTTTTCGAAATCCCCCCACAAAAAAACCAGCAACCGAGGGAAAGGTGTTTCACATCAAAAAAACCCCCCTTTATTAAAGTACCACCCTCCTGACTCCAAAAATTTGATGATTCTCAATGATTTGTAAGACTTATTTACTGAAACCCCATCTGCATCGGATATCCGAGTTAGAGATCTACTCCACTTGATTGACGAAAAATGTCGATTAGCCTTAACGATAGTACTCCTGCTCATTATTCATATTGCTGTAGTACCTATATATCTTGTGATAGTGGTACCTTTGATATATTTTTGTTAGTCCTAGTTATAAACTGGACAGTAATGGAAAGTATAGGAAGAGATCTCATTTTTTCTCTCTCCAGTTCTAATTGAAATTAATGAGACAAAATGTTCATAAATAACAAACGCTGGAACTTTAAGGCTATCTTCGACTAATGTTAAAGAATAGGAGCCAAATTCGGAATAATTTTTCAGATATAGAAGTACTCAAACATTAATATTATATTCTGGCTACACTATCCTGTAGAGAATCACTTATTTTATCATACTACTCATTTTTATCCGAGTTGACACAATTTTTTTTTCCTATACCGTAATGTTAAATGAGCTATCCCTTTACGTGTTAAAAGGAAAAACTATTTATTTATGAAATATTTTGAAATTTCAAAAACACTGTATTATAAACAAATGCGTGAGTTACAATGCTGCAAATTTTTATAAAAATCGAGGCCTTTTTTCTGTCTGAAAATATGCTCCGCATCAAGTTCACGCTCTCGTACATAGGGCGAAACAGACTGGTATTCCTGTACAACTCGTATTGATGATGAATTAAAAGCGAAGCCTCTTACATATACATATATATTGACAACCCAAATGCGAATTGGCCTATTCTAAAAAAAAAATTAAGGCTGCTAGTTATAGCATTCCTAGAGGTAAAATAAAGTCTTATTTCACCAGTAAATCACCTCTACTTCAACCTGATTCTTAGGGAAAGTGCAAGTTCGGTGAAATATTACAATAAAATGTATAGTCTTGGATCCAAAAATCGTACTTTAGCTTACAGGTTGGTGCTGCAATCAAAGGATCAAGCGAAGTAGTCCATTCAGTGGGGTAAATTCCAACAATCTGATTGCTAGTGCTGTAGAACATCACTTGAAAGGTCTAACAAATGTTTCTTTTCACACTAATCTCCCTGTCTAGGTGAATAAACAAATCTTTTTATTTATTTAAGGTAACTGGTTCTTGAGACAATGTCCCAGTTGAAGCTGTACAGCGATAGTGGTAGTAGAGTTTTAATAAAGTTGAAAAATCATCTCATAAAGATCCAGAAGAGGAACCCTGACTTTTGCTTTGTTTTCCGCAGTGAATTAATTGTCAATGATGTGTGGAAAGGAAATTTGGATTTTGACTGAAGTAAAATTTATGTTTAATACTTGGCCAATTGGCGCAGTGTGAGACAAAAATGGAATAACTCTTCTGAAAAAGGTAAAACAACTCGACGTCTTATCCCTTCACATTTCGACGTTAAAAGTAATGAGTGCAGACACTTTGGCCAAAGCTGGTACTTGTGATCATCCCACGATCTCATCTGCACCTCTTACCTATTTGGAATTCTCTTTCAGGGCAAATACATTACTAGTATCGGAGTAATTGTCCTGGTAATTCTCCGATATTTGATTGCAACAGGCAGGACCAAACCACACTCACTTGGGCTCTCAGTGGTCAACTTAGATCTCTGACATATGCTGAGGGTGCCAAAAACTACGCAGTGTGCACCATTGGGCTTCATTCCCTGAAACATATTCTAGAGTGCCTGGGGTTCTCTAGAGCAGGACTTTGAGGCCAATTCAGAGTTGTTTTTAGATGTCCTGAGGATATATGAATTCATGGACTTAATTTAGCCCTGCTGATCTCCGAAGATATGGAACAACAACTGTAATGGAGATATCTGGCATGGCGCCAGCTAGATCAGTATTACAGAAGCACGATGACCAGCAGCTGCAAACCACATTGTGTGTGGACGGTTATTATGCTGTTGAAATGTAAGCTCAGGATTTTGTGAATGGAAAAGTGCCTCTAAGGAGGGCTCAATCAGTGTGTTTTGAAAATAAGGAAAATCGGAAGACGGCTCAGGTGTCGGGCTTGTCACTTGATCGAAGTCCAAAATTACGAGTTTTTGTTGCCAATAGTTCCCATGTTCTTTAAGCGTTTAACGTTACTAAACGATCAGTCTATACCATTTTTATTCAGCTGCGATGAAAAGTATTAAAAATGTCCTTTATTTACGATAGCTTAAATGTAATTCATTTTCCTCAATAGAAAAGAATGGATGAAAAAAAAGTCAAGAGTTACGGGAGTACATATTTCAATCAAATATACATCTTTGGTGCGTCTGAAAAGCGCTGTGGGTGCCGCCTTGTGAATCCTGGTTTAAGAACTCGGAGAACAAAAACGTTCATTCAATGACACATTTCCTTGAATATCAATGATGATGAAATATAATTTTCCCATGCTGTTTCACGTCTCTTAGTTCCATTCACAAGTTACTGTTATTTTATTCAGTAAACTTTCGTTAAACAAGATGTAGCTTAATCCGAACAGCCATTTAAAAATATCCATAATTAATAAATGCAAAACCATTTTATTTTAAGATTTTTTGGCCTAAAACGAGTATGTATTGATTTGGATTCTTTCAATCATTTACTACCGTAAAATCTAGCGTATAACGCGCATCTATACTTTCAAGCTGCCATTTTTAATTATATTCGCCATATAACGCGCACCCCCTTTTTTCCCGAAGAAACCTGAAATGTACCTGCACAATGCTCTTAAGTTTTAAAATCATTTATTCGAGGTATTATTCCAAGCTTTAAAAAAATAGTAAACTTTAAAACTATAACCCTGTAAGCTAATAAAGAATGTCATTCCTTTTAATAAAAGTATTTCGATAATGTAGAAGTCAATTTTTTTCTATGCTCATCTTTCATTTTTATACCCGGCGTATAACGCGCACCCATAAATTTCGTTTTTATTTCTTGTGAAAGTACGGGAGATGAATTTCCGAAAAATTATCGATTTTAACTTTTGAATTTTTAAAAAATATTTGTTTAAAATGATAAGAGGAAATACGATAATTAGAAGTATTTTTTAAATGAAGCTACTACTTAACGAGCATCAAATGAGCTCTGCTAGGAGCACCTGTGTTTCCCCTTGCATAAGTTTCTAATGAACTTGAATCCATATTATGTTTAAGTGGAAAATTTAGAGTGTACGGGTACACGAAACAGAGGAAAACAGTTAAGTGATGGAAAAATTCAAAGATATTATGGTATGGGTATTAGAAATAAATATCAATGATCTACACAGCATGAAAACTGCTGTTTAGGGCCGCGTTTATTTTCATCTTCTGTCTTCAAACGAGAGCCCTCAACATGGACTGTGTCTTGCGGGTATAAATCCCTGTGCCAGTTTCAAAAGACAGAAGCTGAATGTAACGAAAGGTACTACGATCATAAACACGTGCTATATACGATGAATTAAATGAAGACAATTTTTAGAGATCTAGGTAATCCTATGTTATTAAGAAAATGTTTACATGGAAAGACTCGGAACCCAAATGAGTCAGTTAATAACACCATGTATAGTCAGTGATTTCAAGATCTACATTTAAGGCTGTTTTCGGTTAATGTTGAATAGGACCCGAATTTGGAACATTTTTTTCAGACATAAAAGAAATGAAAAATTAATATGATACTCTGGCTTCACTATCCTTTAAAAAGCAGTATTTTTTTTATCATACTTCCAATTTTTAACCGAGTTGATTCATTTCTTCTGATATAAAATGTGTTTCTGTGTTTTTCTCCTATATCGTAATGTTAAATGGGCTACGCCTTCACGTATTAAAGCGAAAAAGAAAATATTCATGGAATATTTTGAAATTTTTAAAAATACTATATTGTTAACAGAGGTATGAGCTAAGATATTGCAAATTTCCATGGAAATTGAGGCATTTTTCTGTCTGAAAATGTGCTTCGCGTTTAGTTCAAGCTCTTGTAATTCACCGAAGACAGCCTTAAAACGCATTCTGATTCTGAACCAAGTTATAAATACTGAGTGTCATGCTACAAAAAACTAGATGCACGTAGGATTTGTGTAGCCCAACGAAAGCATCTTGAGATATCAAAAAAAGGGGGGCAGGGGGAAATGGCTTCATATTCTTTTGAAAAGTACCAAAAAAACTAAATGATCAAAATATTACAAATTTTTACTTCAAAGCCTGTTTTCACAAAATGTACCTTTTTCTCAAAAACTACTTTTCATATAATCCTCAAATTTTCAGTGAGCAAACTTTTCACATGTTTACACATTGTAACGGAGGGAATTAGATACATCTAGCAAACTTTTTTAAACTAAGATTTAAGGAAAAATTGGACAATTTTTAAAAATTCGTAATTTAATTTTTAACAAAATGACGTAACACTCCGTTAAAGTGTTATTGATAGTATACATAACCTACTGTAAAAAATTTTATCCATGAGAAATTAGTTTTGAGAAAAAGGTACATAAATTTACGCATTTTAACTTGGGCTCCTATGGACGTGCCGGACCTCCTTAAAAGTGAGTGCGTTATACGCCAAATTTTACGGTAATTTGCTTTGTCTTTTTTTCAAATTACATTAACTGCAGAGTAGATGTCGATAACCTATGGCACGCGGTATAGTTCTCAGTGGCACTCTACAAATTTGTTAATATTTGAATGGATGGAGGTTGATAATTTTGAAATAGAGCTTATCTTCAGTGTTATGGAAAGCAACATTTACGAAAAAAACCAGGAAGATAACTCAAACGATAAATCGGCAGTTATTTTAAATTGTCGGATGTCATTACTGGAGACTCCATGGATGGTTTTCTGGATGGCTTGAAGAAAATTGCATGTACTCTACTTTCTGCTCTTTTGGTTTTACATCATTTCTCAAATGAAAAATATTTTGAGTCAACAAAGAAGTTTTTAAACAACCGAACACTCAGAATTGTGTCAAATTAGAAGTCGCCAATTATACCCCTGGTATTGCAATATTAAGTAGGAGTTGCAGGGACAAAGTTTGTATTAAAATATTTTTTTATTTAACTATATTGAAGAAATGTCTAAAAGATACGTAATATATAAGTAAAATTTTAATTCTTTATTCTTGAAGAAATAGTTTTTTTATCCAAATAATATTTTTAAGTGATGCATAATTATATAATACTCTATTCCCTAACTTTGCATGCATTACAATAGAAGAATGCGCGGCAATAGAAGTATTTCAAATATATCCTGCTGCCCACACACCACATCTACAAGGTTGTATGTTCCTTGACTTATAAGTTTTGTTTAATCCGATTGACGTTTTCTGCTGTCTGCCATTTTATAGAGTAGAGTAGTATACTTATAAAGAAAATCTTACCAAGTTTCTTGGATTATACTTTTATTTACTCTAATATGAATTGATACTATTAATACTGAGAACGTAATAAATGGATATAAGAGATCACTTCACTTCGAAGTATGAATTTTTAGCAAAAGGACAAAGCTCTGAGATTTCTCATGCTTTTTCTTTTTGAATATCTTACAATTAAACTATGCAAGAAAGATCTATGTTTGAAAACTGAGTCAACTACAACTTTACTGATAATAGTTATCCCTGGTGATAGTTTGATAACAGCTCCAAAAGACATTTTTTTAACACGCTTTTATTAGCTTGTTTGTATGTAACGGAATCTTTGAACTCGATTTTTACCGGCTTTAAAAGGTCAGATTAATTCGAAATTTTGCACACTTGACAAGAACCGCGATGACAATACTTTAATTTTTTTGCATTGTCCTGATCAGGATTAACGATTTCTCATTTCCAGATTTGGCGACTAAAAGATTAAGTTACAACCCTAAAGCGAAAATGCTCATGGTTAATTCAAATACATAAAAAAAGTGTTCTTTATGTGAAAAAATGAATTCATTCAGAGGTCGTCGGATTAAATAATTTCTCGCAAACTCTTCGATTCAAAACGTGTACTTTTATGTCTAAGTTTGATGCGAGTTTCAGAGAGAATATTGAGCTCTTTTTAGTGAAAAATGTCATTGACTTTACTTTCTTCCGCATGAAATATTTCAAACTTAGCTCTTGCAGATTTCCTTCAGTTATAACTGATCCTACATTTTGCAAACTACATTGTATCGGCGCACTGATGGATGGTAATGGGTATTTAAGATTCTAAAGAATGATGCATTTGAGATAGTTTAAAAAACTAAAAAATAAATGAGTTAAAAAAAAAAAAAACACACGCTTTTTATGTTAAATCGAACTAAAAAGTAAAAATATAATGATTAACGAGAAAATTAATGTCATTGTGGTAAAAGCGTGGGGTGCTTGGTATTACATTTTTAACTCTACATTTCGGAATAGAACTAGTAAGAAATTTTAACAACTGATATCGAGCACCCCACGCTTTTACCATATATGGTGTGACATGAATTTTTCGTTAATCATTTCTTGTATCAAGAATTATTTTTTACACTATAACTTACTTCACAGAAAGAATTGATCATTTCTGTGAAACACACGTAATATTTGTTTGTTACACACACATTCTATGCTTTTCAAAATATTTTTAGCATTTCTTATTTGGTTGCGGTATCTCAAGCAGTGATGTTGAAGAATAAAAGAGATGGTACTACATCGAAATTTGTAAATATTGAATAAGAAAAAAAAAAAGGGGGGTTCGTTACTTGAAAAGACGAATGTGTTTTGAATACAATTTACACATGAGAAAACGGCAGAATTCATCGTTTCAAATGTTTCCGGAGGATCAAAATATAATCGCCAATTTGATGCCTTGAAATTCGTTTTGGGGTGGATTAGCATCAAAAACTTAATTTGAAAGTAATTTAGATGGTAGTAATATATAAACACGTGTTGTTTCCAATAGCCTTGGAGCAGGAAAGCCTACACCAAGGGCATTTGACCTTTCCGCATAATAGTGTCACACACCAGGTCTTGATCTTCAAACAACTGTCGCAGGGAAATGCCTAAGCAGTCCGGGAGAGAGCAGGGACAGGTAAAGAAAGACTACTCCCAACACAAAAGTCATACCACGCAGGTGACCGCTTCTAAAGCGCGCCAAGGCCGTTTGATGAGCCCTGGAACTCCAGAGATAGGCCAGGACTCTTAGCTGCGTACCAGTGGTGAAGCAGGAGGGTTTTGCAAAGTCAAATTCATTGTAGTTCCGTGGAGGGAATGAATTTCCGAATGGCTTAAGACAGAGGATCTGGGGTTAGAGAGATCACAACTCCTACCAGCCAGCTCATCAGCTGCTTCGTTCCCAGGCACACCCACATGCGATGGTATCCACTGGAGACATACTTGTTTCCTCAGACCAAACCTAGCCAATTTGGATAAAATATCTAGACCAATACTGTCCATAATTTTTGGCCAATTCTTCAAATATTGGATGGAGTTTCTGCTGTCTGTCAGGATCCAGATACTGTCCTTATAAGAGTTGAGAGCACCACTAATAGCAATGAGTTCCGATCTAAAGACGGAACAGTGGTCAGAATTCCTGATGCTGATTTTAACATCATGTAGAAATAAGAAATGAAATTTTTGAATACCTCTAAACTGCTTACGTGACCGTATTGGAGAAGTATGCCGTTGGTAACTATTAAATAATTAAGACTAGCACAACCGATTTTTACTTGTACCGTTATCCCAATTTAGAACATGGCCAATGAAATTCATTAACTATTGGAGTATCTGGCTAGATTAAAATTAATAGAATAGCTGTGTTTATAGTATAGTTACTCTTTATGCATAGGTAATGGAATTGCTTAAACTTAGCCGTAAAGAGAAACGATTTATTGTATAATTTCTCTCCAACTTATGATTTATTAATCGGAACCGAACTAGTTCGTCAATTGGAGTTCAAGTTTTAAAACTCAAATTTATAATTTATGTACGTATTATTATAATTGTTGCACACTGTATGAAATATATATATACTTTGTTGTACTACTGTAATAAAAAATACTTTAAATTACGGAATATAAAGTGGCTGCAGATCCGAGTCACGGAACCATTGAAAGACTGCTTATGTTTAATGAATAGAGGCCAACCCCCCCGTTAGCGTGGAAATTTGAATGGAGGGTGCCATCCTCGTTTAAAATACGATATCTATCGCCAATAGTCGTAGTATAGCTTCTAAGTGCTGTGTTAATAAGCAATCACTCGATACCTAATGTAATCTTTTTATTTACCATGGTTGAAAGTCACTTAAGTCATAAGATGAGAAAAGAGAATTACTAAACAACCTCAAAATGCAGTCGGGTTGAATGAACCATGCTATTCAAGCCTTCTACAAATCCCCCACCCTCCGGATAAACGTCCGAAAGATATAATAAATATTAAATGATTGCTTTTAAAATATCCACCTTCTTATTTTACATTGATTCATATATATTATATTACTCACTTTATTAAAATAATACTATGTGCTAATGTTTTTGATTAAATAAATGCACAAGGATATATTTTCTTAGCAACTTGACTAAAACTATTCATGAAAAATACAAATGCTTGAATTTTTAATTGGCAAGCAGTAACATGTGTATCTTAAATTGAATTGTGTTATAAATGTTACGATTCTCTTAAGATAAAACAGAATTATTACTTAAAAAACCCTACCTAAAATTTTTCAAATCTATCATAAGAGATTTTTGTTTTGACATTGTTCTATAATATATATTTCTATTTTGATGTTAGCAGTATTTAAAAAAATTAACTTTTCAAAGTAAGATTATGACAGCAAAAGATGTATAAATTTTCTGTTAAGTATATCAGCAACATTTAATTTCAAATAATAAAATCAAGCATAGCTGGTTATTAAGAAGGCAAAATACCAGGGAACCAAACATACCATATTTTCCATTTTTAAAAATTGATTTTTAAATGATTGACTTATATACTTTTTATGAGAAGTTTATCACTCTTTTTTGAATACTTATGGACATCTACCATATTTATTGTATATAAACAAAGTTCAATTTCCAAATAAAATCCATAGATCAAATTTAACTAATTTTAAATGGTAAATATGTAATAACACTCTCAAAATCATAATATAATTATTAAACAAGAATGAAATGTATGTTGAAGTTTTTTCTTCCTCCTTCATTTTAAAATGTGCAACACAAATTTGGAAGTTCAGATTTAGTAAAATTCATATCCCTTGACATAATTTTTAAATCTTAGACACCCAAAATTTCGTAATTAATTGCTTTGCACTTTTTTGAATTCTTTCAAGTAAATAAAATTTGAAATTTCATAAGACTTGACTGACTACATTGAAATAACTATTCTTAAAAATATGTAGCATTTCACTATGTAGTTGTTTAAAATGTTTATCATACATTAATTTAAAATCTGTTTTTAAGGGAAAATTTTTTCTTTTTTAAAATGACTTGGGGTTTTTCACTTTTTGTTTGAGATTTATTTTATTTTATGGTATAAAAAACCCTTGGGGGGTTTGCCCCCTTTTAATTAGAAATATTTTTAAATTTCCTTTTTTAATTTTTTTTTTTTCTCACAGTGCGCAGCAAGAAGCATTTGCCAAGCATAACGTTTCCATTTTACCCGGTAGCAAGTTAGTGTTGCTAACAGACTTGAAGAACTGTCTATATCAACTAAAATGTTTACTGCTTGAGAGAGAAAAACAAAGTGAAAAGCAGTGTGACATTGGAACATCCGAGCTGCCAGCATCAAAACGGTGGTGTGGTAATGCTCGAGAGTGCTGAACATTGGATCATTCCTCTAGCCACTGGCAATTTTTTTTTTAAAGGAAAAAAATTTTTTAACATTTTGTTTCCACATCAGCTAGAAACCAAAAGTTTTAATGAATCTCATTTGTCATTTAGTTCTCTCATTTGTAGTATGTGGAGTAAATGTTTATTTTGTAGCCAGTGGCAAGTATGTGTGTTGTATCCCATCTCATATTTTAGAACCACCAATGTGTGCAAATTTTAATCTATTTTTTCATGTTATCTATTATGTTAAAATTGCATTTTATGTACATAGATGTGTTAGTGTTGTTAATGAAAAGTGCATAAGTAAATTAAATATGTTGTGATTATGACCTTTTCCATTTCTGTCTTTTCTTTATCGAAATGACACAATGCTGGTTGGTATTTTATGGCACTGAATTTTTCATGTGATATATTGTGCTAAACACACAGTTAAAAAAATAGGTTGTCATGCAAAAATTGTTTAAAGCGTTTGCATTACTGAAAAAAATGCAGATACTGATGTCAAATCCATAGTGGCCAATGTACAAACCTTGTAAAAAAACTTTGTACAGTGTTAAATATTCATTTATGGGGTAGGGGAATAAATAAATCCTTGTAGACAATGATAAATATAAAATCATAAATTATCAAAAATTTTGATTTTCTATTCTAAGTAGGTATTAACCGGTTACATCATAATAAGAACAGTTGCATCATTTTTATTGTGATTCTTCTGACTATAATGACACCCTGATCAGAAAATTTTTTGACAAATTACTGAATTATAACTTTTGAAGAGCTTTTCTTGACCACAGAGATTTTTGATACAGTTCATTGTTAGGCATGAAAAGTATAAAAAAATTTTTATTTTCAAAGAGTTCTAAGCATTCATTCTGAATGCCTCCTGTCATGTCAAATTCAGGAGGTAGTCTACTTATTAACTCACTATTGTCAGGCATGTTATCAATACTTATTAAAGACAACAAATCACATGCGAGAAAAAAGGATGTTTGCGGTCATGATTCTTATCCTCTCCTAAAGAAGACATTTTATTGTGATTTTGAAGTACACTTACCTTATATAGTATGTGTAAATTAGTATTGGTTGACTATTTTTCTATCAATAGAAGTAAATTATTTAGAATAATTTGTGACATAGGAAAATTTTTATGATTAGTATTGTATATCTTTGGATTAGTAACAAATTGAGCTAAAAAGAATTTCTAAGCTAGTGAAGTTATTGATTTCAGTCTTAGCTTTATACATTGTTTAAAAATATACATACATAAATAAATTTCCTATTTTTTCTACTTTGTTTTAAATTATTTGCAGCTTTAGATACAGCAGAAGTTTGACTTCTGGATTTGGCTGCACAGTGTTAAGTAATAGGACAGTAGGCTGAATTTTAGTTGATAAAGAGGAAGCAGAGGTATTTAGACTATTGCCAGGGGTAGTAGTAGAAATGGGCTTAGGTAACTGAGATTTACTTGATATGGCTGGTATTACTGAAGATGTGGAAGAAAGTAGATGGACTTGAGTTGATGAGGATGATGTGGAGACTACATGAATTGAAGATGTACTGGGCATATGACTGGTAGAAGGTAAGGAATTTAAATATTGTAAAAGTGGACAAATTACATTTATGTCTGGGTCTGCTTGAGTTGTAGTGGATATAGCTGGAGGTTTAGCAGCTTGAGCATATATTAGGGATAACTGTGGTACTATGAATTTACAAGCTTTTAAATAAGAGATATTTTTGCTTTTAATTTCCTGGGTCTTTTTCTCTGTTTTCCACTTTGGGTATAATTTTGAGTTTGACAGAAGGGATTGTGAACAATTAACACATTTTGGCTCCAGACCAGAGGTCACCAAAGTGTTGGTCTATGAGAAAACTTGGCTGGTCCCCAGAAAAATGTAGAATGTACTCATTTATTACGTAAGATGTTTTAAGATGCATTGATTACGTTCTCAGATCACAATTTTTTTTTTATAAATGTATTTAACATTCACAAAATCCTATTAGTGGTCCATGGGACTTAAATTATGAATTTACTGGTCCATGAGGTCAAAAAGTTTGGCAACCGCTGCTTTAGACTACGGTCCGTGGAAGAATGCACATCTAGAGCACGTTAGTTGTTGGCGGTGGGAAGTTTTAGAGTGTCCAAAACCTCTGGCACTTAAAGCAGTGTGGGCCTATTGAAAGTAAAAATGAAATGTTTAGTAGATGTAGTTATTGTATCCCTTTTAATTATGATATGTCTAACCTGAATAACACCCTGCTCAGAAAATCAATCAAGGATTTCTGCTTTAAGGGTACACAACAGATCTGGTTCAGAAATGACACCTCAGGAGTAGTTCAGTGATTTGTGTGGACTTCCATAACAGGAAAATTTGGAAAAGATTCATTTGAATGTACAACAGAGATTGTTTCCACAAGTAGATCACCAAATGGCAATCTTTTTACAGATTTTGGTTCACCACCTATTCCAGTTAGAACTTTATGTATAGCAAGTGTGACAATATTTTAGACATATTATTGTTCTGTAAGGAGATCCACAAAAAACGTGTGTGAGAAGCAATGTCATCTATGTTAATGTTGGGTAATACAAGGCCTTTACCCGGGTACAGCTCTGACTTGGATCCATAAACACGAACAGAACTTCATCTTAGCGTGCCTCCACCCACGACAGAGTCCAACAAGGAAGGCACGGCGCTAACCTGGAGTACACCCAGAATATAGTAATACAGCATCAGGGGGAGGATCCAACAGATAAACCCAACACCCCTTATCTGCAGCACGAACCCTACAGCAATGTCTCTCCAAAGAGACTTATCACCAGCCAGATGGGAGGCTCACTCCTGCTTCCCATCTACAGTGAAGCGCGAACCAAAGGGAACGCAAAGGTATCCCTAGGACATCATTTTCCTTCTTACAGAACACAGCAAACATGTGGGTTGCCATACTAATGGTGTTACTCAAAAACAAAATCAAAATATTTAAAGAAAGTTAAGAACAAGAAACTAAATTAATGCAATACAAATTGTAAACCAAAATATGTTATTAATAATAAATTGTAACATTTCTAATAAGAAAAAAATTAATCAATAATTGTATCTATGTACATTTCAAAATTTTTGTTTTTGGTCTAGATGAGAAAAGAACAAAAAGATTAAATTGAATGATAAAAAGAGGGTCGAAAATAACGAAGGATAACTCCAGAGTTGTGACACCTGAGTTAATCAAAGACAGTAAACCCCTTGGGAAAAGATCACTAGGGCACCTCGGGATTGTGAAACCCATACTCATCTAAAGATGAGCCTCTGAGGAGGAGACACTCTTGGAAGAGCAATTGCAACTTGCCATATCCATCCATGAACTTCCCCAGATGTAAAAATAGCCTTGTGGCAGGAGTGGGTTTGATTGATTGATTAAATATTAACATCGCACTGTTCAGCTACACAAGGACTTTTGGCGACGGACCACATAATTTTGAACCATGGTCAAGTAAGGTGGACGACACCAATTTCAAAATGCAAAAACTTTAAAAACCTGATATTTAAAAAATTTTTAAAAAGAATCGGTGGGCCACATGTGGCCCACGTGTTGGACACCCCTGGTGTAGACATAAAAAGTAACTTGAAATAGTTTCAGTTTAGTTAACAGAAATATTAACAGTACAAATTTTAAAATAAATGCCTACATATGAAATAACTTTTATATTATGCTGATAAGAAATCAAACCTTTTTTGCCCTTTATCAATTAAAAATTAAAAGTTCACAAAAATACGTTTTGATTGAAATAATTTATATTCTCCAAATATATCAGTAATGCTAACTGATAAATAACAAAACCCCAAAATTTAATAAACTTTAAATTCTTACATACATAAAATAAATTACAGAATATGAAAAATACTAACTTATATAATTCAGCAGATAATCAATTTTAATTTTAAAAACAATATAAAAAAGGATATTAAAAAAAATAATTACAGTTAATTTTCAAAAAATTGCATGAGAAACTTTATCTTTTAAATAACTGTTTATTTGAAGATGTACTATTGGATGATTTAAACATATTGAAATAATGCATGTGTTTTTCCATTTACCTGAAGTGAACACAAAATGCTTCATTGTATGCATGATTAGCAATTTATTCTGAAATTATAGGGCCATATTTAGTTGCCAACCGTTCATACATCTGAATCTGTTCTGTTGAGACAGATGGCTTTACCTTTTCTAATGCCTGCATAAAATGTTTCTCAGTTATATAAGTTGCCTTAAGTATATCTTCCTTCAAAGAATTCATTGCAGCCTGTAATGAATAAAAATAAATATCTACTTTTCTTTATGAAATACAAATTTTCAGTTTATTAGAAATCAAATCCATAAACTGCCTCTAAAAATTGTACAATTTTACATCAACTCTATTATTTATTTTAAGTTTTGATTGACTTGATTGTTTTATCTTCAGTAAACTTAAGGTGAGTTTTATTGGCTAACAGTTTTATTTTTTATAAAAATAGTGGCATAGTTAATACATTGTATATATATTTAAAACATTAAAATAAATTATAATAAATAATTTTAACACTTCACAAGAATTTTTGTACAGTTATTAAAAAATAACATTTTAAAAGAAAAATTTTTAGTGAAAGGCATAAATGTTTATTATAATCTAACCACAATGATTTAATCTTAATAGTCTTATATTTTTTTTCAATTAAGTTATATTTTCTAAACACCTCTCTATAATTATGAGTACTCATTTCCCATGCAGAAATTCTTTAAATAATGGGCTAAATTCATGTGACATCATAGTCACACGATACAGACTACCAGTATTACTAGCCAATCAGTTCAAAAACATGTGGCATCATAGTCACAGGATAAAAGCAACTGTGTTTCCTGCAATCAGTTCATGCACTTCGTTGTTGAAAACTGTTGCTCTTTACAGAAACTTTCTCAAAAATACATATTTGTAAACAATAATAACTCACAAATGTTTACAAAATGCATTTTATTAATAATACATGCATAAAATAAGATTTTTTAAAAAAATTTTAAATCTTTTCGAGGAATTTCTTTTTTATAACATTTGAAGATGTTTACCCAATTATGAAATTTAATTTTATCTAAGCTTTACAAACAGAACAGCAAGTACAAGTAGTTTAACATCTGCTTTGAACAATGGAAAATGTGTGTTTGTCTTTATCATGCGACCATCATGAATTGAGCCCATTACTATCAATTTAATCTGTTGAACATTTAAAACAATACTAAATGTTTGAATCACTATATACCCCCAACCAATGAAAAAGCATCCACTAAAAAATGTAAGCAGTAACAAAATTTACATACCTTAAAAAAATAATATTCAAATAAAAACATTTTCAATGAGGTAAATATATTTTTCTTACAGAACTAAAAGACTCAAACATCTTAAACAAACAAAAAAAAAAAAATGATGTACAAATACTGAGCATATAAGCATCACAATTTATTGTTGGTATTTAAAATTTTTTTTATAATAGCTGGCATGCAACATTAAAAATAAAGAAAAAAATGTAAACTCATCTGTAAAAATTTTATACTAAGGCTCTTAAAAATTAATTTTAGGAAATACATACCATGTTACAAAGATTCTTCAAATCTGCACCAGTGAAATTATTAGTTATTTCTACAATTTTTTTAAAGTTAATATCTTGTAATGGCATACCATCTGTAATTGTTTGAAGAATTGATTCCCTTTCCTAAAAATAAATATAAAAACATTTAGTTTAATCTTAACGCTTAATTTTATAACCAGATTTCTAAAATTTTTACTGTTTCACAGTTAGTCACACAATGCAGCTGTTTCACAATTACAAACATTTTCTTTTGCACTGTAACTGAATGAAAATCGTATATAATCTGATATCGTATCAATACATACAATTGGGGAGAAGCAAAATTCGTATAATTATTATATTTAATATCTTTATTATACATACTTCAGAATTTGGTGGAGGAACATATAAAATTATATCAAAACGACCAGGTCGTAATAATGCGTCATCTATGCAATCTGGTCGATTAGTAGCAGCAACAACTATTACATCATCATTACTGTGCTTGTGATGTTCATCCTTAAAAAGAATAAAATTTAAAAGTTTTGTCAAAAAGATGCATGACTTTGGTTAGATAAAAAGTAATTTACAATTTCCATTTAAAAAAACAAGAATTAATGAATCTTTGACAAAGTATCTTAAAAAATAGTGAAGTTATATTCTCAAAACATGACAATAGTAGATATACCTAAATACAGTGGTGGCCAAAATTATGGACACTCTAGGAAATTTTTTTATAAATTTGTATGCTCTTAGAAAATACTATGTTACACAAAATTCAAATATTTACAATACAAAAAAATTAAGCTGAATAATTACCAATATACATTAGATTTCGATGATAGCAGTGAGTTATCAGTACTTGTAGGGTAACCTTTATTTTTCATTACAGCTTCACATCGATGTTTCATTAAGCTGACAATGGATCTTAAGCTCCATCCTTCCTTATTACTTGATGCCAGGAAACAATTATAGCCTCAATTAATTCTCTTTTATTTGATGGAAGCTTGATTCAGGGAAGAGTTTTCAAACAGTACCACAAGTTTTCAATAGGACTGAGGTCAGGACTGTTTCCTGACCAGGATAACAATTATATTTAGTCAAAAAGCAATGACATCAAATGAAATAGTAGATTAGACACTCAGAAAAATATGCAAAATTATTGTGTTACGATAAAGCTGTCTTTCCTATGTTGAAATTGCAAGAAGGTTTTGGGTTCAATGATTACATCTGGAGCCCAAAAGTTTTGCCTACAATATCAGAGGAGACAAATTCAATAAAAAACAAAGTTGGAAAAGGTGCACCACATCTGTTGATGACAGAACAAAAATACTATAATAAAAGGCCATCAAAAGTGATTTGAATGATGTTGGTGTTTCTCTGAGTTTAAGAACAACCAGAAGATTAACATAAGCTGGACTAAGAGGTAGAATTCCACACAAAAAAGCCTTATCTCAATTTTCAACAGTGCAAAAAAGACTACAATGGGCAAGGAACATTAATTGGACAAGTAATCAGTCACAAGTTATATGGAGTGATGAAACTAAGATATTATTGTTCAGAAGTGATGGGCAGAAACAAAAATATGTAAGACACAGAATAGGAGAAGAGCTATGTCCTGACAATTAAGGCAACTGTGAAGAGTCCACTTAGTGTTATGATTTAGTCTTGCATGTCAGTAGATGGTATTGGTCGACTTCATGTCATTGATGGGACATGCATTAGCACTATACTAGAACCTGAACTTCTACCTTCCATTAGGGATCTCTTTCCCAACAATGCTTCATTTATTTTTCAGCAGGATTCTGCTTCTTGCCACACAGCAAAATTATAGAAAGAATAGTTTTGTACAAAGAGCATTGAATTGTTGTCCTGGCAAGGAAAGAGTCCTGATCTTAATTCTATCAAAAACTTGTTATAACGTTTGAAAAGACTTGCCTGAATGAGACATCCATCAAATAAAAGAGAATTTACTGAGGTTATTGTTTCCTGGCACTATGCAATAACAAAGGAAGAGCTTAAGATAATTGATGTGAAGCTGTAACTAAAAATAAAGGCTACCCTACTAAGTACTGATAACTCACTGCTATCATCAGTATCTAATGTAGGTTGATAATTATAGCAGTTGAACTTTTTTGTATTGCAAATATTTGAGTTTTGTTTTTGTATTAAATTCTCTTTAAAAGGATATATTTGACTTCCCATTTTGTGAAATATAACATTTTTTATAATACAAATTTAAAAAGCATAAAAATTTCCAAAAGTATCCACAATTTTGGCCATCACTGTACAGTAAAACCTACCATTGGAAATTCACAGCTCAAAGAATATATTATATAAGGTGAAATGTCTTATTTCCCACATAAATATGACATTTAAGCATTAGTGAATAAATTCTCATTTCTTAAAAGTTACATATTAAATACTGAATTTTATTATCAATATTTTAAAATAATTAAATATCACACTGATAGCAACAATCTTTTTAAACCTTGATCAGATGACAAAGATTATTTCTAGACTTTTATTTAACTATCACAAACTTTTACATCATGTTAATGAAGACTTTGAAATTAAATGTGCTACGATTCCCATTACTGTTATTCATATGAAGTTCTTTCTGGAATTAAGTTTAGAACCTAAAATTTCCTGAACACTAAAAATGATTATTATCAACAATGCATTCTAAACTTTATCCATTAATATTTTACATTATTTTCAAACTTTTCCTTTTAAAGGATAAATCGAAATGAAAATGTGTTTATAATAAAATAACTACTTCTCTGTCTGTCATTTTCAAGTATCTGTCAGTATAACCGTAACCATGAGCACCATTTTATTGTCGCTTCTAAGGATCTCGAATGCACACCTTTAAATAACTATACCTCAAATTTCACGTTGATCAGTTGAACAAAACTCCCACTAGAAGACCATATATCGTCAAAGTTTTTTCATGACCACCTAGTATATATACATGTAAATGTAATTGAGAACTTACATTTGTCTCAACCTGGGAATTTCTCTTTATGAACTCTGAACTGAGATTTTCTCCAGATTGAATCTTTATACCTTAACAAAAATTACATTTAAAATCACAAACACATTTGGAAAAGTTATGTTCAATTATTTTTATACAACATCTGATTTTTATATGTAAGAAAGATTTTAAAATATTTAATTAAAAACTCTTCATAAATTAATATAAATAATTTTTCCAAGCTGACATAAAAAAAACTGACCACCAAAGAAGCTTTATGTTTACAATCATTTGAAACTGCCAGTGCTTTACTTCTAATGCCTTGACTACTGAATGCAATATCAATTTATTTTATCTCAACTTTTACTAAAATTTAGCACACAGTACAGCAATAAATTTATTGTGTAATTAGATATAATTACCAAAACAGATACATAATCATAATACTATCCTGCATCCTTAAGTGTGTGTGTGTGGGTATTAAATTTCATTCGAGCAGAAAATACAGATTTGCACATTGTTTCAAAATGTAAATTACTTATCCAATTCTTGAACTAATAATTTTAGAGTTTAATAACATGATATTGCCATCATCAACTTTAACACAGATGGCACCACAGAATTATGCCTTTAATTTGTTGAGAAAATTGGAAAGTGAAACAAACTATTTGAAATAAAGAAAAAGTACTTTAAACGGTAAACAGTTAAATATATTTTCTATTGTCCATTTTTGTTTTATTTGCATTTTGCTAATATAATATTTTAAATATCAAATCATTCACTGAATTGAAATAATTATAAATATTTCTTACAGAAAAAGAAGTAAGAGACTACATCGCATCAAATAAAAACAATAAAATCGGAAGGTCAAAGATACTTATCTTTTGATTACAGGAATGTATTGTATGAATGTAGTATGTATAATACATGAATCACTTTTTCAATTGTGTGATTAGTTAAAAAAGATGCCCACTGTTCTTAATTATCTATAAAAGATTAGTCAATTTTTTTACTTAATAAATATCTCATTCATTTAACTATTTCTCTTCCTTATTTTTTTAAATTTCCATTGATAAAAGCATAATTTTTCATTGCTTCTAATAAAATAAAAGATGCAGAAAATTCATTAAGATTGAATTTTTGACAATTGATAAAAATACAAGGATAAAATTTGAACAATATAGTTTACAATGTTTCTGAAAAAAAATTCAAAGTCTTATTAATTTAACGCATAGTATTTTGGATTAAAAATGTTCAATAAAATTAAAAACATTACTTCAATAATTTACGTTTTGAAATAAATATAAAAATTCCAGTAATTTAAATATAAAACAAGGACAAGTTTGGGTAAGACAAAATTATTGTAATGAAATAAGCATTTATTCTAGGTAGAATTTTTTTAAATTTACAAAATAATGATTTTTTTAAATATTTGCTAAGAAATTTATAGATGACTACTCATTTTTATTTTCATAAGAATTAAGTTAGTTTCATTATCTTCACAAAATTCTCAGAAAATAAACCCTAACTCATGGTCTAAGACAGTGGTCTATAAAAGTTTTAGATCGCTTACCCCTAAAATGAACTAAGGTTAGGGGTAATTGAAAGGGTTAGGGTAAAATGAATTAAGGTTAGGGAGTATAAATAAAAGGTAGGTTCATTAGGCATACTCCCTGATATTCTGCATACCTCATTTTTGAAGATTCCCGTTGAAAATTTCCCTAAATTTTATATAGAAAAGCAGAAATTAATATAAAAACCCTAAAAAAAAATAAAATAATTTTAAAAAAAACTAATGACAGAAATAAAACTTTTCATTCTTTGGGGTTAAATTCATTTGGATTAAATTCATGAAAATTGAATTTTTAGCAAACACAGATGCAGGTATAATTTTTTCTTCTTTGAATTTAGAATTTACCAATTCAGCATGCAACATTTTGAATTATTAAATAAACCAGTCAACAATATTATCTATGAACAATTTTCATTGCAAAATAGCATTGTAGATTGATTAATATTAATTTATTTCACACTCTGAAGCAACATAAAGACTGTTGGCAATAGATCTGCTAAATTTGAGCCATGGTCAAGCAATGTGGCCAACACCTGAGCTGGCATTCCCCCCCAAAAACCCCACACACCATGCTAACGGGAAAAAGCCGGAGTTGGTTCAAGGGGTTGTATCGCCCCCAAATGAATTTTCAGACAACCCCTTAAAAGTTTTAATACCCCAAAAACATAGTTAAAAGAAAATTTAATTTTCTATAAATTCCTTTCACGACTTAATTAAATCGTGTCTTTCATAGAATTGCATGCTCAGTTTTAAATACTTGAATCCACACCTTTATAAATTTAGAAGAAATTTTATAACATTTATATTTAGATAAAGAAAATTTTTGTAAAGATTATAAATTACCTAATCCATCCATTTCATTTAATAATGTTGATAAAACTTTTTCTGCAAAATCCCTTTCTGTTTGTTTTTAAAATTTTCTTTATAGCCAACTAAGCTGTCCAGTTCATCCAAGAAAAAAAATGCTAGGGGGGAAAAAATTCTAGCTTGATAAAAAGTTTCAAAAAATTTCTTTTAAAAAAAATTAAAATTCAAGAAAAAAAACTTTTTGACAATGAAAGATATGCAGGAATATTTTTTTCATTGAAACAATTTTAAAAAGGTTATAAAAATCATATTTAACAATAAGGCAAAAATGTTTTTTTTTTCTACTTTTAAGTATGTACATGTTATTAGTTGATTAAACATGTATTAGTTAAATATTAGCTAAGGTCTTTCAAACTTCAGTGAACAGGGAGGGAGAATATTTTAATAAAATTGTACATAAAACAATACTTGTAAAAATACTAAAATTTCACTAAAATTCTATGTGAAATCTGAAGCCACTTTCCTGGATACTGATAAAAATATCTGTATACTTTGAAATACTAATAAATCAAAACCTTTCAAAAATGAAACACAAGTTATTTGTAAATCCACTTAGTAACAAATAAAGACTATGACCTAAATTCTCAGAAGTTTATTTTCAAGTTAAAACTTCTTTAAAAGAAGGACTTAAGTGAATATCAAGTATGTTTACATATTGTATATTATTGATTTAATAATATATTTTCAACATTGTTATCAAAATTCTAAACATATTATAAGCAATTACAAATTTTGGAAAAATTTAAATTTTTTTTTTAAATTTTTTTTTAAAAAATAAAATTTTTAAAAGAACCTACTATCATCTACCATGGAATAATGTTGATCAGGCAAAATCTGTACTTTCTTTTTGAGGGTATTAGATTAGAAAATTTCATAACAGTTTCCTTTATTTCTTCAAATCTATGACACAGGAAGCAATTTTTTTTAATGATTGTATAATAATAAAATAAAAAATAAAAAGGTCACATTTTTTCCTAAGATTTATAAAATGATTATAAACATTCTTGCTAATGTTTTAAAATCTGCCATGAAAACAAAGTTATGGAGCCTATCTCAGCCATTAAATGAAATGAAAGCTATGCATATCAGACTCTTCACAACTAGAAAAAAATCATAATTATCAGAAATTGACCATTTCAGCAGTTACTACAGCATGACTGATTGCTTATAAATCATGTTCAATGAAGTTACACAACACAGCTAAAGAACAATTATAGTATGAATGAGTTAATATTAAATATTATGATTAAAGCTAAATTTCAAATTGCATACCAATAAAAAAAAAATTATATTTGGTATTATTATAAAAAAGTTCACCATTGCAAAACAAGAACATGCTAAACTCTGAATAGCAAGTGAATAAAAGTTTGATTAACTGCTTCACAAAATAGTTACCTCTGAAACTTTAAAAAAATATATAATTAATTATATAAGCTGAATAGAAAAACTTCACATACACTCTAAAAATTCTTGAGTTTGAAAAAATTTTACAGAAAAATCTTTAGTGCATATAAAATAACATTTTCTTGCATTGCACTTAAAAACACATTTATTTTTTATTTAACAAAACACATTTTTGAAAATATTAAGAAATATATTTATAAACTATTAAAATATGAAATTGTTAAATGCATATTTTGATTTACTTAAGGTTCATTATTTGTTTGGTAAAAAGTACTGGTATGAAATTCCTTTTAATAAATAAATTTTGAAAAAATTAAAACTATTACTTTTTATTGTTGAACTACATATACTTAAAAATCTATGCATACAGTATTATTTTGCCTTTAAAAATAAATTCTTTTAAATTTGTTTTCAAAATGTAACAGAATAAAAAAGTTTTATGAAATTTAAACACTTAAAAATATTTTTATAATACAAAAGAACTAAAGGTTTAAATTAAAATAAAGTACACATAAATTGTACAATACAAAACTTACTTGTGCAATATTTTTTTCTGATTCGCCAACATACGAGGAGTATATCTGGGATGGATTTGCAGCAAAAAAATTAGCATTGCACTCAGTAGCTAAGCCTCTTGCCAGAGTAGTTTTACAGCATCCAGGAGGACCAAACAAAAGTACACCTCTAGGACAATGAAGATCAACTTTCTCAAAAATCTCAGGATGGCTCAGTGGTAGCTCTATACTCTTTCAAGAGAGAGAGAAAAAAAGCTTATCAAAATTTAATTTCCTAAAAGCACAAATTTTTTTAAATATTAACAAAATTTTTCAAAAATCATTTTAAAGAGAAAGAGGAGAAAAAATTTAATAATTTACAAATGTTTTTATATATTTTACTCTAAAGGAAACATATGTACTTTACTGTTTTGCTGATGCAAATCTCACCAAGTTGGTGTTACTGGTGACAACACACAATACACACATAAAAAATATCAATAAATTAGTTCTCATAGGCTTTTCACCCATTTTTGATATATTATGAAGAAGACGTTACTGTTAAGAAAAGATCATGATTTGTTTTGAAAATGTGGTGGTAAAAGGTAACAAGCGAAAATATTCCATTTGGAGTTATTTATATAACTTTTGGCGACTTCATCACCTGTGCTGGCAAAATGAAAAAGTACCAAAACATATTCAGCATATTAATATAATTATATTAAATTCATATATCTTAAAATTTACTTAAACTCGCAATCTTATCAAATTGAAAGTAAAAGAATATGAAAAAAAAACCCTCATTATTATTAAATTATTATATAATATGGACTGTAAATCTATGTCAATGCAACCTACCTTAAAAAAAAAAAAAATTAGGAGTCCAAGCTAAAAATGAGATTTCTAATTTATATATAAAGCTATTTAAGAAAAAAAATGCCCCAGCATACTTTTTCTAACTAAATGAAATCAACGAAGAAACACATAATCAATATTAATACAGTTCTTACTTATATACATGGAAAAAATACATCATTTTGATTACATTAAAATTATATGCATTGATTCAATTTTAAACAATTTATATAAAATTCAGCGTATATACGTATTATCACAACCTATAGGTAAGATTATATGAATTGAAGCACATGGAATTCCAATTCAGTGCATACAACACATAGGAAATAAGGGTTGCCAACTTGGCGAGTTATTAATAGAGTTGGCGATTGTTGCGATAATATGCAAGTACCAAATTTAGCTATTATCAACACCTGGTAATTCAGATACAATCAAGAATCACCATGTAGAGGAGCTGATGCACATTAAGTTCGTCAAAGCTTAGTCCTCATATAGGCATAGTGTGGAAATCGAGAAACAGGGGTACCAGCTGACACATTATCTTTGTCATTTGATAATGGTCCAAAAATATGCCAGAGGTCTGCCAAAAGTGCCAACACAGTCCCCATGTTTCTTCTGTGTTTGACATTAATAAAACAATCAATCAGTCAGAAGACAGTACAACATCTAGTAATGCAATTTTCAGTCTCCAAACTTCCTTATCAAACTCATGTGAATTTCAAAATCATAGTTAGCATGAATGATAATCTTTGATAGAATAAAGAAATAATTTCAAAAGAAAATATAAATAACATTAAATAAAATATGCACTAAAGGTATAAAAAAATTATATGTATACAAACCATTTGAAGTCTTTCTTTGATTTTCTGCACTCCAACAATATCTTTCCAATAAACAGGCTTAACTCTTAAATTCCATTCTGATGTTTTTAAAACAGAAGGTGAAATTGAAGGAAGAGCAATTTCAAAATCTCTAGTGGTCAAACAAATAACTTTGTTATCTTTACTAACCTCCTAGAAATGATATTTCTCACTTGAGGTGAATGTTTAGTGAGCAAGCAGATCATACAACTTTTATATGAATAAAATATCTAATAATAAACCAAATAAATTTGTTTAATATCAATTCACAGTAAGACAATTCTTATAAATGTAATATTTATTTAATGACAATACACATAGATATTTTTATATCAATATGTTACTTTCAAATGATCATATAGGCATTTTATTCAGAAAATTAATTCTTTATGTAATGCATTTTAGAATATATATAAGATGTTTTCTATTTAGTATGACCTGTAGCTGTTGTTGTTGCTAATCTTCCAAAGACTGAATAAGTCAGACAAGATCGATTTAACCATCCATTCTTAAAAGTCAAGCACAAGAAGGGGCTACTATTTTCTAAAGTGATTCCTACAGCTCAAGATATGCTCGGAAGAAAACTGATGATCCTGACATTTGGCTCAGGAGACTTTTGTTCTGAGAATAAATGGCACTTCATCTGGCCACTGACACGACATGAGAGCAGGAGCCTATGTCCCACTCGAGGGCTGGAGCCAGACCAGGTCTATCACTCACATACCAATAATGAGTGGGAGGCAACTTCTACTCTACCAAATTTTGAGATACAAAAGAGTGGAAGATGAAGGAGTTGGAAAACTACAGCCCTTTTTTGTCTGCCATTTCATTGCCATAAAAATTGATTTGGGATAAGATTAACTGAAAATGGATATTATGGTACAGCGATAAAAGTTACCCCCAATTTAGGATGGAGAAACTAGTTTCAACACCAAGAAATCAGTTCTCAAGGTGTTGGAGTGAGCTATGCTACTGGAAAAAAATCCAAAAGTCACTATATTTCTTGGTTAAAATAACCTTATAAGTCCTGCATCAAAGGCTATTAATTCACTCCTGAAAATAAAGCAGAAGTCTGGATAATTCTTTTTGAGAGTTAATTTTTCCATAGGCATATTAATATAGATACTACTACCTTCTTGGCCTAATATTTTACTGCCATAAGTATAAATTTTAATTCCATTATTGAGGATGTTGTTAATTAACTACAATGCTAAATGTCTAAGGTGGAAGTGCACCTTGGAGAGTCAAAACAAGACATTGGATATGCTTGGGAATTCAGAGTCTGAAATAAACCACAAATATTTAGGATGCTTCTCATAGATAACTTAACTCAGTGGTGCAACAGCCCATGGCCTACTGTGTCCATCTCAGTATACATGACCTTGTGCCCTGAGGAGCATGAGCAGATGTTCTGGTCAGGTGGTCAGTCTGACGGAAAACCCCAGTATTAAATTCCCAAGCAAACTTGGAACTTATTTATTGACCCACTGAAGGGATGAAAGGCTGAGTTGACCTTGCAAAGCCCAGGGTTTGAACCTCAAACCTGTGGCATGGAAGCGCGATGCACTACCACTCAGCCACTTTGCTTCACTTCTCATAGATAAGCTCCTGATTATCTTATCTAAGTTTATGCTGGTATTTATACAGGTACTTATTTGCACTAAAAAAATGACAATAGATTTAGAAGGGTTAAAAAATAATTTTAGCTCTGCTGCAAAGTTTGACAAAGTTGTCTGAGCATCATTGAATTTTAACTCCAAATCAGAAATATCAGTACCAAAGCTCCCGAGAACAATGTCGTCTGCAAACATTCCAATTCTATCCCAAAAGAAAGTGCCATCTCTACACTAGCCAAATACACAGAAAAAAGTGTAGAGATAATAACTGAACCCTGAGAGATGCCTTGGTTGAGTTTAAATGTGTCTGAGAAAGTTTTAAAGGTTTTACCTTATCTTTTCTATAGGAAGTCTGAAAGACCTCATTATAGTATGACCTTCCAAATCCCATTGGTTCCACATCCACATGACAATCATTGACCAATGTGAATAACAATATTGCAGAATGATTGACCACTCTAGATAAGCACAATCCTACTGCCATAAAATTCATTCCAACACATGCTGGCAGTTGTTTTTTTCCATGTTGTTCTTATTCCAAGCACAACATGGAGTTCTCAAAATTAAAAACGCAATGCTTAGCTTTCTTTTTATACAGAACTTGAAATGTTATATCGCTCTCTGGCATTGTTTGATTATGCTGAAATGCTAATCATTTGAATATTCCAGCATCTTCCTTAGAGAATTTGAGATTTGTTATAGCCTTCATGGTATTGCAATTTTAATGGCCAACAGTATACTTCAGGAAAGTAATAAAATAAACCATAACATTTTCAATTGTTTGAAGCATTGCATATATTGTACTTATCTACAATAATACATTCATATTCAAAAACAGTATTTTACTACATAAAAAGGATAAAATATTTTTTTTTAAAAAAAGGGAAAAATTAATGTAGTATGAGAGAATGAAAAACTAATGTAGTATGAAAAAGAATGAAAAATTAATGTAACAATGAAAATGAATGTAACACAATTGCATTTTACTTACTTTGGCATGAATGGACCTAGTCTTTAAATTAATTGTTTCTTGGATCAGACAAACAATATCACAAGGTAAAAAGCCGGGTATCAATCCAGCTATTCTTTCATAGTCTATCTCACAAAGATATGATTTAGTTAAAGCTTTTAAAATTTCTTTGTGTTGGTTAATAGTTGGAATTCCCAGGAATATCTGTAAAACATTATAAAAATTTAATTTTTCAAGAAATTGTTAAGCTAAAATGCTACATTTCTAAAAAAAATTTAAGTCTTTAAAGTGTTCCTCTGCATTTTAGGAAGGGGGGAATACTTATTAGAATCCCTATATA
>BMAV01016005.1:0-30112 GCA_019973955.1 Trichonephila inaurata madagascariensis | reverse complement strand
AATTCCCCTTCTTTCTCCTTCTCCAGAATGGGACAAGTTTTCCCCGGGGAAAAAGAAATGGAGGGTTTTTCAAAAAACAATATGTAAAAGTTGCTACTATATTATTTTTAGTTCCGGAAAAAAAAAAACATGAAAAAGCTCTAATTTTTAAAAACAAAAGATTCAAAATCCACTGCCAAAGAGTTAAGAAAAAAAGCAGAAATAATTTTACTCTAATTGCAGTCATAAGTTTAAATTTAAGAAAAAAAAAATCCAATTTTGTCTTCCTAGATCACCGTATCTAGGATGAAATAGTGGATTTTTTTTTTAATCTAAGATTTTGTTCGACTTAAAAGATGAAACTTTTTTTGAAAAGGAATTTTTTTTTAACCGTAAAAATAAAAGTCGCTTAAAACTGGTTACAACTGGTTGAAAACTGACGTCACTGTCGACTCAAATACGACATGACGTGTTTAAGCAAAATAGAACAATGAAAAAAAAAAAATAATTTTTTAAAAATGTTCGAAGTCTGTATGTAACAATCAAATGATAAGGATATTTGAAGGGGAAAAAAAGGTTTGTACTAACAATATATCATTATTAGTATTATTATCAATTGAATATTTTTTGAAAATATATAGAAATATGTATCAAAATGATATAATTTGAATATACATACTTAACATAATAATGTGAACATTCAAATGCGATATACCTTATTGCAATAATGTAGGGATACTTTCAGCACTTCCAAGAAGAAGAAAAAAGAAGGAGGGGGGACCAATTATTCTTAAAAATATGATGTGTAGGCTTAGAGTTCGGATGGATAAAAAATTGGAAATGCATCATTTTTTCTTTTCATTGCTTTTGAATTAATATATGTTGAATCGATAATGATGTTCGATAATATTTTTAAAATTCTTTATAGTATTAACACACGGGAAAACAACGCATTTGTTCAAAGATGTAATACATTATACTTGCTGTAACTATAACTTGTATAAAATATTTATCTCCATATATGAAAAAAAGGTGCTTGCGTAGTATCTCAACAATGTCAATATTCAACGTAACTCTCCAAGTTGCCAACTCCGATTTCCCATGTGTCATACGCGCTGAATTGGCAACCATGCCCTTTTCTTACAATGTCACCAATACGGTTGCGATAATACGTAAGTACCAAATAAAGATTTTCGTGGTTCTGTAATAAATTTATTTATACATAAGGTATAGTCAGTAAAAATGGGTCGTAAAAAGCTGAATTTTACTGAAGAGGAGCGCTAAGAAGAATTTGCCTGCCGCCCCATTTTCAGAGCTTTCTTCGAAATTCCGCTTACGTCACAAATCGTGATATTATAGATTTCTCCAGTAATTTCCAGAAGCCTCCATATGGTCACCAAGTCGCCAAAAACTATGCCAACTTGGCTGCATCACCAATATTTCCCCATTTCCATTAAAACGCCATTATAATGTAAGGGACACAGTTGCTTGCGATTATTGCAATTGTTATCATAACTAGGTGGGAGGGTACCCTCTGTCCTCCTAACGGTGGACCAACCTCTAATGTCAAAGTTACTATCTCCATCGGGAATGCCACCCGCTAAACTGAATTCGAAATTAGGTTGTATTGTCATGCTATTAAAAATTTTATGTATTACTGTGTAATGGAACGATTAGTAGTGAAAAACATTCAGAAGAGTATTAAGCTAGACGCTTGACACTCGACGTTTGTACGCCTTGGTGTGAATTCAGCTTTATGCAGTGTGAAGTTTTATCAGGAGATAAGAAAGGTGAACTTGTATGTATACCAAGGATCACACTGAACATTCGACAAGACAGATATGCCATTCGTACTGAAACGGAAGACTGGAATTTGCCATGACAATTAATAAATCACAGTGGAAGGGTTTAAAAAAGTCGCGGATTATGGAAGGAAACAATGTTTACTCATGGAAAATTGTATGTGGCTCAGTCAAGGTGCAGAAGCAAAGATGGAATAAAAATTCAGTGCACAATTTAGAGGAAAAAGTTATCAGGAACATTGTTTTTGAAAAAGCATTAAATTGAAGTACAGATTAAAACGCGGAAATGAAGACTTAAAATTAGTTATTTTTTTCTTTCTTAGAATATTTTAAAAAAAAAAAAATTAGAACTACATAATACATGTAAATTACAGCTTTACAATTTGAGCAGTGAGTATGAATAGTTGTATAATTTATACAATGGAAGAATTAGTCTACCATTAGGAGGACGGGGATACTCCCCCCCCCTCAGTAGAATTTAAATAAACTATTTTGAATTTCTCATCTAGGCATTTCTAGATGTGAATGTATGAATAGTTAAATTTCATACTATGTAAAACACACACGTGAACATATACGTGAAAGGGGCGCCATTGCATGCGCCCTGACACGTAACCCCACAGGCTTCGCAAGGAGGCGAGTGGCGATCACCAGAAAGAGAGCGAGATAGACCCAACCGAAGGAGAACGGATACGAGGTATGACGAACTTTTTAGCCACTAGGCAACGACGAGCGGTAAAATGTTTTAATCTAATAATTGTTTGTTTTGTCTGCGTTTTCTTTGTTATTGTTAAAAATAAAAAGTTTTATCTGTTAATTCTTCATAACATATACATATACATATACTTCAACATAACATATACATATTTTACTTTTAGCAGTAGCACTTGATATGACATCAATGAGGGAAAAAACTCTGCGCAAACATACAAGGAGTAACAGAAACACGTAAGAATATAACAGGAACTACAAAAAAGTTAAAAGGTAGTCAGACAGGAGGACCACGAAGACTTCCGTTGACCTCTGGATATGCTCCAAGAAATTTAGCGGCTCGGACAGTTAGGGGAAGGAAGCTCTTCGCTATCGCGTGCACTGCACTGATTCACTATACATATTTTAAATTAAATAAAAAATAAATTACACCACACATTAAATGGCGGGGACTAAGATAAAAAATTTTTATTAGAGCGTTCTCCATACGCTTTTACTCCCCTTTCCCCTCACCCCCGCTACACACATAACGCCCTCCCCGGGAAAAATATTTACTTGTTGCTAGGGGGTCAAAAAATTTGTTCAACACCGAACATCCACCCCGGGTTGAATGACCAAACAATTTTCAAAAAACAAATAATACAAAAAAACAATGATACACAAATAAACCCAAAAATACACAATACAGAAAACACTAATACTCAATAACAGTAATATTGTTCAATACATAAAAGGGTAAAGTACTCAAACACACAAAATTGAATTAAAAAAAAATACACAGTTTGAAATTTTCACATACATTATTCACTTAAAAAAGGTAAAATACAAAATTTAGTTATTGGACTTTTAAAAAATTCCATTTTGATCACTATTCAATTTTATTATCTTTACCATGATACACCAAAATTCACCAAGGCTAATTACACACAGGTAAATTATCTTCTTTCAAATTCCCATATCATGTATTTTTAAAATTATTTTTTTTAAAAATACTATTTATTTCTATTCAATTACTCAAAAATTATTTGACCCTTTCCCAAATCTGTTGCACAATTTTTGTTTTTTTTTTTTGCCACACAACCTGTTATGGGAACTTCAGCTTTTAAATGGCTGAATGGGACGACCAACTAGGAAATGACCAGGAGTCAAAGTGTCAAAATCGTCGGGGTCCACGAAAAGGGGTGAGGAGGGGAGTTGGAACCCCCTCAATTTTGGTTAAGAGTGGTTAAGAATTCTTCGTAAGTAAATCTTAAATTACCCATTCCCGCCTGAGGTGATATTTGACGGGTTTTCCCCCCCCCACAGGCCTCCGTGATTTGGGGCTCTTTTTTGGGGAAAAAAACTCCCTCAACACGTTCTTCACACAAAAACCCAAAAATTCTTAAATTCTTTAAGTCTTTTTTAACTCTAAATTTTGCCAAAAAATTGTAGCGTTGTCTGAAAATATATGCTCTGATTTTCCTCGTCTACTAAAAATCGCTTTAAAGCTGCAATAAAACCTCACTAGATAAATCAGTTCCCCCTTTTGGGTGAAAGCCCTTTTTTTACCATCACACAAAAATGCCACATAGACTTTATTTAAAAAATTCCCTTTTTTATTAGGATATTTAATCCAAAATGTCCACAAAATCTATTTCCCCCTTTTTTTAAAAAGGGAAAAATCGAGAAATTCTCTCGGCTGGAATTTACCCATAATTTGTGAAAAGAACGGGTTTTCCTTAAAACAATAATACAGTTATTTACAAGTTTTCTACACATATTCCGACCAAAGGCCAGAACCTTTGTCTAACAAAAAGACAGTAAAATTTTGGGGCCAACATTAAATGTCTCTTGTGAGTCATTTTAAAATTAAATTGTTAATCTGTGATTATTGGAAGAAAATTGGGGTTTTTTTTTTCAAAACACAATTTACTGTGGGGGTCTCCCTTTACTGGCCCTTTTGTAATCTAAGAATGGTGAGAATTTCTAATCTTACTTTGAGGGTTAACCATACCCTTACAGGACAAATCTTTGATTTCCGGTTGAATTCCATTTGCTGGACCAGCTTCACAAGGGTAAATGTTGAAATTTCACACATCCTTAGTGGGCCCCAAATTTTTTTTTGTTGGGTGGTTTTGAATTATTGATGAACCTTAAAATATAACTGAAAACACATAAAATTTTTTGAAAATTATTAGATACGGGGAATATGGTTCAAAAAGGGTTTTTGTCAAAATCCAATCAAAATTTTTCTCTCCGGGAAAGGGTTTTTAAATTCCCCCAAATAGGCCCTTTTATCACTAAGTAACACATTTTACCAAGGGGAAATATTTTCTTCTTGTAGGGAAAATCGGTCCTTTCCACCACTTGTCAAAGGTTTTTCAGTGAATCAGCCGATGCCCTCGTTAGAAGATCTGATGGATTGTCTTTTTTGGGACAATGACGCTATAGTCTTTTTCTGTTAAAGATCGATCTCTTTTTACTGGTTGGCGACGAAACCTTCCATCGTTGCTGGGACTTCGAATCCAACTCAAACATAGTCGAATCTGTCAAAAGTAGTTGGTGTAGATATTTTCCCCTTTAGGACCTGAAACTTCCTTCGCCCCTCGCAAACAATGCCCCATTTGCTCCAAACACGTGGGAGGGTTAATACCTTTAGAGAACGGCTTTTGGAAGCTAAAAGATGTACTGAATTTTTTCAGAAATTTCAATCTAACATACGAAAACCCATATGCCTTAATACAGTGTTTCTCAAACTGTGGGGGGTGCAAGGGGCGTGATAACCCTTCAAGGGGTCCGGAACATATCGAAAATAAAAAAGGGTTAAAAATTTAAATTTTCTGGAATGAAAAAAGCAAAAAACTTTCTGATATAATAAAAAAAACGTTTTTGATATATTTTTAAATATCATCTGGTGAAAAAGGTCATCAAAAAAAAAAGATTTACTTTTAACGCTCATTAGCTATCTTTTATCCCATTAAATAAAAAAATATTTTGTTTTTTTTACTGTAATCCTACGATGAGAATTTTTTTTTTACGTTTCTTTTAACCTAAAATATTACTTTTGCTGGCTTTCGCTTCTTTATGGTTTTTTTTACTTTTTTTGGAAGTTGTAAATTATATAATTCTTTTTTTTCACAATGTGAAAGGGTTTTATGATACATGGAAAAGCATATTGAACACTTTAAAGGATTAATTGGCCAAGATTTTTTTTTTATGAGTATACTAAAAACAAAATACAAAAAAAGTTAATTCGGGGAAAAAACTGTTTATTTGTTACCAATGACCTTGACAGAGAATCCCTTCTAATATGGCGGGTTTTTAAGGGGGCTAAAATAAATTTGGGATAACATATCCCCTTTTTTGGGAGTGGCAAACTTTTTTTTTTTAGAATCTTAAGGTACCTGTTTGACCGATTTCCCCGGGCCCGGCCACTACAAAAAATATTTTCGGACATGCTGCATTTTCCTCTTTGAATAACTTAGTGGTTTTAATTGTGATGTTGTACGACTGATTATGGTTTATAAATGTAAATGAGCAAAATATAAAAAAAAAATTCGGTTAATCTGGATCTTTTGAAAGGAAATTGAAGCTTAAAAAAAAGGGGAAAACATTTTGGAAATAATGCATATTAAATCATGTTAGCAAAAAAGTAAATTTGAAAAAAGCAAAAGCAGGGGCAAAAGGGAAAATTTCCTGGTTTCATTAAGAACTTTTACAAAAAAAATATGAACCCATGACCCAACGCCCCAAAAGGGTAAAAACGTCGGTGTTAGCCCCCCAGCCAATCGGGGAAAATTTTTTTCGGGCGAGGAAACCTGAGGAGCACTTTTAAACTCGAGGGTTTTACCCCTTGGTTTAAAATCGGCAAGTTTTTTTTCCAAAAATGCACTTCCCCCCTGTAAAAGACACAACAAAAAAAAGTTAAAACGGATTTATAAATCATCAAAGGAATTAAAATTCAGGAAAAAGGTCCCCCACATTTGGAACAATTTAGTTCATTTTTTATTGGATTTTTTTCTCAAATTATGAAAGAAAAAAAGGGAAAAACCCCAGAAATAGGTAAGTATATTTTCTTTAGTTAAATTATTCACGGGAAAGGATTTTTATTTTTGTATATTAAAAAATAATTATAAAAAAAAAAAATTTGGGGATGCATCACCCCCCGCGCCCAAATTAACCTTAGTATCGAGTGCACACCTGACCCCGGGCTAAAAAACATTTTGAAGTTTTCTTCCCTTTTAAAAATTAAAAAAAAACACAATTGTTATTCTTTAAATTTTTTTATTCTTTTTTATTTTTTAAAATTTTTTCCCAAAAAGCTAATTTGCGAGGCTTAAAATTACAGTTTCATTCAAAACCGTTTTTAATATGGTATTTATTTAAAAAAACCAATTTTTACATTTTTGTTACGCGGACACTCTCCTTACAATGAAGCATTTTATCAAGAATAATGTATTATCATTTTTTAAAAAAAAAAAACTCGTGTTTATATATATATATATATAAGGTGAGTACTTCCCGCCAGTATAACAATTTTAATAATTATCAGTGACTTTATGGGCTTTTTTGCAGAGCAAAAATTTTTTTAAAAGGAAAGGGTAAAAAATTAGAAATTGAAAACTCAGAGTTATTTTTTTTATATTTAGCTCAGATCATATTTTGTTTTCAAAGTAGCCATCGCAGAAAATCCGGGTTCACAAAGGGGATGATGTTAAAAAAGGTAATGGGATACGAAAAAACTTTTTTTTTCAGTGCAGAAAATTCAGCATCCACCTCTATAAAAAATTTAAAAAAGTGATTTATTACAAAATTGCCCCAATTTTATCACTGGATGTGAAATCTTTAAAATCTCTTTTTCGGCAGTTGAGACCCCTTTTGAAATTTTTTTGAAATGGATTCCTAACCCATTCGTAACCCTTTATCAATTTGCCCTCGTCTGTGTACTTGTTGATGTTTTATTATCGTCGAATACTCGCTGCGATTTAAAAAAATATCATGATTTTGTTTTTTTAAACCACTGCCGTAAAAACTTTAAAACCCTGAATTACAATTAACGCGTGAATTATAAAAAAGGGCCCCTTCAAAGAGATTCAGTAGGGTAAATTTTGGCCAAACTGACTAAATTTTACGAGGTACAGTATTTTTTCATGTTTTTGCGGGGCATCCGTTGGGGTTTCCTAGACTCACGTGAACGTTTTGCGAAATGCCAAATGTAAAAGGATTTTGATAAAGGCAACATAGATTAGGCTTTTTTTTAAAGACATTTGTACTTTTTTGAAATGGACCTTGAAGGAAATAAATCTTTTAAATTTAAAAATTATTTCTCTTCCCGTTTTTAATTTTTAAAAAATTAAAAGAAAAAAAAATAACATAATTATAATTTTTTACTTAAAAGTAATTTACTTAAAAAACATATATAAAAAAATTTTAAAACTTAAACTTATTTTAAAACTTTGAACAAGTTTAATAAATTTTTAGCATTCCCTGGGGTTGTCTTGCAGGCAAAGTTTTTTTAAAGTTTTTAGAAATTGACCCTCTAAGTTCTTTTTCTATATTTAGCCCAAAATCTATATTTTGTCTTCTAAGGAGCCACCGCATTTTGCAATATGTTCCAATTTAAAAAAATTAAAAAAGGAAAAAAAACATAATAATTATCCTATTACTTTTTTTTTCTTAAAAAAAGTAACATATACAAAAAATTTAAAACCCATGTTATTAATTTATTTTGGTTTTTTATAAGATCGTGTATTGCAGCCCTTTTGCGTCAAAAGGGATTTTTATTGCATTCAGTAATTTATTAATGTAAAAAAGGGGGGCGATAAAAAATTTTGATTGGGAAAAAGGGGGGCCAGTATTGAAAAATTTGAGAAGCACTGCCTTAATACTAGCATCTGAGAACGATGTATTTCACACTCCGGACAGTTCCCCTTTTAAAACATTCCAGGGCATATCGAGGGGAAACTGAAGTTCACATAAGAAAAAACGCTTCAGAACACCATTGTTCAAACTTTCTAATATCTGGCGCAACTCTTCGTCCCAGTTTTGTTTTTTTTCTGCCATATTTCTTTAGGAACAAAATTTTAAATCTTATGGTGAAGGGGGACACAAATCCCAAAGGATCAAATATCCTGCCTGCAGCCATCAACAAAAATCGTTTAGTGTTCTTTCTTTTTTGAAGGAAGTCTAAGAGACCGGTCAGACGAAGACTGAGATAGTCCTTTTGAGGATGCCATAAAAGCCGCAAAACACGATGTGGATGGTTCACGAAATCCTTCATATTTAAATGATCAAAATGCTCCAAATGCCACAGTCATTTGAAATCCACTTCCGCAGGTTCATTCCTGCTTTACTCATGATTTTTGCCGCTGTGCTCGACAAATTGAATGCTGATTTTGCATCATCTTCACCCGTGACGAGATCGTCCACATAAAAGCAATGATCAAGTGTCCGCACAGTATCAGGATATTTTTCCGTGTACTTCTCTATATGCGTCTTAATCGTTGCAGCCAAAAGAAATGGAGACGCGTTCACACCAAAAAGAACTCTACATTACCAACGCTACATCTAAATCATCCATTTTCAGAAGTCTGTAATTTGTTTACAATACTGTTACAGTACGGACGTAAGTACTGTAGGGACCGAGGAAACCACTCGGACAACGTTAAGAGACAGCCGTCTTTTCTGTGACGTCATCCCTCGTGATGTAACGGACACGAAAGAACGACGCCGCTGCTCTAGGAAACCATTACTTAAGCAGAGAGTAATGGTCTAGGGCAGGGATACTCAACCTTTTTTTTCTGCTGGGCCGCATACATACGTCAGCCATTTCACGCGGACCGTATACATATGTTAGTTATTTCACGCGGGCCACCACATGAGGTCAAACGGGGAGGGGTGGGGGAGAAATGCTTTAACACAGAGATAACATTGAAAATTTAAAATGAAGAAAATTGATCAAAATATTATAACTCCTGGTTTGCTTGTTTTAATTATTATTTTGTATATATTGGGTTGAAGGGAAAATTCTGTCTTATTTTAAATAGGCAGGTGATTTTTGTTGTAAATAAAAAAACATCTGGCTAGTGAGTCATTCAGATTTTTTTTGTTTTGTTTTTTTAACTGCTGTATAATATAAAAGGAGTCCTTTTTTACTGTTCATCCTTTACTTGCAATGTTTAAAGTGAAAAACATGTCACTAGATAAAGTGCATTTACGACACTGCATTTTGTATGAATTCCCAAAAGGAAGCAACGCATCGGTTGCATGTAAAAATTTATGTGCGATATTTGGTATTGTAAATGTTCGTTCTTGTCAAAGATGGTTTGGAAAATTTCGTTCCGGGGATCTGAGCCTCCAAGAAAGTGATCGATCTGGACGACCATCCAAGATCAATAATGTTTTGCGATCCATGTCGAAAAATAATCCACGTTTAACAAGTCAAGAAATTGCACAAGAGTTTGGCATTCATCATACAACTGTTGGAGATCACATTAAATCTCTTGTGTTTGTGTTAAAGCGAAGTGTTTGGGTTCCACATGAATTAACGGAAAAGAATTTTTCTGATAGTGTAAGAATGTGTTCATCACATCTGATTAGACACAATGTGGAGCCGTTTTTGGACCAGCTGATTACTGGAGGTGAAAAGTGGATTCTTTACGAGAATATTAAGAGAAAAAAATCTTACTGCAAACCAGAAACATCATCAGAGCAACAGTTCCAAAACCAAGTATACATCAATGAAAAGTACTGCTTTGTTTGTCGTGGGACAGGAAAGGTACAGTGTACTACGAGTTGCTGAAACAGGGTAAAAACCATCAACGCGGATCTGTACTGCAATCAACTGGATAAATTGAATGCAGCTATTAAAGAAAAAAGGCCAGCATTAGCGTCCAGAAAAGGAATAATGTTCCACCACGATAATGCTCGATCGCATTCTGCAATGGTGACACAACAAAAACTGAATGCGTTAGGATGGGAAGTTCTTGTTCACCCACCGTATTCACCTGACATTGCACCATCTGATTATTACCTGTTCGGATCTCTGCAAAATTATCTAACGGAAAAAAATTCAAGCCTTTTGAAAGTGTTTCTAAGGCAGTTGCTGACTATTTCCAACTCCAAGGACGAGAACTTCTACAAAATAGGAATTTATATGTTACCTAAAAGACGGCAACAAGCTGTAACAAATAATGGAGCATATATAATTGATTAACATTAAACATATATTGTTATAAATGCATTCAAATATTTTCTTTAAAATACGACAGAACCCTCCAACCTGAATTTTATTTTTGTCACTAACACAAAATTAAAAGAATTTTAGAAACACTCCTCCACAATTTTTGCATCAGTAAGCGGTTTTAAATGATTACCAATAATATGACAAACTTCATAGGATGTCTTTGTTACTGCTGTGACATTACCACTGACAAAACACTTTGTTGCTGTTGCAAAGAATACTCACAATGGAGCCTATTTACATCTCTCGAAAGACATCTTGGAGGAAAAGTGTTATCGAATGATTCCTGTTTTCTGGTAATTTTAAATACAGCACTTTCGTGACAGATCAAACAAATGCTGATCCATGTTTGTTTTTCACTACAAAACAGTTATCCTCCAAATCGTTCGAATATTTTTCGCTTGCAAGGTACGAAAGAGTGTTAAAAATTAGTTTCGCCCATAAAAATTGTTTCTAATCTACGTTGTCTGTTATCACTAACCGTAACAAATAGAAAAAGAATATCAATCCGCAGTCGCACGACAGCAAAATTGATAGATTTGATTTCTTGTCAAAGAATTTACCACCAAATTTGTTAATACATTGTTCTAAAACTAGTGAATTTTTTAGAGCAATGAATCATGACCGGACCACTTAAAAAAGCTCGGTGGGCCGCATGCGACCAGGCATCATCTCATAACCGGCCTCTTTTCTAGTAATTTTGCAATATACTTACTGAACAGTGATGCGCAAACAAAATCCTGCGACCAGTTTTGTTTCTTATGCCATTTCAAACAAGTACGAATAATGAATGCGAGTAGTTTATCGTGATTTACTCTATAGGTTCTTCGAATTTCCACTCTGAGTGGGCTCCCTATCACATACAACAGCCGCATTCTGACATTATCTGAAGGTAACACATCCGGAATAGTGTATTCATCTCGGTGGTCTAGTAGTTTGGTTTTAACGCTCACCAGACACATGCCTAATGGACACCTTATAGGGCACCCAAAGTATTGTCGGTATACAAGACACCCGTGGACTCCGAGGAAAATCACGTTTCGAACGTTATCTCAGCGGACACAAGAGATTATGTAGGTTTCATTTTCTGAGTGTGAGAACCGTATACAAAACGATATATTTGGACATCACTCAATATAGACTTTCAGTCTTTCTTTGAACTAAATACGATTAAGGAGTTTATGATTTCGTTAAATTTTTTACCAATGAAAACTTTAATTTAATATTTATAACTTTAAGTTTTTTATTCTTGACTCTCCAATGTGGTAGTGGTCCTTGTACCATCATATACGTCCTAATATTATTAAAAAATTGAAAACTCACCATGTTGAGTTAATGGTGAAAAATTTTATGTGTAAGGCTAAAAATTCTTGCATCGACAGTGTGGAAAGTAGGGAGTGATGTGCCAGCTCAGGTGTAGTCCTTGTTACTTGACCATGGTTCAAAATGATGAAATCGGTAGACAATAATTCTAGTACGTCTCAAATTTGGACGTTAATAAACAGGCAATCAACCTGACACTTGAGATTTGCCAACCAATGATTTGGTCCCATTACGCTAAGCCGTGCCAAACCCTCATTGATAACGAAAAAATCGAGTAGCTGAGATCCAAACTAAACTCTAAAATTGCAAAAAAGAAAGGAAAGAAATGTCAATAAAAATGAGAGTCCGAGATACATAAAAATCCCTAGGGCATCTCGTATGCGTGTTATTTATGTTTACCAAAGACAGCTAACTTCTTTCGAGAAAAGAAAGCTCATTCAGTCCTCAAACCCAGAAACTACATAACTGACACTTCTAATTATATACTGCTTGTGTTATTCAAAACAACAATCTCATTACTTTTGTATTCTACTTACGCACACATGTCCGATCTCTGGTGACTTTCTATGTACTGCATTACCATGACTCTACTTACAGCCCCCTCATACAGTAATTTACACTTCATACATTAAGATATAGTCCAAGACAAAAAACAATTGCACCTGGAAAGAGTTGACCAGCATGACTGTAATTTGAAATTATGGTACATTTTCGGAAATGCAAAAAAAAAATGATCAAATTTTCATGTTTGTACGAGCATGAAAGACAACTTTCGAACACAGGTCATAAGAGCACATTTAATAACGAGACAATTCATTTAAATACGTGCTGTTTTATCGATTACTTCGTTTTTCCTTGGAGAAAAATAACTTTGAGAGTTTGATTGATGCCGAATAGTCCAACTCCCAGAAAGCGAATGGTTATAATCAATAGATTATACTGCTGGCATTCAACCCAGAGGCGCCGGCAAATGATGAATACGTAGTGGATCCAGTTATACACAATCCTCTTACTTCATTGCATCCGAATGCGGGTCACTAGTCATAAAATATGAAAAGAAGAAATGAGGATCCTCTAGCATAATGTATCACAAGATAAAATTCATACCTTCTTGTATAGAAGAATGCAACTGATTTCAAATTTCGTAACATTTTTTCATCAACTGATAGATATTAATACGCTCTAAGGTCTTGAAATTGTAATTATACAAGTTTGTGTTTTCCGCACATATAATTTCAAAGAAAATTATTGTTTTGTAAGGTGCTTTTTATATATATATTTTTGAATTTTATCCTTGTACGATCTCCACCTTAGATTTTATTCAGCCTGCATTTTTATAAACTCATTAAAAACATTGTTTTTTAAAAAGCTATTCAGTGTCTATGTATAAATACATTTTAATATAAATATTCTAATTTAATATTTGCAATGTAGACAGTTGATAGGTTATCAGGGACATGGCAGATTAAAATATACTACCCCACTATAATTAATTATTTAATTTTTAAGGAAAAATGCGGTGGAGTACAGTAAAAAATATTCGAATTAGGCGCATTTTAGTAAAACGGGTGTTTAATGCTTTTTTTATATTTAAGGCGAGATAATTCTTGGCCATTCTTCCATGATGATTTCAATGTACAAATCCTATAAACTGATATTATTTCACGCTAACATTACAGTTATCTTAGAACAGCATTTGACCTAACGGCCGCATTAACCCAGTGATCGTGATCGAGGCCGAAAATATTTTAATCTGCATTCGGGTCAAATTCCAGAGTCTTTTAGATGGGCTCATTCAATCGGAAGTCTATCCAAATTCTCACGTCGATATTGAGAGTAGGGTGCTAGCTTGGGTGTCAACCTTGTCATTTGATTGTAGCTCAAAATTGTAACGCTGATTGGCAGACTGTGAACTGAAAAAGTGGACGATCGAGGTTCCTCTGGGTATAGGAAGAAAATGGGGGATATGCAAATGATGAGCATTTAAGCGCAATCGAAAGACTTAGAATGGCCTCTCAAACTGTGTAAAATGAAAGTTACGCAGTGGGCTTATTTAGAAATCACATTTGAATGTTGGTTGTAGTGAGAAGATTGTGTTATGGCTCGTATAAGAAGGATAAATGGCTATCAGCACGTGTCGAAATTCGATAGCGACCTATCGAGAATGCGGTTTATCGTTCCACGATATTGTTATTCGTATTTGTCGGAAAATGGGCTTATGAGGGTTACACTGAACACCAAGCAGAATCTTAACGTCCTCCGGTTATCAATACCCGAAAGGACATGACGTCAGAGTGGCTTTGCAGGTAAGTCAAGTGTCATGAAGAAGGCTTGTTTGCAGCACTACAAGACTGCCTGCACGAAGACCATTATTGCGGCTTCCTTTGACTACTGTGACGATTGAGAAGCGTGACCTTGGTTAATTTAAATATTTACGTCACAGCTATTGTTTACAGAATCATGCATTGAAGTTATTAAAAGATTGTTAGAGCTATTTGTGAGAGGAGCCACCGCTCCCGGCTAAGTTCTCTCCCTTCTCCCGTCGGGTCAAAGCCTTCCTCTTCTCTACCCTCTCTCGGGGATCTTGCAATTCTTGTTTCATCCTCCGGTCGGTGGAAACAGGTTCCTCGGGGGTCAAGGGGTGGTCTAAGGCTGCCACGCCTCAACCCTCCGATGCCCAGCTGTCGGATGCACGTGTGAATGTCATTTCCACAAAAAAGGAGCCGACCACAGGTGTGAGATACTACGTTACACTACTCAATGACAAAATGGGATACAGGCAGTGGTGTAATATACACCCCCGCATCACGAGAAAGACCCCAAAACCGGGCTGACACCAAGTAGTATCCTTGGTAAGATCTAGCTTGGCGCCAAAATCTGACTTTGCAAGGGTGCCTGAACATTCCCCTTTACGCTACTGCATACAGGAGGGGCACCATGTCGTCTTTTCAGATGAGTCCTGGTTCAACAAACAGTATCATGATACACATATACGTGTCTGAAGGTACCAAGGAGAATGTATGTGGCCTGTTTGTTTTCGAAATTCTCATACGATCCCTGAATCGGATATGAAGGTAAAAGTTCGCTTACAAAGAAAGTAGTTGAACTGGTGTACAGAACTGCCCTCTCAGCTCAACTTAGAATACCAAGATTAGACCTTGGCTCTACTAATGATAAGTGACATCATTGTAATAAACATTTACTATGTGAATGTGAAAAAATCAAGCAAAGTGGTTTTAAATTTTACCATTTCAAAAATAAAAGTCGCATCAATGAAGGCGGTTAATTTACATCGATTTGACCAGCTAAGAGCTTTAGTGGCAGCTCGCTTGAATTCTAAAGTGAAAGAAATCCTCCGCCAGAACAAGGAGTGCAGTAAAGGGATTTTCGAGGTATTCCAAAATACGGGATACCCGAAAAATATGTCTACCCCTTCAAATATTGATTGCTGTTCCGTAGTGAAGTGTCTTGGCGACGGAACACGTCCCCGCTTGTACGCATGCTTGGCTATATTCATATATTATTGTAACCCTACCTAGGGTCAAAGCTTGTATAAGACTACGTAAACGCGTTGAGTACGGACGCAAACATAGCGTTCCTAACGTTGTTTAATAAGTATAGTATATTTAAAAAATTGATTAATTTTTTAAATATATTTTGGAATATCAGTTCATTGCTTTTTAACTCATTTGAGTTCTTAAGTACGCAAACTCCGAACAATTATAAATAAACAAAGATATTCATTTATGGTTTTTTTATGTTCTATTTTTTAGTTCTTTTTCTTACAATGTTTTGTAGCATGATTTCAATGTGCTCACCATTAGTCGCACGCACCACATCGAATCTGTACGAGATTCCACGTTCCATCAAATATTACAGGATCAGCATGCTGAATGGCCTGCTTGTAATTTGAATTTTCTGTTTATCATTGTTACGAACTACAGATTGGTAGATAGATTTTTTCACGTATAAGGGTGTGGATATCTGGACGGCTACAGTATTTGATCTCTTCTTCCCATTCATCGCCCGGGAAAATTTTAACAAAGACGTTTTGCACTTCCAAATTCCATTGTGTAGAGCTCCCTCCTGCTGAAAAATGCTATTGGGTTGCCAATTCTGCACTTGAGGAAATTTTAAGTCTATCAAGGTCAGAAGAGACAATTTCTTCGGAAGAGAAAAAGGCCCAATAATTAGACTCTTGCTTCCTTCTTACGGCATGAATATTTTTTAATCCCGGTTCACTACGTCAAAAGGTTTTTACCTTTCTTTTTTTTAACACTTCTCCAGAAATTTTTTCGACGCCCTTTTTTTCATGCACAAACCAGCCGTAGCATTTTATGCACTACTTTATCCACGGTTGATTTCGGTATTTGTAACTGTTGGACCTCCCGGCGAAACGCGGCTTAAGCGCTGAATACAAAGAAACAATTCCTCAACTCATGTAACGTCTTCGCAGCTTCTGCAAGGGACTTTGTTTTAAAAAAAGCTGCCTGTTATGAATCTTTTATGCAACTTATAAATTGTGAATTTCAAAGGAGAACTTCGATTGTAGGTGGTCCGAAATTCACAATGTACCTGAGTTGCAAATTTTAATTCGTTAAATCGTACTATATAATTTGAGCTTGTTCTTGTTGAGAAGCCAATTTGAAAATATTGCAAAACATGCACATAGGCCCATCTAATTTACACTTCACTAAGCACAAATTTCAATATTTTTCTTATGAAACTGTAAATAAAAGTCTTTGTTTATTTTAAATTCACAGTTTTGAAAGTGTAACCATACTTTTCGGACACCCTATATTTCTGTTCTGGATTTAAAAGCTTATTGAGATAGAGAAAACATGGACACAACTCGTGATTAACAGAGTGCAGTAGACGGATAAGAATATAAATTATAAAAATATAATAACATGATTTTTTTTTTAATTTTTGGAACGACCTCTTTTCGTCCTAGCTCTTTGTTTCACTTAACACGGCAATTTTTTGGAACGAAAGTCCAGCACGGGAGTTACCTATTTATCGGAATTGTACCCTTTCTATCAAAACATGTATATATGTGTCAATATCTACAGGGACGTCTTAAAGCATGGGCCAACTGGGCATGGTCCTCACCCTCGAGGGGGGGGGGACCTCGTTTCCTTCTCAACTCAGTCTTAATAAGATCATGATCCGAATAATTTGTTTTGGTCACATATTATTCCCGTACATATTCTCCAGAAAAGGGGGAAAAAAATTGATGTCAACTGAAAAGGGGAGACTGTACTAGTATGTGATGACAGTTGTCCATGTCTGGTTCTATATATAGACCTAATACCATAAACAAGCCTTCAACTCATGTATTCGAAATGCGGTCATCGCTCAAGCCAGTTTGTGCATAGGTTTGTAAATTGTGCACCTTTATTTATTTCAAATTACCCTTTGGACGAGTTTTTGATAATGCTTTTCTTCTTTTACATAGGGCCTCAAAATGTCTTAAGACATCCCTGATGATATGGCAATTACTTTGTTCAAATTCGTAAATAATTCAATATCACATTTCAAATGTTCTTTCTTCCATTATTAATAATGGATAAATAAAAGCTCTTGCCTATCAGATTGTGAGGCGAGGCAATAGAAACGACAAGGAGGTTGAAGGGACATACACGTTTATTTATACGAAAGACAAGACTAAAACTAAAGCGTACATTCGTAAACAAGCGATTGCAGCGCCGCTGCACTTAATATTTCAACACTCTTCGAGGGCCGTGGGTAGCCTAATGGGTTGAACGGGCTCCAGACCGGAAGGCCTGGGGTTTGATGCCCGATTAAATACCCTCCAGTACACACGGAGTACGTGCTCGTTAAATCAGTGGGGCGAAAGTCTTGCGGGGTCGCAGCTGAAACCACGAGTGCAGGGGGCTGGGGAAAATTTTCCCCCCCCTCCCGTTCCATCCTAAATTGTGGAGGGGGAGATCGGTGGTGTCCCCATCTTTGAAAAAATCTATCTCCCTTCGGGGGAATTTCATCGAGCTATATCGTACTGTCCTGTATGGTGTCGCCGGCCAACGACAGGGACATCAGCCCCTTGCCACGATGAATTTTGTGGGCTTCGATCTGACTACGTCAGACAGAGGGCATGAGCAACAACAACTCTTCGAATTTAAGATTTCAACACCCTTATTTATTTGTAATTTTTAATGATTCTGTCAAAAACAGGATGCAAGTTCCATTAGGAATGTCGAATGTTGAGGATCGATGATTCATCCACAAGTTTGTCAAGTTTAACTGACAACTTTAGCTGGGCAATTTAATTTGGCGACACTCAAATTGCTTTCTTTACGAAGGCAGAGCAGTGCGAGGAACCCCCTCCATCTCTTGCCTTTCAAAGATAATTAATTTATTAATAGTAATTTATGAATTTCTAATTAATACATTTTCAATTATTTATGCAGTGATGTGGGTATAAACTGTCGTTCTATGCCTTTTCATTAATTTTGACTTAAGGCGATGGTGGACTTTCTCAATGTCAGATTTCGGTCAAAACTGCGATTTGGATTTTTTGTATACTAATACTATTTCTTATATTGTATACAATAATTATGTCAAAAACTTCTGTCATTTTGATTAATAATTACTGAATTTTTTTTTTATTTCAATCAAATAAATGTTTAAAATGCACTTTTCTTAGCTCGCAAATTTTCCCTTTTCATTGTTACGTAAAATGCTCCTTAAGTTTCAAATTACATCATATTTCTTTGAAATTTTCACAAATAAAAGAGGATATAATTCACAAATTAGTGCATTAGTTTTCTAAAAAAATTAACGGATCATATTTTGTGCTATTTTGAATACTTTGAATGTGTGATAATTGGCAAAATATTTCATATAGTATTGAAAATTTGTCTTTTTTTCATCAAATTTTATTCGGAATTTAAAATCCATGCACAAATATATTTTATTGTAGTTCATAAATATATAAAACGAAAAAAGTACATATCTTAAAAACTAATGCGCAAGGAGCATTTTTAAACATAGTTTTAAAAAATTTAATTTTTTTAAGAAAATCTGTTTATAGTAATTTTTTTAAAAAGTATATTTTAATTGTGAAATATAATAATCATTTACTGCATCGATTCCATTCTCAACTAATTAAGTGAACAATTTAAGAAATTAGTTTTAATGGTCCACAGTCCCCGGAAACCGAACAACTCAAAGCCATAGCTTTGGAAACTATTGACAATCAATTTCCAAAATGTAAATAGCTACTTGTTTTTACTGATGGCTTCCTTCTAGATAGATATCATGGTGCTGGAGCCGGTATATTTTGAAAATTGTTTAGCTTTTACCTACCATTAGTTATTCAATTCCTACCATTACATCACTTTCTCCCTGTTCAAATTTTCAGTCGTTAACAAAATACTTTCTATTCATCCATTCAAGTTCAAAGATATTTTTGAAGTGATAACTTCTTTAGGCGCGTTTTGCTAGAGAGTGAACTTGAATGATGCGTTTTAAAAAGTCAAGCGTTGTTACGCTTGGGTTTGTAACGCTCGTAGCAATGGTAACAATACTATTGAATCATTTGGATTTAATGAGTCATGTATCGTTGAAATTTGTGCAGTGAAATGTAGAACAGAAAATGGACAAATAATTCTAATGGTTACTATTTATATATCAAAGTGTAGAGAAAATTATCGAATTCATTGACAAAAATTGTGACGGGACCCCGCGTCTTTTTTCTCTTTATGACCTCTGGGTTTCGGGGGGCCAAGATTAAATGGAAACCCTTTTCCAAAAAACCCAAAAAGTGAAATGTGAAGAGGAAATGAAAAATAAAATAGCTTTTAAAAAACAGAATTTCAGTGTCGAATGGAAATTTTGGGGGAATTTATGTTTGAAAGTGATAAAAGCGTGAATTGACAGCCAATTGAAGTTACCTTGAAATTGGGCCATTAGGAAAAGGTGCATACCATTCCCGCGCGAACGCCCTTCATAAGATTAAAGCAAGTTTGGGATTAAGGTAGGATTGAATATTTGATATTAGGACTAGTAATATTATTAGAAGTGAGATTAAATATTGATAGTGGTCCAAGTTACGCGATTCGATATAACTATTACTGTGTGTTTGTTCGTCGTAGACTTTTATCATATCATCTAAATTGTTTACGTTTAAAGTTACATTCTTAATAAAGTCATATTAAAATTTAAAATGTCTGTTTTTTTTTTGTAAGCCCTACAACCTCTAGCTCACCGGAAATCAAAGAAACGGTCACCTTAGGAGGGCAGCCAAAATTTGTTTGAAACCTAACCGGATCAACTCTTCTGAACAAATTGCATATTATTTTAAGTGGGGATTTTATGGAAGATTATTCAAAAGACAAATCAAAGCCTTTAGTAAATTTTTAAAAATCAAAATTCAATTTAATTATGTCAAATGATCCAAATGAAAGCACGACAAAGTACGGCACAATGCTTGAAATAATTTTGAATCTCTTAAGTATTTATAACCTATTTCAGCTCCATAAACTATTGTTTCTTTTTTAGAATACAATTAATTCACAAACATGATAGTACATTTCGGAAAAAATATTGCTTTATGAGTACAGACATATTAATAAATAATTTTATACGACAATACGAATATCCCCTTGTTTTTTATTCACCTAACTAATCCCTGAAAAACTACATTACGAAATTTGAAGTTATCCCTTCTATCGTGTGGTCATAAGCACACACACACTTTTTTTTAAACTTGTAGTGGATGACACTTGATGTTAATAGATTTTTTCAAATATTAATTCATTAGTTAAATTAAAAAATGAATAAATTGTAACAAACAAAAATAATAGTCCAAAAGCATATTTTGAAAGGAAAATCGTTCGTTTGTGTAGGGAATAGTGGGTTTGGACTTCTAATCCCAAAAATCGAGGGTCGAATCCCCTCTGGGATTCATAATTTCTGGGAAAGGATTTTTTTTAAATATATATTATTTTTTTTAGAATAATTAAATTTTAAATTTAAAGAATAAAAGAACAAGCAAACCAAAAATATTCTAAACCCTATATATAGAAAGGAAAATATAAAAAATTAGGGAAAATTGTTTCTATTTTTATCATTAATGTTGGTTTTTGTCATGTGTATATACATTTTTTTAATTGTAACTATTTAATAAAAAGTAACTAAAATAAAACTTTTCTTTGTTGTAAGAATCGACTTATTTTTAAAAAATATATTACTTGTTTTTACTACTGCCTTCAATGGAGAGTATTACAGTAGCGGTCGAGAAACTCTCACTTAGAAGCCCTGAGTTCAAATAATCCAGTGGTGTAACGGAGAATATTAGCCCCCGAAAAAATCAGGTTTGGGGTCTCAAGCCAGATCAAAAAGGGTAATTTCCCGGCGTCAGTCGGGTTTGGGGACCCCCCTAAAACCCCTGCCCCCTCCCCACTATGCGAGAGTTGTGGGGGTATACGTTATGCCATTGCCGTAATCTTTTCCGACCCTAAATCGGCATTACAAGCTTTATCTCAAAATTACCTCTGTAATACACAAAGAATTTTAAAGTTCAGATTGTGTTTAAAAGATTTTCTTCATAAATTTTTTATTTTCATTGGGTACCGGCTCATTGTGACATTGCTGGGAAGGAGCAAGCTTGCTAAGAAAGGAGCCCTTGTGATCCACAATTTTTAATACCTTAAAGTTTTTTACTCTTATGACCTTTAAGTATAATTTTAAAATAAAAGTTGCGGAGGACAAGAAAAGGAATCTTGAACAAACCCGTCCAAGCCCCGAGCCTCCCTTTTTTTATTTTGATTTTTCCTGACTTTGGTCAGCCCTGTTTGGGGTAGCCCCGCACTAAAAAATTTTGTTTACTACAAAATAGGGGGAAAGTATACAAGGGATAGGTGTTGTGAAACCCTTTTGTAGGGCCAGGGGTTCCCGTGCTCTATACTTCAATACAATAAAAGAGAAGTTAAACTATATGAGTGTTTCAAACTCTATTGTAAAAACTCCTTGCTTAACACGCCAAACCTGATAACCATCGATACATCGCTAAAAATATATATAATTCTAATCCTGGACGCGTCATTGCGATCTGCTTTTGCACCACCGCAGCTTCCTTCTTTAGCTTGAAAGTAAACAGCGGTTTGTTCCCACAGAGAAAATCAACATCATATTTCTTTGTGGTAGTGGCAGTAAACGGAATTTTTTGGAAGAGTCCGGGGGAAAAATTCACCATTCTTGTATCATTTTTTTGATTTTGTCGATTTTAATAACAAAACACAGTAAAAACTTTGTTAAATAAATAATTAGCATTATTTAAAATTAATCATTAGTTACAAATATTTAATTAAATTTTACGTATTATATACTTAGAATTATAACCAATCAGAAAAAAATCAAGGGCTTTTGGGGTGTCGACCCCCGCCCCCTTGTGTGCGCCACTGGTAGTAGTTGATGCATTCATTCACTACTTTTATTAGTCAAATTCTGCTTGTGAATCTCGGGCTGCTGTGTGAAGTGGTTTTTCGTCTAACATTTCAGCATTCTGTCTTGCGAGAGAGGTAGTTATGTTTACGCCGCCTTGTGAAGCAAGTTGAGGACTAATGGCTCGTAATTCAGTCAAGTGATGAGGACGACACACCTGATCTGGCACCTCCTCTCCAAACCACCGCACCATGCCAACGGGATGAGCTCGACAGATTTAAAGTACACAAGCCCCCTTTATATGGCGGGTCTTCAGTGGCGCAAAGTGGTAATTCGTTTATAATCACTATCTGCCTCTATAAAATTTTAATTTTTAAAATTATCTTTGAAGATTTTATATATATATATTCAGAATAAACTTGAATTCGGCAATCGTCACTTGATCGTTGCCCAGCCATAATTGCAGTCTTGTGTGGGGGCCCTTTTCAATTGCCAACGAACAGGATCAAACATAATTAAGCTATTAAATGAAGTAAACTGTAATAGTTTAAACTATTAATTTTATTTATACAACTTGTGCACCCATGTGTAATGAAAGCAAATGGTACAAGCAGTGGCAGTGACGTCTACAGACGTATCTTATGGAGGAGGTTTATATTCTAAATTGACAATAAAACGGCCTAGTTTTCATTTAACTCAGTATCGTCGTTATTCATTTATCTGAATTTTTTACATAAGAATTAAAAGTAAAAAAACCTTTTTGAAAACAAGCTTTTATTTAAAAATCATTTCCATGAAAACGCATCGATTTTGACTCATTTTAGAAAAAATCGTAAGAAATAGAAAATATCATTATTTTTTAAAAAGAATTATACCGTATCGTGGCGAAATAAATTATCTTTCCGATTATGTAATTATTTTTTGTCTTAGTTTGATAAAAAGAATAAGTTGTTTTTTAAAAATGTCAAAAAACCGGAGCTTCTTTAAGCTCAATCCGATAAGCTGCTCGGCAGAATAAAAAGCTAGCAAGGGTAAAAGGTTTTTAGTTAATATATTTTTAACTAATTGCGATATCGGAATGTAAATGGCCAAAACATGCATTGTTATCTAAACTAAACGTGTATAGAAAATTTCAGCTCAATCGGTTAAAGATATCAGCTTCAAAATTGAGTTGCAAGATTCCACCCGAACAAATTACATTGCAAGTTAAATAAAAGCTTGTAAATATAAGTAGACGCCAATAGGTAATCTCTGTTATAAAAATTAAAAATGTGTTGGGGGTTAATCTCTCTTTGTGTGCGCCAGTGAGTACATGAATAACATTAAGCATTTCCAAAAGAGCTTCAAGAACTACCCCATGCTCATAGAATCCTGAGAGGAGAGCCGAGTGAGGTCGGAGCTAAATGAATAATAACGCCGAGTAGAAAAAACTGATCAATGGCAAAATTTTACAAATATATTCAATTTTTTAAAAATAATTTTCATAAATAAATTTCTTCATAATTCTTTACACATGTACGAACAATATATCAAAGGTGAGCTTATTGTGAACGCATTCTTTCGACCTTCTTGTTTATTTTTTACAGATATCAAGCATTTTTAAAAATGTTTCTTTCATTATTTAAATGTTTTTTTTTAATACAGGATGTCATTTCCTAAACTTTCTGGTTTTAAGAAGTTATATTCTCATTTTCGGGGTATCTTAACTCTTATGAGACTAAAATTTCTATCTATGTGTGCTAATGTCTTTATAAAATTGTTAATTTTTATTTCTGAAAACTGATAAAAGGTTCATGTGTATGTGTGTTTCAAGAACATTCTTCATTTCATGTTCTTATTTTTTCCACAATTTGGGAAGGAATTGTTGTCACCACTTGGTGTTTTTAGAAGCAATTCCAGGCTTTAAAGGTTCAACTAGTTACTAAAAACTTTTTTCAATCATTCGATAGAGCTGAAAAACTTCTTTGGGTGTTACATTTTTGTGAAGTTTATAAAATTTTCCTATAAGTAGCCGTAGACTTGTTAGAAGATGCATCCTATACTTATTTTTACTGCTATTTCTTTTAATATTTTAGCACAGTCGTATAATGTATATTTTTTCAACTAAATCCATTATTGAATTGGTTTCCGCAGTCGCCAATGCACATGCCTTAACGACCCCATAATTGTTTTTCTTTGCACTTCTGAAAACAGATGTTTTTCAGAATGAATGCTTTATTTGCTGGAAGCTATTAAAATACGAACATTGACCTGTTCAACTCGGCATCATTCTGCTTTGTATTGTATTCTTATTTACACCAGAACAAGTGACTCAGGATGCGTTTCCGAAGCAGAAGGATTGATTGATGAGAAACTTCTCGCGGGACAGAATACTCAGAAGTATTGCAATTCAGACGAGAGAGTGATTCATTTTTCCATTCAAACGTCTGCACCCACGACCTGTCATCACCTCTCTTACGCATAATCACTGACTTGAATAGGTGGAGTAATACCGTTATACGGAACTGGTATTCATTATTTATTGTGCAGAATTAATTTTTTTTTTTAAAAAGTAAATGAAAAACTGCGAATGAGTGAATATTAATGTCGCACTATTCAGCTATTCGCGGTCTTTTAGCGATGGACCTCCTGACTTTGAACCACAGTCAAGTGACGAGATCGACACTTGAGCTGGCACCTCTCTCTTTAACTTCCACACCACACCAAAGGGAGTACGTTAAACCTATATATATGTAACGTGCATCGGGCCTCTCTGAAAACACGGCGGGTCTTCTGCGGTACATAAGAAACTGTTGCCCAGCATTTGGAACTTGAAAAACATTATTCGATGTTGCCAACCCTAATGAAGCCCACTATAGTACGACCGCTATATTATACAAAAATATAGTACATTTGGTACAATAATTTTGAATACAAATTCGGTGTACAATTTAAGAGTTATGTCACTACTTAAAATATTCAGAAAAAACGATATATATATAATAAGTTATAAAAAATAAGTATTAGTACCTGCTCTCTTAACAGTCACACATACAAACAAAAGAAAATCACAAATTACACAATGTAAGAAATAAAAATTATACGACTAAGAATCCAATCTACGTATCTATAAATTACATCTTTTATTATTCCCGTCTAGCGTATAATGCGCACTTTTAACTCAAAAAATAAGATAAGTGTTTTATAAAAATAAAAAAGAGATGAGCATAAAAAAATTAGACATCTGTATAGATCGAAGTACTGTTTGTTTAAAAGAAATAACACCCTTTATAATCGGGGTTATATTTTTTTTTAGAAGTTTACTTTTTTTTTCAAAACTTGGGATAATACCTCGAATAAATAATTTCAAAACTTCAGAGAATTCCACCCGTACATTTCAGGTTTCTTTGTAAAAAAGGGGGTGCGTGTTAAGTTAAAAAAAGGCAGCTTAAAAGCATAGGAGCGCGTTATACGCCGGATTTTAAGGTGCTCCTTTTTTCACATACCCTTGTGGTACATGTACCACATATAGAGAAACCTACTACTACTTTAAACAATACCGATTGTAAAACACACACAGGTAGCAAATTTTCAACAAAATAATTCCATACTATCTCATTCCTAAAACAAGATTTTCATATAAACCATTCAAAAATTATTGCGTGCAAAAGTCGATAGGATCGAAACATCCTATGACGATCACAAAAGCTCGTCTAAGGCTGATAGAGCTGAATCCATTTGAAATTTTTACAAAGTAGCAATTATTATCCTGCTGACGAAAAAACTAACACGGTTTTAAATTTTTTTATCCAAAACATGCCGTGTTGAATACTTGAACGATTAGGCAATCCTTATTCTATACCCCAATGGTCTGCGGTACCATTTTTAATTCCCACTGTGGGCTCTACCAACCATCAGAATAACTACTTTAAAAAAAATCTTACATTTGTTTATTACCTACCAGCATACATTTCTAGTAAATATGAAATTGATTTTACGTAACAAAAATTATTTTTAATCTTCCAAAAATATCCCCACAAGCTCGTGCTCGACAGTCTGGCGATCACAATAACAAGAGAATTCGTATAGACCGAGGCGGAACCCAAACTTGATGGATTCCAACGTGCAACAAAAAGATTTTCAACTGAAATTACAACACGAATTTGAATCATGCAGCAGCCATCTTTTTACCGTATTGTTGCAATCAGTACAAAAGTTTCGCATGCGTTTTTTTGCACAAATTTTTTTTCCAACAAACGAATACTATTCAAGTCCGACAAGTTCACAGCCTGTGCTTAGTTACTCTCGAATACATCTTACACTGATTCCAACCCCAAGACCAACCTTTTAGCTGCGGCGTGCCACACTCTCGGACATTCTTGAAACAATCCGATTCCCGTGATAATGCGAGCAGAATTAGAGAATAGAGGTCAATAATTATCTATATTATTGACCTCTATTCTCTAATTCTTAATATATAATAAAACTGTATCTATATTATATATTAATTTTGCATATCATTTAAGAATATTACTTAACATAAAAATAAACAGCATAAAATATAACTATTTTTTCAACAAAAATAAAAAATTAAAATTGTACATATGTTATGTATTTTTTTAAACGTATTTATTAAAATAAGAAATAGACAACATAGAATTATATTTAAATAAAAAGATAAATACAAATTTTACTGCGAACTTACTCCTTGCACCACACTACTTTTATATCGCACAATCAGGGGTTTAATGTGTGACTTTCAATTGGACACGATTCTGAGCATTCACTTGTTAAACAATTTCTCTTTGCTGAGACTGGAAATATTTTTCATATAAGGACAAATTATTATTATTTTTTACTTATATCTATGGAAGCACACGCGGATCGCGTGATTCAATATTAACGTCTCACTGTTCAGCTACACGAGGGCTTTTGGCGACGGACCACGTCATTTTGAACCATGGTCAAGCGGAAGCAAATGCGGAAAGCAGAGTAAATGCAATTTTCTCTCTCAATACAATTATCTCTCCGCAATGACGTTCAATAATTTACAAAATAGTTGTAAGTTTATCATTAGAGTTATCTTTCAGATTTTATCGTAATTCCGTAAAAGTCCATATATCTGAAGAATGTTTATCAAATAAGGTCTGTTACAAATTTATCAACTTCCCTCCACAAATTAATAGAGTAGTGCAGAGTGCCACTGAGAAATGTACCACGTGCCACATGTGGTACGCGAGCTACAGGTTGCCGACCCCTGTTGTAGACTAATGAAATTTCGGCTATACATTTGGCATAGTAACATACAACCTCTGACAATAAAGTTCGGTGAATGAGGTCAGAACGGCCGATCTGGCAACACTGGCGAAACAAAACGCTGCACATGCGTAGCGGCAGGTGTTGACCATCTGCCCGCACCTTTGTTCAGTTGAGCGTCGTTTCTGTTCCTTGTGGGATTCGTTTTATAAAATGCTTGTTTACTGCGTTGGTTCTTAACTGAGAACAGGAAAATGAACGAACAGAAGATCAGAAGCAGGCACATTTAGAGGCTTCACAGAATTTTGTCGAAGTGGCGAATGCGACACCAAATTTCTTGAACTGAGGATAAGTCCTGATGTCTCAGGTACGACTCTGAAATGAAATGGCAAAGCATGGAATGGCGTTCTCCTGCATCATATCGTCGGGAAAAGGACAGAGCCGAAAAATGTAGCATCAACATTTGCTCATCACCTTTTTTGATAGTCAAGGCGTTATCCACAAGGAATTTCAACCCGAGGGAACGACGATGAATGCTGCAAGGTACACTGAAATTTTGACCCGTTTCATGAAACGTCTTCGCAGGGTACGACCCCAGTACACACTAAAGGTTCATGGGTTTTCGTTCACGATAATGCTCACCCTCACACAACCAATATCGTCCAATAGTTCCTGGCGAAAAAGGAGGTGGCGCAATGGGAACATCCACCATCTCACCAGATCTCAATCCTTCCTATTCCCATGACTCAAACTCGCTTTGAAAAGAAGGAGATGGACGATATTCCTGACATCTAACGAAACATAACGAGGCTTTTGAACTTCCCAAAAGAAGACTTCTTGCAAATTTCTAGGACACGTACAGCATATCTCAGCGGTGCATAGTTATGGGAGGTGAATATTTCGAAAAGAACAGAAGGTAACTTTCGTTAATACTTTATCTACGTTAATGTTACAGGACAATTCACCGAGCTTTATTGTCAGAGGTTGTATATTTATTTATTTATATATATGAAGGAAGAAGGTTCGTTCTCGTTACCTTCCGTTCCGAACGCGAGTACGTAACCAATCACGCCAAAACGATCGTCTTCGCGTGATGTTGGTACTAGTTCATATAGATATCACACCGCCACATACTCCCCTGCCAGTGTTTTGGCGAATAGGCGAACAAACGATACCATATTCGTGGCGAGCATGTAAGCAGTTGCGTCATTCGTGCGAGACGGCTTTGAGAATTGTGTCATGCGTGATACGGTTTGATTGCGTCATTTGTGTGAAACGACTTGAGAATTGCGTCATTTATGTGAGACGACTTTGAGAATTGCGTCAATGTTTGACGGCTTTGTTGCTGTTGCGGTGGATAGATGGCGCCACGACTGCGGCACGTGAAGGGTGCGGTTCCTTTGCACGGCTAGGGTCACCAATGAAGGAGGAAGTTTCGTTCTGGGTACCTTCCGTTCCGAACGCGAGTACGTAACCAATCACGCCAAAACGATCGTCTTCGCGTGATGTTGGTACTAGTTCATATAGATATCACACCGACCCTCTGTGGTTTATCGCCTCGGAATAACTGCTCGAAACTGAACCAGTAGGGTTGCCAGATACAATATAAAATATTTACAAAGAAATGCTACAGAGCCAGCCGCCACATATATATCTCTTGTTCAAATTTTCAATCGTTAATAAAATACTTTCTATTCATCCATTCAAGTTCGAATACATTTTTTAAAACTTGTAGTAGATGACACTTAATGTTTTAATACAGCTTTTCAAATATTTATTCATTCATTAAATTAAAAAATTGAATAAATAGTAACAAACAAAAGTAATTATCCAACAGCATATTTTGAAAGGAAAATCGTTCGTTGTGTTCCTGTAGCGCAATAGATAGCGTGTTGGACCTCATCCAAAGGCCGAATCTCACGTGGGATGGCATAGTTTCTGAGAATGTGATTTACTTTTACTATATTATTTTATTTTTTATAATAACTTAATTTAATTAATTAATAAATATAAAAACAAAAAAAAATAGTCCAACACCCTATATAGAAAGGAAAATATAAAAATTGCAAGGAAAATCGCTTTCTATTTTGTCATTTAATATTGTGATTTTTTCATATGTATATATGTCAGAGAGGAAAATGATAGGTAACGGTAACGGTTATACATTTACGTGGAATCTTAGAGATAGCTCTATTATCCACTCCATAATAAATTGAACAGAGAAGAATTTGTTGAAGTTACATAGTATAAAAATAGAAAGCAGTCCACATTAAATGCAGCGCAACAACGCTGGTGGAGGGGTGGGTGGAAACCACTCTCCCAGTTGATTTAGTTTCTGTTTCGCTTTCTAGGAAAACGAAGAAAATGACGTCACATCTCCATGACAGAAAAGCCCGTCTTTCAACCGTCCGCCGATCTCGACGGAACGGGGGGG
>BMAV01016004.1:52496-100883 GCA_019973955.1 Trichonephila inaurata madagascariensis | reverse complement strand
CCGAAGTTACTCATGTTTTGTGTTTACCTTTGTGTAACATTAGATACAGAGGGCAATAACGTTTTCTTTGTTTTTATATTATCTTTGCAGACATTTGATAACAGAGTAGTTTGTTCACTTTTTTAAAGCCCATTTTCTTTGTCTGACGACAAATTGTCAATTGCGATACCTGTAGCTTCTTTGCTAAAACTCTTTGAGGCAGAGGATTTTCTACAGCAATAAGTCTTTTTGGCTCCTTTTTTCTTTCTCACCAAAAACTTCCTTTCATCCATATTCTTTTCCTGTAACATTTGATTGTCTACCAAATTTTATTTCTTTTTAAAGTTTAGATAGTAATCCATTAGAAAAAATACCTTTTCTGATATTTAAATAACTTATTTATTACAAAATTTGAGCAAATCATCCTTCAAAGGTTTTAAAATTTATTTTCGGGCTTGATGATCTAGTTTAGGAGCCATCATTTATACTCCCACTGTGGTAGAAATAGTTAAATTGGTAATTTAAACGCGCGTTCATTTTTAAAATATAACTGGTCATAAAGTGATTAAAATTTAATATAAACTGTTATATTCTTTCAAAATTGGTCACACTAATTTTGAATCAACCTGTATTATCTGGTAGGTGCTAGAAATGTAAAGTTACCGTAGACGAACTTTATGCTTCCAACTTAATGAATAAAGCTGGAAAGAAATATATTTAAAACTGAGCGAATTCCCGAGTTTGTTTTCTTTTTCTCTCTTTTCAATTTTAATTTACTTGTAGGAGTACTACAAGCGATAAAACATACGAGGGTGGTCTGAAAAGTTTCCGACCTAACAAAGATTCAAGACATGTTTTCCGAATTGTTTGTTTTATTTTTCAACATAGTCCCCTTGTAACTCTACACACTTCTCCCAGCGATGCTCCCATCTCTGTAACCCGTCCAAATAGTACTCGGCGTTTTTCTCTGCAAAATAATTGTTCACTAAGCCTCTTCATTTAAAGAAAATCTCTGTCCTCCGAGGGCAATTTTTTAAATGAGGGAAAAAAAGAAGTTGCTTGGGGCTAGATATGGTGAGTACGATGGATGGTTAAGTAGTTTAAACCATATTTCGTGGATTTTTGCCATGGCAACCACTTAGGTGTGAGACGGTGCGTTGTTTTGGTGAAACAAGATTTTCTTTTCCTGCAAATATGGCCGTTTTTCCGCAAGTTCTGCCTTCAGCTTATCAAGTAATGATGCGTAGTATGCTCGTGTAAGGGTTTTTCCCTTTTCAATATAATCGATTAAAATAACTCCATGACTATCCCAAAAAACAGTAGCCATCAGTTTCCCAGCCCAAGAAACAGTTTTTGCTTTTTTTTGGAGCTGGTTCCCCCTTTACAGTCCACTGTTTGGACTGTATTTTTGTTTTGGGCGTATAATGGTGTTTCCAAGTTTCCTCTACAGTAATTAATCGGTGCCAAAACTCGGATTTATTACGTTTAACTGCGCCAACACAGAGTTTCAAATCCTCATTCGAACACGTTTTCGGTCTAATGTGAGCAAACGCGGCACCCAACGCGCGGACAGCTTTCTCATGCCTAAATGTTGATTTAACATGTGACAAACACGTTCTTTTGACATGTTCATAACCTCTGCTATCTCTCTCACTTTAATTCGGTGGTCGTCTAGCACCATTTGCTGAACTTTGGCTATGTTTTCGTCGGTAGTTGCAGTATTCGGGAACGTTCGAAGTCTTCCAAGCTCTTACGGCCACGTTTAAATTCGGCTGCCCAAATTTTTACTGTGGTAAATGATGGTGCAGCGTTGCCATACACAGAATCCAACTCATCTATGGCCTGCGTAGGTGTATTGCCTTTCAAAAACAAATATTTAATGTTAACTCGATACTCATTTTTGTCCATTTTCACAAAAGCACTCATATCAACTCACTCAAACGATTGTTACATAACAACTGCGAGTCCAAAATGGCTGAATCTTTGGTGAGTAACTGTCAACAGAGGAACAACGAAATTCACTAGCGTTTATTGACAAGTGCTGCTATCTTTACGTTGAGGTCGGAAACATTTCAGACCACCCTCGAATTTTTATCAATATTCTTTTTCCAATTTCGATCTATTTCTGCCATTACCTCAATTTCCTTCCTTCTTTTTTCTTATCGAATTAAAAAAATATGTGTTTCAGGTATAACTTAAAATAGAAAAATACATTTTTCTTTAGTAAAATAAATAACCAAAACTCTCAAGAAATGTAATATCCATACACGTTATTTTTCAAATAAAAATAAACAACTTTTGATAAAAAAAAAAAAAAAATTGACGTTGGTTGTAAATGTACGCAAGATACTTTGGGGTTAAAATAGTAAACAGATATTAACTAAACAATAATTCAAAATTTCAAAAAGTATTTTTATTCACATCATAAACTTGATTTCCATTTTCTTAAAAGAAAATTTCTAGGCAAACAATATTTTAAAATTTCTCTAAAGCATTTTTGGTTGTTTATGTTATGGAGACATTTTACATATCCAGAATTTTAAAGTTTCAGGGAGCATTTTTTGTTTGTCTTTAAAATCCATTTATTTTAAAATTTTCTAACGTATTTGTGTTTACTTTTTGCTGATTTACGGTATGTACTTAAGAAATATATTCGTCAGAGGTTCTAAAAATAACATTGAAAAGAAATGCATGTTCCTTTTTTTTTTCTTTCTCGGTCGTTTAGACTTAAAACACAGGTTTTGCTATTGTCAAGAATGATTAATATTTTATGACATTGAGTGCATAATCATACGATAAGTTAGTATAACAATTTATAACTTATACTCTCTAGTAAATAAAGCAAACATTTTTTCATGGAAACATTAACTTTACTGGAGAAAATATCATTCGGCGAAATTTTCAAAAGAAAGTAATCAACAATGAAAAAACTGTTTTTTTTTTTTTTTTTTTTAAGTATTTAAGCCAAATATTGTAATCGAATTAGAATTAACAATTTTGTGCTTACAGAAAATAAGCATCTCTATGAGGAAAACTCATAAAATGATAAAATCATATATTGTATGAATTACTCATAAAGATAATTTGTAAAAATTATGAAAATAAAGATATTTAAAACTGATATATATTAAGAGTCATCAATTTTTTAAAAAAAACAGTAACTTATTAATTAATCTGAACTCTTTCTGAAATAGATATTTTGAACTTGATAAAATCATAATGTTGACAATCTATGGTGATGCTGTTAATTTTTTTTGTATTAAATATATCTTAAAACATATACATAAATTTTAAATACATTGTTACGAATTTTGTATAAATAGTGTAAATAATTTTTATTTGGATGTGTAATGCATTTATATTACTCTATATTATATTTATTTTATTTTAAAATTCTACAATTCACAAGCAAACGCCGTCCATTACGCTATAGTGGCGATTCAATGCGAACTTGGTGAAATCTTGGCGATAGAGCCAAGTTGGAATCATTTATGGCGACCAAGTCGGCAGCCAATTTGGAGACTTTGGCGACCATGTTGTCGAGTTCAGAACCCTCTGGATTCTTCCAGAAATTTGTGGAGAGGTCCAATAACGTCACGCTCTATGTGACACGAGCAATTATATTTCTGGAAGTTTCTGCCACGCCTATAAATAGAGATGCTCGCCGGAACGAGAGTTAGTCTGATTTCAACCAGCAAATAGTGAGCATTGTCTTGACTAGCGATTAGTTCGGCTTTTCTTGAGAATAATCTTTTACATACGTATATTTTTAAACATTGATAGTTGTGTTTGAGTGCTTTAGAAGGTATGAAGGTCTTCTGAGATTTATTCTGTGAATATTGCTGCTGAATCCTATAATTCAAGGATTGGATTTTCGTCAATAAATTATCATCGCTCTTAAAGAACTGTTAGTTTTCTTTGTGGCTGTTTTGCATAAAATCCTCGAACCTAGATCTACGTAACGATATATAAGGTAGTATGACACTAGATGCTTGAGAATGGATGATGTTATATCAGAAGTACGATAAAGATAAAGTGCGTCTGTGAAATTAGTACCAGCCATTGTTGCCGAAATAAAATGTTATGGGGCTCTATGAAATAAATGGATTATGATTATTTATCCCAATTTTCAATGGTTAATCATATATGAATTGTTTCTACAAGAAACTATGCTAAGCAAAAATGTTTATTACATATATATACATACACTCAATTCTTTTTTACGTGGTCTTTTTTTTACAGGCTTTTGAAATAACACGGTATATGAATTTAAGAAATTTTTGTTTTAGTCCGAATTCCCCAAAATTTGGGGATAAAGAAGATTTTATAGACTGCCTCCCTTCACACAATTCAGTGCCGAACTAAAATTGCGGAGCTCATCTCATATGGCTGGACTGTGGTCATACAGTGGGTCCCAAGTCATGTTTGAATACCCGGCAATGAAAGAGCCGGCCAAAAAGCTAAGCAGGGAGCCGAGTCGGCTCAACCCGAAGTACCCTTGACCCTCAGAAGAGCAAAGAGCATCCTCTCCACATACATTGACAAATATACTGCCATGACCCAAAAAGCGAAGAGTTTTTTAAAGCCATGGGAAACTCAGGCCATTGTCGGCTCAATCCCGAGGTTGTTGCCCGCTTTCGCCTAACTACCGGATATAACTTTTTGGGAGTATACCTCCACTGGCTTGGAGTGGCTGCTAACGAGGCCTGTCCACTTTGCGGTCATGCCAGAATGGATGGCGACTACCTGCTCCAATGTATTGGACTCGATGAATACCCGGCTGATGACATCGTCAGTCGGTACTGGGAAGCTTGGCGTCAAATGGCCAAGAAGCCAAGGACGGGTGTTGGATAAATAAATAAAAACCATTTATGACACTTTATGATAATACAGAAGGCGATAATTACGAAATCGAAGGTGAAGCTCAGCATTTAACAGTTGATTTAATACGTAAGGAACTACATTTTCTTACTTTTGATACTAACATGGAGCTTGCATTATAATTTTAACGAAATCGTAAGTTTAATGTAGCAGGATATCAAGAATTACATAAGCAACTTTAGAAACCAAAAAAAAAAAATGCAGCCTCTAATAACGGATTTTTTTAACAACATTTTTAATAATGAAAGAAACTCTTCGTTTGAATCAAAGCCGACATTTCTGCTAAATCAGGGGTCGGCAAACTTTTAGCTGTGGCGTGCCAAACTAAACTACCAATACCATATAGCATGCCATACAGTAGGGCATTTTTGAAACAATTAAATTACCGCTATAATGCAAGCAGAGTTAGATAAAAGAGGCCAATAATGTAGATATTTATCGTTTCATTATATGTTAATTTTGCATTGTTTGAAGATGTTTCTTAACTTGGAAAAAAAATAAATAAACAGCATTACATACTACTATTTCTTCAACAAAAATTTTAAAAAATTAAATTTAAAAATAAAAAAATACATCATAACATATAAGCATTTCTCTTCATTATAGTTAAATAAGAAGAAACCCTTTTTTAATGCAAAGCTAGTGCTTGCACCTCTTTCATATTATAAAATCAGAGGTATAATGTGTCGCTTTCAATTTGACACGATTCTGAGTATTCAATTGTTAAGCAATTTCTTTGAGGACTCGAAATACTTTTCATATGAGGACAGATTTGTCGAAACAAAAGCGGAAAGCAGAGTCTATGTAATTTTCTCTCAAGCAATAACATCCAATAATTTACAAAATAGCTGCAAATTTACCTTTAGAGTTATCTTTCGGATTTTTTCGTGATTCCATAAATGTCCATAATTCTAAAGATGTTTGTTAAATAGGATCCATTACAAATTTATTAACTGCCATCCACTCAAAGATTGACAAATTTGTTGAGTATTGCAGAGGTCATTGAGAAATGTCCCACGTGACACAAGTGGCACACGTGCCATAGGTTGCCGACCCCTGTGCTAGACATATCTGACACATCTACTGATGGTAGCACTTTTGATCCAGTTCGTAATAAACGTGCACTCTTGTTACCAAGTAGCGCGCGATGAACGGTTGTTAGTTGGTAGTTTTATACCTATTTTCAACTTGAATTTTTATATGTTATATGTGTTTATTTTCAAAATTTTCTATGTATACTAGTTTTAATTTTGTCTTGTAAGAAAAATCAATTGTTTTTGTTTTATAAATATGAACCATGGATTTTTTGCACGTTTTTTGGGGGGTAATTGTAAAAGAAGTTTTCATCTTGCACGATATTTAAAATTCGGGGAACCTTTTTTTCCAGATTTTTGAGTGTATAAAGAGATAAATCTCTTTCTTTTGTATTTAGTATTTGAGTGGAGAAGATATATAATTTTCTCTTCTGAAGTTTGAATCATTTAAATAAACGATGATTTGCTTAAAGTATTTCATTTCCAATTCCCTTGATTACAAAATCTTAATTCCCAAAATGAATACACTGTAACCCTACATGATGTATATATACATATGTGTATCACTTAAAAAGATACATCGTCAAATTATCGTAGTGGATTGTTATTATTGTTCGTTCATTTTCATTTTCTTATTATGAATCTCACAAGTCATGATTTTTTTTGTCTTCACATTCAGAGGATGCAAATTACTTTAAGGAGAACAAATTATGTCTCAGGTGAGTTTGACTTTTCGAACTCTAAAAGTATTTTTTTATTAAATCAAATTAATAGCTAGAAACTCAGAAAAAGTTCTCAATTTTTTTGTTCTATTTAGCAACACTCTCCCTCTCCTGAAAATATTAAGGAAATACTCATTAAGCGGGTTTCTTAAACGTTTTAATTATTAATTCTGTTGTACTTGAAGAAAATATAACTCAGATCTCAGGCACAATTGAACAATTCATTATAGCAAGGGATGTGCCTTTGAGACTGTAATAACACAAAGAGGCTAAATTTAGACTGTGGAAAGAAGATTTGTCTCAAGATTAGGCACGTTTCTATGAGAAACTGCTTAGTGCGTCTTTCATTAAAAAGATCCAAAATATCAGATGTATGAGTGTCCTTACGACAGTTTATTCATCCACTTTCGATTCAATTTTGTTTCTTGCTCCAAATTTTGCTGAGATGAATTTCAGTAGGTTAGATTTTGTTTGTTTGTTTTATTTAATGATTTCAATACCTGAACTTTCTTATTAAACTACATTGTTCCGAAACTTGTAATATTTTCAATATTTTAAATATAGAAAAATATTTTTATTTATTAATTTCCTTTGATTGTTTTATGTATAATGTGTTTCTGATAAGTTCGAATGTGACTGCTTTTCGTTGATCACAGTTAATAAATGCTGAATGAACTTCTATATGAAGGAATAACGCCATAGAAAATATTAAGAAAAACTAAAATTCACTATGCAAATAGCTTTAAAGCACGCAAAAAGAATTATACATATAAGAATAGAGAAGAGTACACAACAAAATAGCAGGAACCCCATAAAAAAATGCAAGTTCCTTATTAACTGGTGAGTAAGTGTATATTAACGTCACACTATTTAGCTACACTAGGTCTTTTGGTGACGTACCTCGTAATTTTGAAATATAGTCAAGTGACGAGGACGATACCTGAGCTGGCACTCCCCTCTCCTAACTTCTACACCACATCAACGGAACGACGTTCGAACCTATAGATATTTAACGTGCATATCCCCCTCCACATTACATTCAACTCGAACTTTTGACACACCAACCACGAGTTCATTACCTTGACCACAAAGCTACCGTGGCTACCTTTTTGACTGGGAGTTGGGCCTTAATTACAGATTACATTTTGTGTGAAATTGACAAACAAAATTTTTTTCATTAAGTTCAAGGGGATTTTCACCCTTTTCTCTTGCAGAGAGGAGTCAAACTAGTAGTGTCCATTAAAAAGGAAATCAAGTACGGATTTAGGTCTCTGAAATAATTCCCACAAAGGTTTAAGGATGTTAAGATCAGAGGAAAACACCTCAAAACGTGTTTTACTTCATCACTGCTCTTCTAACCATACTTGAATACAGTAAACCGCGTGAGCATGTTGTCATTTTAAATACAAAACATTCAACAGGAAAATGTGTCTGAAGCATAAGATGGAAATGTTCTAAGAGAAATCTGCGATAAAAGGTCCTACGATCTTCCTTCTTAGAGTTTCGAGTTACCTTAACCCATACCAAAACATTGTACCCCCAAGATTTTCCTTTTTAACACGTTTTTATAAGTTTCACTTGTATGTAATAGAATCTTTGAACTCGGTTTTTACCCACTTTAAAAGGTCAGATTAATTCGAAATTGTCAAGGAGCGATGACAATACAATAATTTCATAATTTTGTTTCATTTTCCTGATCAGGATTTTAATAATTAAGGATTTTAAGGATTTACGAGATTTGGCGACTAATTCATTATATCGTTTCTAGATTTGGCAACTAATTGCATAAACCTTTTTCAGATTTGGCGACTACTTCCATATGCCATTTCTAGATTTGGCGACTTATTCCAGATTTAGCAACTAAAAGATTAAGGTGCAACCCTAAAACCCCAAAATAGGCTTCTGGTTAATAAAAAATAAAACAAAAAAAGTGTTCGTAATGTGAAAAAGGTAGTTTGGGTGGGTGCGTAGTTTTTCTGAAAATGGAAATTAAAAAAAAGACTCGTGCATGTGAATAAAAATAATTTATATTCTAACTATTAAATATTTAAATATTTTTTTTATAAAGCAATACGTGTAGAAGTGATGATACGAATTAACATTATAGAAATACGTTTAAAAGATGATAAATTAGTCTTCTAACTGCTAAATATTTTTTTTTTTTTTTTTTGATAAAGAAATATGTTTTAAAGGGATCATACGAATTAACGTTATATCAATGCATTTAAAAGGTGATATAATACGATTGACATTTAATATTTCTTCTTCATACACTTTTATTAGTTAGACCTCTATTTATAGAGACAGAATCTTTGAATTATAACGATATGGGACTCATCCGATGCCCCGTTAACGGAGAGAATAAATATCTTTCAGACCCGTTATTTAATATCCATTGAAAAGCAAGACTAATTCTAGCACAGCCGCATAATTCTGGCTCCAAATATCAAACTCAAGGATAAATTCAACAAAAAATAAATGATAGTTTTAAAAACTGAAAAAACAGGCTTTTATAGTCGATCGAACTAAAAAAATGAAAAATAAATTATGGTTTGAAAAAAAAACTGAAGAAACAGGCTTTTATAGTGAATCGAACTAAAAAGTAAAAAAATAATTCTTAATATAAGAATAAAATGACTAACGAGAAAATTCATGTCATTGTGGTAAAAGCGTCGGGTACTTTGTACTACATTTTTACACTCTCTCTTTCTCTAACTCAGCATTTCGAAACAGAACTAGTAAGAAATTATAACAATTAATATAGAGCATCCCACGCCTTTACCACAATGACATTAATTTTCTCGTTATTCATTTTATTCTTATATTAAGAATAATTTTTTTTACTTTTTAGTTTGATTCACTATAAAAGCGTGTTTTTTAGGGGTTTTTTTTAAACTATCATTTATTTAAATAATCTTAATGAGAATTTCCTCACATCATTAGTTTCTCTTCGTGGAGACATTTGTAAGTTAAAAGTTGGCTTTAAGTTTATTTAACAAAATTAATCACAAATATAATATTTGAAACGGTTTCAGATAAGATTGCACAAAATTAGACAACAATCATAACACAGCAGTCAACCAAAAAGTATTTAATGGCATTTAAACATATTTTTCATAAGTGTATTATCATGCAAAAGTAATATATAAGTGTATGTTTATATAAAATGTTTCTGAAACTTTTCAATTTTAGAAGTTTTTTTGTTGATTGTTCCTTATTCAATTCCTACTATTAGTTTACACTTTCCCTATATATGTATATATTTATTTATTTATATATATATCATGTTCAAATTCTCTATCATTAATAAAATACTTTTTATTCATCCACTCAAGTTCAAATACATTTTTTTAAAACTTGTAGTGGATGACTCTTGGCGTTAATACAATTTTTTAAAACTTGTAGTGGATGACTCTTGGTGTTAATACATTTTTTTTAAATATTAATTTATTAATTGAATTTAATTAATGAATAAATAGTAACAAACAAAAATAACAGTCCAAATCCATACATAAAAGGGGAAATCGCTCGTTGTGTCCCTATAATGCAGTGTATAGCACGCTGGACTTCTAATCCATAGGTCGTGGGCTCGAATCCCACCTGGGATGGCATAATTTCTGAGAATGTAATTGCTTTTTACTATACTATTTTAATGAAATAATTAAATTTAATTGATAAATAAATAGTAACAAACAAAAATAATGGACCAACACCATAAAAAGAAAAGGAAATGGAAAACTGCAAGAAAAATTTCTTTCTATTTTGCAGATTATTAGTGTGATTCTGTGTCATATGTATATACATATTTATATTAATTGTAATTATTTAATAAAAAGTAACTAAAATAAAAAATTTCTTTGTTGGTTGTTTCTTTGTTGCTTGTAGGAATTGAATTTTTGTTATATTACCTGTTTTTACTTTAAATTAAACCAGTTGTTTTGCGTAAAAATAAAAACATGTTTGCATTTATCGGTTATGTGTTATTTACATTGAAAGTTGAGTTTGTCAAGTAAAAGTAGGGTGCACTCTCATTGTTTGAGACACCGATACATATATTGTTACGTAGAGCCGGGTTCGAGGATTTTATGCAAAATGATCACAAATAAAAATAACAATATTTTAAGAGCGATGCGAATTTATTATTGGAAATCCAATCCTTGAATCACAGGATTCTGCAGCAATATTCACGGAGTAAATCTCAGAAGGTCTTCACACCTTCAACAGCAATCAAACACAATTATCAGTGTTTAAAATACATGTATGTAAAACATTATTCACAAGCACAGCCGAGCTAATCAAAACCATGCTTATTAATCACTGGTAGAATCAAGACTGACTCGTTGCGGCTAGCACCGCTCTATTTATAGACCCGGCGGAAACTTCCAGAAAATTCCGCACGCGTCATAGAGCGTGAAATTAGTGGAGAAATGCACTAATTTCTAGAAGAATCCAGAGGGTCCCAAACTCGCCAACAGGGTCACCAATGACGCCAAAAGGGTCACCAAATTGGCGACCAACCTGGTCGTTAATAATGATGCCAACTTAGCTCTATCGCCAAGATTTTGCCAAGTTCTCATTGAATCGCCGCTATAGCGTAAGGAAAGGCATTGCTTATGTACTTTACAATTTTAATATAAAATAAATATAACATAGAGTAATATAAATAAATTACACATCCAAATACTGACTATTTACACTATTTACAAAAAATTCGTAAGAATATATATATATATATAATCCGTATTAATGTATACAAATAGTTATAAATCTAACTAGTCAGATATGGAACAAAAAAGTATATGCATTTTTTCATTTTCATTTTCATGCTCTCGAGTTTCCTTTTTTATTTACATCTTCCCATTTTCCCATAAATTTTATTTCATCAAATCTCTTTCAGGATTAAAATAAGCAAGACTTTGCTTACGACTAAAATTTTTTAATTTAATTAATCAAAAGAAATTTTACCTCAGCAACGAGAACTACCTTATTTTCTTAAAAGGGAATCTTTTAACAGATTTCTTTTTGGAAATGTACCTGTAAGAAAAGTATTTTAATTTACTAAATTGTGCATGCATCTTCTTGAATACTTTTTTTTTCCTTGTCGTATTTTTTTTTCTCAGATAAGAAGTTGCTAGGTCAAATTGTATTCCTGTAAATTGAAGAACGCCCTAAGCTCCACTTAGAGAGAAAAGCTTCCTTGAGCGAAATAATAATAATTCCCAAATCAGAAAAAGTATTTTACCTTTCAAAAACTTTATTTTAATATTTCGTGTGCATGCCATTATTACCTAAAAACTGATTTCAGGTCTAAAGTATCATCCCTTAATAACTGACATCTGAGCTTTAATTCGTATGACACTTGCATTAAAGTCGAATTTAATTATTTTTTACAGAAGATTTTGATGTTTAGTATTAAAGAAAAATCATAAAAATCGGTATTGGATAAAACATTTAATCTGAAATGTACGAAAAATAACTGGAAAATGTTGTCAAAGCTTACAACTAAAAATTTTATTTTATTGCTTATCTTTGAAAAATGGCAATTGGTCGAAAATTAAAAATAGCTCAAAACCACTAAAATTCAAAAATTTTAGAAAATCATACAATTAATGTGAAAAATAATCTAAAAATGAAGCAGGTTATATAAATTGAATAAATCGTAATTAAAAAAATGTACATAATTGAAAATGTTGTCAAGTAATCATATGTACATATTTTTTTTTTTTGAAATTTTTCAGTAGTCATGAACAAAATCTGTATTTATATCTTAGAAATAGTTTCACATCATAATCAGAAAAGATAAATGTCAATAAAGCTTTGAAAAAATTGACATTACACTATTTGAATACATTTCATTCTATTTTATTGTTAAAATAAATTAATAGCAGTTCAAATCTATCTATTAATGAAGGTTTTTTATAATAACCTAGGAAATAAAATCAAAGCATTTAATATAAAAAATATTGTTTCGATATTGAAAAAATATTAAGAAAAAAAAAATTTTAATAAATCGTATAACCTAAAAACTTAAAATGAACTGTTTTATATTTAATCTATTGAAGAAAATTCAAGAGATAAATTTTAATAAAACAGTTGATTTTTGTGTTAAATTTCATCCCTTTTTTTCAGAACGGTATGTAAAAAAATTTTTTTAAGTCAATTCCTACTTAGATCAACAAAGAAAAATATTATTTTAGCTACTTTTTATTAAATAGTTACAATTAATATAAATATGTATATACATAGGAGAGAATCACAACATTGATTGGTAATTAATTTTTTATTAATTATCATTAAAGTGTATCGTATTGTCATCCAAAATAATCGTGGCTATAAAATTTCTATTCAACTGAATGCTTTAAAACGTGAGAAAAACACCTTTTCAAGTTTTGACACGAGTTGCCTAAGAGGATGCCAACGTGGCTGTTTTTGCTATTCTTTAAATAATTAGTTTTAATCAATTAATTTTTATAAATTATAATTAAATTATTGTATTGTCATCCAAAATAATCATGTATATAAAATTTCAGCTCAATTGAGCGCTTTAAAATGTATTTCATTAACAATTGAAAATTCATCAAGACAAATAAATAAATATATAGAGAGTGTGAGATAATAGTTGGAATTGAAAAAGACCTCATACAATTTCAAAATGGCCTAAAAAAGAATGTCTTAATCATTAAATATATAAGTTGTTCAGTAAAGGATATTTATTCAACAGCCAATATTTTGCAATATTGCCAAATTTCAGGATGAATGAGTGTTCATTAACAGTGCACTATAAGGCAACCCGAGGGCTATTAGCAACAGATCTCGTAATTTTGAGACATGATGAATTGACGTGAATGACACCTAAGTTGGAACCCCAGTCTCCAAACATCTACATCACGACAGTGAGAGATTTAACACTCATTAACCCTTTTAAACGCTGGTTTTCTGTGGCACTACGACTCAAGCTCGTGGTTCACAAGCCACGAGTTCAGGACCATAAACATTAGGCTACCGCGGTCTTTTTTAAAATTCTGAGTGTTTTCATGAAAAAATTTAAAATATTATTGGGCTGCAAAGAAGCAAATTTAACAATAGTTACCTCTTATGTTCATGATTTGCTACATATGTTTTCACAGTCCGGGAGAATGCTTTAACCCTTTATCTATTGCATTATGATTTACTGCAGTTTTTTAATTTTTTTTTTTGAATTCCTACATTCATAATTAAGGGATATACTTAAAAAAAATACTCAACTTAGGGAAATTTAATCCGTTAGAGCTAATTAATTAATTATAGATATTCAACTGTAAAATTAATTATACACACTGTTTACTTAAAATAAATAGTCACATCGTTTCCTAAGGTCTTCCTCAACATACAAAAGAAAAAAATAAGACGCTTACCTTTTGACATTAACTACTTTTTCGGAACAAAAATGACAATCTTCGCAATCCGCTGAAAACGCAATTTCTGATATAAAACTATTCACGTTCTCCGCTAAAATACTCATCATAGAACCCGTACTGCCATATATGTTGGAAGAGTGGATTTCAAAGAATATTTCTGCTAAGCATCGTCAGAGTATTCGTAAAAATGGTTATTCTATCTAAGTTTAAAGTGAGTGATACTTATAAGTATCGTTGGTATGTAAAGGGTTAGGGTAATTAAAAATTCCATAGAGGTTCAAATATTTATTAAATAGTTGCAACTAAAAAAAGCATTAAAAAAGGAAATGAATAACAAAACAAGTAATATAAAAAAAAGTTTTTAATCAATTTCTACTTAGATCAACAAAGAAAATTTTTATTTTTTAGCTACTTTTTATTAAATAGTAACAATTAATATAAATATGTAAATACATAGGACAGAATCACAGCATTAAGTGGTCATTAATTTTCATTCATTATCATTAAAGTATTGTATTGTCATCCAAAACAATCGTGTCTATAAAATTTCAGTTCAACTGAATGCTTTAAAACGTGAGGGAAAAAACCTTTTCAAGTTTTGACACAAGTCGCCAAAAGGGTCGTTAAGTCTCCAAAAAGGATGCCAACATGGTTGTATTTGTAGTTCTTTAAATAATTAGTTTTAATCAATTAATTTTTATTAATTATGATTAATTTATTGTATTATCATCCAAAATAATCATGTATATAAAATTTCAGCTCAACTGAGAGCTTTAAAATGTATTTTTTTAAAGACTGAAAATTGCACCAAGATAAATAAATAACTATATAGAGAGTGCGAGAGCTAATAGTAGGAATTGAAAAATGCATTGAAAATAAATAAGTATGTATACACTTAATACTGGAGTTATAACAAGATATATTTATCGAAAATTCTTCTGTTTATAAATAACATACTACCCAAATATGGTTTTTTGTTTATGACATTTGAACTCTTCTCCTTCTTCATGTAATAATTATTACTTTAACAATACAAAAAGAAATGTGCTTTCATTCTTAAATAAGACCATCCTACTTCTGTATCAATAAAAACTATTACACAAATAGTTTTCATTTATATATAAATAAATATGTGATATATCCAATCGATACATGTTTGTGGTATAGTGCTTTTATATTTTAATAAATATAAACCCTATGTTTATTCTATATCTTCTTCTTCAAAAGCACAACAGCTACTTACAGGCCTTGGCTGCCTCAACCATGCACTCATTCCAGGATCTTCTATTTGAAATGACACCTCTCCAATTTTTTATTTTCGAAGTATTTAGGTCTTTCTCAATGTCTTCCATCCATCTGGTTGGTGGTCTTCTTTTATCTTGGGTTCCTTCAGGTTTTTGGAACGTGAGGATCTTAGTGGGATTACGGTTCGAGCTACTCAAATATGGTCAGGACACCTTAATCCAGTGGCGTAACGTGCATTCCCGCATTGCGGGAGGGAGCCCAAAGCCTAGCCGATGGCAAGTACGGCTTGGGGCAAAAGCCTTACGGACACCAAATACGACTTGGGGTCCAAACCCTGACTTTGCACGGAAGCCCTACTACTCTCCGTGGCACGCCACTGCCTTTATACTATGACTACAATGACTTGTGTTATTGTGGTTGCTGATAGAGACTGTACAGCTCAAAATTATATCTGGCTCTCCACAGTAGTCCTTCTTGCACTGGACTAAAGATAGCTTTGAGAACCTTTCTCTCAAACATGTCCAGTGAGCACATTCTATCTTTATTTAAGGTCCATATTTCACGCAAGGTAGATAAGATTTGTGCTTTGTAAGTTTTTAATTGTCGGCTGGGTGGCATAGTTGGTTTGCCGCTAGCCTTCAGCACCCAAGGTTGCGGGTTCGACCCTAGCCCAAGTCGGTGTATTTTCAAGATACAGAAAATCGACCGCATCCATGTTGTGTGTAAACAAATCCCTTGAGTGCCCGTTTGGCTTAGGTTCTCTCAGCAAAATTAAATTCCTAAGCACAATTTCGCAACGTCAGAGCTCAGATGCCTCCCTCTGGAGAGGAAACTGGGCATCAAAATTACTTGCGGCAATTGTGGTACCACTTATATGGACCAGCTATTACCAGCTCCTGGAGAATGTACTAGATCTGCAAAGGTAAAAATAGCAATCTGTAGCTCCAGCAGAGAAAAAAGTTTAGTTTTGAGGCTGATTAAATGAGATCTTAATTGTTTTCTTAGGCCATAGAAGCATTTATTAGCCATTTTGATTCTGTATCAACATCTCATCTTAATTTATTTTTATGATTAATTATTGTGCCAAATATATTCTATATATTGAGTAGAATTATTTATGTGATGCCATATGTGTGTGGGGGAGACATTTGATACATTCATAAGGTATATGTATAAAATATAGGTAAGAATAAGATTTTTTGAAAATAAATAAACAACAAACTTAAAGCAAATAATATCCCGGTGGCCAAATATAGATGCAGAATACTTCAGTTTTTCAGACAGTATAAACATGTTTACTAAAACCTACTCTTCAAAAAGTACTTATTTTGTCTTCAACATTAGATTCTAGTTTTCTTAAGAACTTTTTAAATGTTGACGACATAAGCAACGCTTCAAAGATTTCTCGAACGTTTTTTTTTCTTTTTATAAAGCAATTTTATATATTCAAAATTTAACTTAAAAAGATATTTTTAAGAAAATAAGCTGAGCTGTCGTTAAAGCTCATTTTAATCAGAAACTGTCAAGTGCACTCTCATTTCGAGTTTCTTATGAGTAATGAGGAAATATTAAGACGTATATGCATCTGACATTACAGAAAGAAAGGAAGAATTGAAATGGGATTAACTCTAAAGCTTTCCAAGATTATGGCACAATACTTACCACCGGAGATTATGGCTAAATTCTTTTGACAGAAAATTCGCATTTAAGCTTTGTATGATTAAAATGATTTTTAAATATATTGAAGTATGAAAATAATGATTTCTTAAGAATTGAATTTATAATTGCTTTCCTTAGTTGATATACCAAGAGGAAGCACATTTTTGAAATTGCATTGATAATATGAGTATTTTAGGAAAAATATTTAAAAAAATAATAATAGTGGAGAAAAAAAGGCGGTGTGATTAAAATATCTGTATATTTAATTCACTGTATTTATACATTAAAAAACGAAAGAAAATAAAAATGAAAGTTTTAAAGTATATTTGTGCTAATAAATAAAAAAAAATTCTATTATATAGTGAAAATCACATAAAGATTTTGTTGTACACTCATGGACAAAAAATTAGCTCACCAAGAAATAATTGCGGGATCGTAACGAAACTTGGCATGAAGGTACATGTCGGGGAATTATGCAAATGATTAGAAATACAGCGTGATTACGCATTACGTCTAGCCGGTAGAGGGCGATTAATGTCGTTCTCTGTGGAGTATAAAACAGGTAACCAAAGCTTGTTTGAGTGTGCTGAATCATTTACAAAGGAAGAGCTGAGGTAGACATGCCATTATACCGTTTTTGAAGACAATATGAGCAGCTGTCGCAGTTTGAGAGGGGGAGAATCATCGGCATGATGGAAGCTGGGTGGTCAGCTAGGCGAGTAGCTCGTCCATTAGGCCGCTCTGATTGTGTTGTGAGGAGGTGTTGAGACCAATGGATCCGAGAGATGTCATTTACACGAAGAGTAGGCTCAGGAAGCACTCGATAGACCAATAGACGAGAAGACCGCTACATCATAAGAAATGCATGCGAACAGCCAATTGCTTCATCGGCCACCATCCAGTTACAGGTAGCACCTTCACTAGGGGCCCCTGTGTCTTCTCGAACCATACGAAGGCGACTGGCTGAAGGGCATTTGGGATTGCGGCGCCCCTTACGTGTGCTGCCCTTGACGTCCACCCATCGACGCCTCCATTTGAAGTGTTACCAAGAATGGGGAAACTGGACTGCAGCGGAATGGAACTAGGTCGTCTTTAGCGACGAGTCTAGATTCAATCTCAGCAGTGATGACAATCGTGTTCGTGTGTGGAGACTCCGTGATGAACGCCTCAATATTACCTTTACTTTACAGCGACACACCGCTCCGACAGCTGGTGTGATGGTATAGGGTACCATTGTCTACAATACCTCTAGTATTGATCCGTGTTACCATGACAGCCCGGCGGTATGTCCATGACATCCTGCAACCACATGTGTTTCCACTCATGTTACGGCTCCACAGGAGCCACTTTTCAACAAGACAATAATTGACCTCACACGGAAAGAGTATCACAAGACTGTCTACGCACTGTTACTACCCTTCCTTGACCTACCTGATCCCTAGATTTGTCTCCAATTTATCATATCTGGGGTCATTTGGACGGCGAGTTGGGCATTCCACGAGTTTGAACGAACTAGAAGCAAGGTTACAGAAAATATGGAATGAAATGTCTCAAAATATCATATAGTACTTGTATGCCTCAATGCTCGATCGTATCGCATCGTCTATTTGTGCTAGAGAAGGTTCAACAGGGTATTAAATCCTCAGTTCTTTTGCCTTTTTCTCTGAATTAAAGGATCCTTTTTCTTTGATTTCTAATTATTTAATTATATCAAAGTAGTCATTACGTATATAAAATTTCTTTTCACCTTGACGACTCTATTTTTGGTGCCCTAATTTTTTTGTCCTTTTGTGTATTTGAAAAAACTCGTGTAAATAACTTTGTATTAAGGATTTCTTACAACTTTTGGGTTACAGCAAAAATTATAAAAATTTTCAAAAAAAGAAATAATAATAATAATAATAAAACATGTAAAAAAGACACTATAAGTAATGTTAAGAAGTTACTTATTTTTGAATATACACATTGTCAAAAAAAAAATTATGCACCCAGAGGAAATCGAGCTACTATCACGAAACTTGAAAGGAATGTAGTATGGTAAGAGATACGCAAATGATTAAAATTTTGACGACAATGAGATAAGGGTAGGCACACTATGCGCATATGGAATGAGCAGCTGGGACAGTTTACAAGCATGATTGATCGTTCCATGGAGTTATTCAAACAAATCTGTCGAATTGGATGGACGATCTTGTGACAATAGATGCCTCAGAGACTTGACCAGTGACAGTAGGAACAACTGTCGTAATTTAAGAGTATAGTAGGCATTAGAGATGCAGGTTAGTCGGACAGGTATATGGGACTCCACCTAGTTCGAAGCTATATGGTAGTTGCTGGGTTTGGGCAATAGTGGATTACGGAAGGGATGTTCTACCGACGGGAAAAGTCAGGGCGTCCCAAGAACACAAATGCACGCGATGACCCTACAATCATACGAGCAGCCACATCCTCAATAACAACTTTGTTAGAGTTGTTGGACATTTACCACCTTCCCAACATCCGGTGTATCAAGGAAAACCCTTCGCCGATGACTGTCCAAAGCAGGTATAAGGGGCCAACGACCATTAAGACGCCAACCACTTACCACCCTCCCTTCACAGACAGTGTCGATTGGATTTTTACCGACCTCGAGCAAGCTGAAATGTGACAACTGCAGGCGTGTGATCTTCAGAGACTAATTTCGTTTAAATCTTAAGGCTAAGGGCCAGCGCATACGCGTGTGGAGGTGGCCAGGCCACCAACCCCATCCGGCATTTTGTGTCGAGAAGCATACGGTGATTACACAAGGTGGTACAGTGTGTGAAGCTATTTGTTGGGACGCATGATAACCTCTAGTCATCCTTCAATGCACTTTGATGGCACGCAGTTACGTAGATGGGACATTAACGCCAGTTGTACTGCCTATGCTAATAAATCACCCATGGGCCATTTATCAGCATAACAACGCTCGTTCACATACTGCACAACTCTCCGAACAACCTCTTCAAGGATATCTCGTACTCCCGTGGCCTTCCATGTCACCAGCCTCGTCAATAAAGAACGCCTGAGGCGTGTTTGGAAGGCAACTGCTCCCATCTAGGAAAGCTGGCGAATAAACTGCCCTGTGGCAAAGATTATGGCAATATCTTTCACAGGAGGTTGTAGGAGATCTCATTGATTCGATACTAAGCCGTGTTTCAGTTTGGGAACAGACCGAACGCCTATTTTTATCTGACGTGGATGATAGGTACTGATCGGTAACCGTTTTCATGCATATCTTCTTAGTAAAGCAACCTGTTTTTATTGATGTGTAATCATTTTTTTATCTTCTCATACGCTACGTTCATCTTAAGTTTCGTGATAGAGCTTATTTCTTTCTGGGTGCATATATTTTTATGACAGAGTATATTTATACAACTTGTCGAACATGTTAAATTTGTGAATAGAATAACAGGTGAATATCACCATCTGAATGACATGGTTGGTTTATCTCTGGCTTTGTACGCGTAAGGTTACGAGTTCTACCCCGGCCCAAGTCGGTGAATTTTCATGATGCAGAAAATTGACAGCAACCATGCCATATGATTATGCGGCATGTTAAAGATCCTTAGATTGTCTGTTTGGCTTGGGTGCTCTCGGCAACATTAAACTTCTAGTACCATTTCGCATCGTAAGAGCTCAAGTACCTCCCTCTGGGGAGGAAAATAGGAGCTAAAATTACATTGTGGTGATATATTCCAATTATATGGTGAGGCACGAAAAAGTGATACCGGTTCCCGGGGAATGTACTAGATTTGCAATGGTAAATACCAATCCGTAGTTTCATTAGGAAAAACATAACAGATGAATATCAATTTATCGTACGTTTTTAGATATACTGAAATATATTTCATGCTATATGAATTATACAACTTCGAACATAATATTTTTGCACTTATAGATTTATAAAGCTAATTTAAAAGCAACGGTGTATTTAAAACCATGAAAAGCAGTGGCGCACACAGACCTTTTCATGGGGCTCACATTTTGAAAAACCCATAGATGGTAACACCAAGGAGTAATATTTATACTAAAAAAAGTGTTTTTCTTGTCTGACCTCACCACCCCCTTTTCCTTTTCTGCACATCGGTGGCAGGACGCGAATGGTTTTATGAAGAAAACTGCAGAGTAGAAATATGTGCAGGACACATGAAATAAAATTTTAATACATTTATTTTCAAAAAAGGAATATTTAAATGCTGATTTCTTAAGTTTGTTAACTGCATAAAGAGATTTAAGTTTTTTCGATACTTTAAAACATTTACATTATCTGTAGAAACTGTTATTCACAGATTAGTATCAATTATCATAAAACATATCGCGTTATAAATTTTATAACATGTTAAAGTGTTTTGATCCACAAAATATTGTTTAAAAACATATTAAAATAATTATTATATATATAAAGCCCTTATACTATCTGCCAAATGTCTTATAAATTTTTTTTAGCTAAGAAACTTTGTTGTTAATTGAATGTTAAATTAATTCGTATTTGGAACACAAAAGTTATCAATATTACTATCCATGAAGAAAGGGATGCCATAGCCTCATGAGAGGTTTTACGAAAGATGATGGATTTAATTTTTGTACAACACTTATGAGACAACGACTAATACGAGTCCCAATTTGTGGGATCAGTAAACCACAACTTAGTGGACCACGTTCTTCTTTCCCATTTAAGTTCCGTCATGAATTGGTACGAACTCTTCTTTTTTACATACACTTACGCACATATTTATACGTATTTTATCATCAATTTAACGTATTTTTTATTGTAAATTATCTTAAAATAACTTAAGAAACATTTAGCACATGTGTATTACAATATGCAATATGTATTACAATATACAATAAACAATATGTATTACAATATGCAATATACAATATGTGTATTACAATATACAATTTACAATATGTATTACAATATACAATAAACAATAAGTATTACAATGTACAATATACAATATGTATTACGATATGCAATATGTATTATAATATACAATATATATTACAATATACAATATTTATTACAATGTACAACATACAATGTGTATTAAATATACAATACAAAGCAATATTAAAAGAAGATTTTGCATCATGAGGGGCCATTTTTGTATACTATAATTCTATCCTATAATTCTATACTTTTATTGTATAATTCAAATAACAAAATTAGATTTCAAGCTAACAAACATGTGTAAATATTACATATTTTAGAGTTAGTTTGAAATATTTTAAAGGCACGTATTTCGCTTTATATTTCTTCAAGATATTTTATCAAACCTGAAAAATGCTTTGCTCCTGAAGAAAATACATTTCATATTTTTCTATTATCGCTTTTAGGAATGCTACTGGGAATCGAATACTTTTTGTTCGAAATTCATATATTTTTGTTCAAAAACCCTATATATTAGTCTTGGCTTGTTCAGTTGGGAACATAAAAGATAAAAACATTTGTTATTCATTGAGAATTAATTTTGAACTATGAATAAACATATATTTCAACATTTCAAAATCTCCTCTTTGTCTCATTTTTGTCTCTTATAAACTAAATTCATTTAAAATTAATTTAGCAATCATAATCCATTAAATGTAGAACTGATGCATTTTCTCTCTGTAGTTTTTTTGAACGATATTTATTTAAATATACTCAAATTTGCAATAAACTGTAGAAAATTCGCTGGCTGAATCCTCAGATTTTAAATTAAGTTGTGAAAAATGTTACTGTAATACAACGTTTATTTCGAAAAATAAATGCAAATTTATAAATAATAACTAATTCATCGTTAATAAATACTAGGTCATGCATAATTCATGGTACAAAGCTTAAAAAGTATTGGTACATTTAAAATAAAAATTCTTGCATGTGAATGAAAGTATTCCAGTGATACATATATGTAGCAACACTGTAAATAGATATAAAACAAATGTAAAAAAAATTGTTACTTGCAAGAATGTCTGTCTATAAATGGTTTACTAGTACAATGTTTATAAAAATAGCACACAAGCGTATCTACAAACAGTAGTTCTTGTATCAATAAGTAGTATCACCAGGACTAGTACATAGTCGTAAAATGTATTTTCCGTAGATGTAAAAGCACAGCTGCAATTCGAACATCAGGATCCTCTTGAACACAAAGTTATGTTCACCCCTGAAGAGTCTCATTCACAAGTGATCACATGAATTTATTCAGAACGCTATCCTTTTGAACTGACAACTGAGCAACAAACTGCGTGTTCGCAAAACCACCTATCATCTTAAATTCAGACATTCCGTCAAATTTATTGCGGTTGATGTTAATTGTAATTTGTAATTATTTCTTGTGTTTTTTACTTTTGCATATTATGCTCTAGATTTTCTTTAAGAACATGAAAGTTTATTCCCCTTTGTATATTTTTTTTATCAACGAACCAAAAATATTCACTTTTTTTTGGGTAAAAAATCAAAATTTGGATCACAAAAAAAAGAATTGTTCTTGTTTACAGATGCCCCAGACCTCTTTGGTTAAAGATTAAAAACTTGTGTATATTTCGAGAAAATAACACACCAGATCTCGTTCTCAACTCAGCCTTAATATGCTCATGATGTGAACAATTTTAACCATCAAATGTTATTTCCGGTTGTATTCTACACAAAAACTGGAAATTTTGAACGATATGTCAACTGGCTACATGGGATGACCATCGTTCCATGTATAGGCCTACCGCCACGCACCATGCAGCATGACTACTCATTCAGTCAAATGGCTGCCGTCTGTCAAGCAGGTTTGTGCGATTGTAAGTCATGCACATTTGTTTGTTTCAGGTTTGTACAAATATCTTACAACGTATCTAAAGTACTGTCTACTTTTAAGGGTCATAGGTGGAGCTTACATTTCAGTAAAGGCCCAATGCGTACTTTAACATAAGGGACCAGGGTCTATTTTTGCATAAGGTGCCACGGGTCTACTTTCACGTAAAGGCCAGAGCCCCAAAAAGTCTTAAGACGCCCCTGATTGTGAATGTCCCTATAGAGGGCGCAGAGTGCTAGGAATGCATGCGATATCATCAGATCCCACCAGATTCATGTGTGTAACGTTGAAGCACGTTGTAAGATATCGTTAGCATTATGGTTGCCTCCAAACGATACGGCTATCAATGCTGCCACTTACTGTGCCCCTTTGAATGGACTGAAAAGGAACTTTAAGAACCATTGACGTGACATGCTTTTCTGCGGGGTTATCATCTTGCATGATAATGTTCGTTCTCATGTGGCTGTGGCGTACCAAACATTATCACGGCAATTCCGCTGGGAAGTTCTTGAACATGCCTTTTACAGCCTGAATTTCTCGCCTATGAATACTACATCTTCTGTCCACTCCGGAAAGCTCTAAAGAAACGGCGGTTTTCCGAAGACAATAAGGTTCAAGTTGCTGTTAAAAATTGGTTCCACAATTGGTTCCAGAGTAACCATGATGTAGAAGATCACTGGGACACTTGTTTCAACCTACAAGGTGACTTTGTCTAGCCAATCTGTTAAGTTTTCATTACTTCTTTCTTTGGTTACAAATTTATATTGTAATAGCATTTAACCACATCAAATCAACAAATCAAGAGGTCATGAACAATTGAATTCGATAAATTTAACCTCTCAGTGATCTCACGAGTTGTTATTCATTGATTTGTATCAATTAATGTCTTTATCAGCTTTAACTGGCCTTCCAGAACCTGGTGCATCTCCAACATCCAAACTGCCAGATCGAAATTCTGCAAACCAGTTTTGGTACAGCCATACTTCCAATACATGCTCTACATACACAACGGCTAATTTTTTTCTTGATAGAATAGCATTTTTACCTTTTCGATAGTAAAAAAGTAAAATATGTCGAATGTACTGTTTTTCATTCTTCATATTGGAAAGGGCACCAACCAAAATCTACTGAGTAGAATCAATTGGATTTTTTTACTAGCAGACCTTGCTATATATCAGATCTCAAAACATATAATCATTATACGGTGTAATTGTGATGCTGGGTGTGAAAAAAAAATCAATCCTTTGTCGGGAAAAAAAATAAATTATTTTCATAACACACACACATCCCAATAATTTCATTTATATGAAGTAGTATATATTAGTCCGGATACTTGCACATAAATTTCTTTCCAATGGATTCCTGCCATTGTTGAATTTTGTGTAACGAAAAACGCTGACATAAAAAGCTAACCATTTAATTTTTTAAGGATAAAAAAATATATGAAGGGATTTTAAATGCCACTGCTTCTACAAAAATTGACGTACACGCATAATATTTGATTTACAAGTACATCAAGATATGTGTAACAAAAGTTGGTATAGGTTTTGAGTTAATATAATTGGTATTCTTACAATATTTCTTTTTATGAATGCTTATTGAAAGTTCCTTAAGAAACGTAAGTTGTAAATTCAATTATTTTTTAGAAACCTAGTATTGTTTTGATTCAAAAATGCATACTAACTGTTACTGTTAGATGTATTATTAGCAATCGTTAGAAAAAATATATTTGATAAAATAGAAAAAGTCCTTAGCATTTTAAATGAAGACAAATTAGATACTTTATCTTTCTGAGATAAGTTAGTTTAAAGTTTTTATTTGCCTCTATATAGATTGTGAATAAAGACGAACGTAAAAGTTATCATTACTCTGCATTTTTTTAAACTTTTAGATCTCAAATTTTGTGAAATTATAGAAAGAACATAAAGGTTAATTTGGTCTAAAAGAATTGAATTCAACTGTTTGATTGATTTTTTCGATTGAATCGTTAAGAATATTTTTAAACTAGATGTGACGTAACGGGCTATGAATAGGAGATGGAGGTTTCTGGGGAGGAGAAATATATCTGCAGTCTTCCAAGAAAGACAGTGGTGACTTTCTTTAGAGTTCTGAATGGACACCACTATTTACGTAACAATCTCTCTCAGTGGGGGATTCTTCAAATTATGTCTTGTGGGACTCCGACCAACCTATGATCTGGTCAAATTTGGTTACTTTCTGGTAATTTTCTAGTTAAATGTTAAAATTATTTGAGATCCCATGAATAATCCCATTATTCGACATTTTCAAAATAGACTTACGTGAGTCATTTGGAATAAGTGTTCAGAAATGAAGTTAAACGTTATTTACTACCAATTACTACAAAAGTTATATATAAACACTTTTTTACAACATACTTCGGTAAAATTGTGTGCTTTTTTTCTTCATACTGCTTACACTTACTTATAATTAAATAAACGTTAGAGTATTTTTTGCCATTTACAGAATTTATTTACTAGTCATGACAAGCTTTTGAAAGTCCTATTCTATGAAAAACTACTTTTAACCTCTCATATATAAGGAAATTGCACAAGAAAATTAATCATTTCCTAAATTACATTAGTTGTTATATAATATTCATAAAAACAAGTAATATATAAAAAAAAATTAAGTCAATTCCTACATAGATCAACAAAGAAAAATTTTATTTTAGCTACTTTTTATTAAATAGTTACAATTAATATAAATATGTATATACATATGACAGAATCACAAAATTAGGTGGTAATTAATTTTCATTCACTGTCATTAAAGTATCGTATTGTCATCCAAAACAATCGTGTATATAAATTTCAGTTCAACTGAATACTTTAACACGCGAGAAAAACCTTTTCAAGTTTTAACACAAGTCGCCAAAAATGATGCCAACGTGGCTGTATTTGTAATTCTTTAAATAATTAGTTTTAATCAATTAAAATTTTTATTAACTATTATTATATTATTGTATTGTCATCCAAAATAATCCGGTATATAAAATTTCAGCTCAATGAAGCGCTTTAAAATGTATTTTATTAACGATTGAAAATTCCACCAAGAGAAATAAATAAATATATAAATAAATAAATATATATAGAGATTGTGAGCTAATAGTGGGAATTGAAAAAACTTCATTTTTTCAATAGAAATACAATTAAGTCTTGTGCTTGAATGTAATTTTCTTCTAGTTTTCTCTTTTATTTAAAAATTGTGAAAATTTTAACTTCTTTCGTTCAATCTGCAATACTTTTTTAATCAATCTTGTGTAATTTTTACCTCGTTATTACTTTTATGTAATTATCTTCCAAGTTTAAAACAGACTTACAGATTTGGTAATTATTTTGCACATCAAACTTCATTTTAATCTTTCGTCATTAAACATTCAGCAAAATCCTTCTCTTTCTGTAGCATCATCTACACCAGGGAGTGGCCAACCCAGGGCCCGGGCCACTCATTGCCTGCTTTGAATAATTTTGCAACCCGCAGAACTCATCACAACTTTACAAAACAGGATTATTTTGTGCAATATTTTTGTGTATTTAGTACAGCGTTTTGTGACAAATGTCTCAAAACTGTTTCTATTTTATTACGTTACTTCTGTTTTTATACATAATTAGAGAAGTATGCAATATTGCATTGCAGCGACCCCCGCGGCATCACGCTTGATTCCTGTAACTTTATTGTGCTGTCTATTGCTATAGTTCGGCCTATTTGATCATTGGATTATTATTATTAAATTATCTATGTTTGTATGCATGAAAAATAATGAAAACAATACTGATAATGCATTGCATTTCAAATTTTCATTTCAATACATGTTTGTAATGGGTCCGGATCAAATATAAAGATATATATGTTTATATGTGCGACCCGTGGGATTATAATGCTTTTCCGAAGTGGACCACAAGGTCATTTGGGTTGGCCAGCCCAGATCTACACAATCTGAAAGAAAGGGTTTTTTTCTATGCTTTCAAAATATTTTTGCATAAAATGTACACACATCTTAAAAACTCTTAGTAAATAGAATCACTAAAACTTGTATTCCTTGAAATAGTTAGAAAAATAGTTTCCACTGATATATGTAGCAGCATTTTTATAAATAGAGGTTCATACTAATGTGGTGCCGGTGGCTATTTACAAGCCCCACCACTAACTGCTAGGAGTATAGTCAGTGTTTTGGGAGCCTGGCTGTCTATAGAGACACCTTCTACCACGACGTTGAAGGGAGCCGACGCCATTAGAAACGAGGTACGACGCCATTGAAGGAGGACATAGGCATGGACGAGATGATGGACTGATAAAGACGGAAAGAAAGGACGCCATTTGCATGGATTAAGACGAAGACGATAACACCTCACGTGTTAATGACGAACTGAACTAAAATCCTGATGTATTTATTGTAAATAATTTCTAGTTATTAAATCTATAATTAATCATAATCTGAGTGCCAGCCATTTCCTGACAAGCCCCCACCCACACTAATTTATTAAATAAAGGGTATAACTGAAATAAATGGAATGGAAATATCATAAACTTCTTCCATTTTCTTGAACATTTAGAATGAAAATAAAATGAAATGTAAATTTAACCAACAATGTGCTTTACAATTACAACATTAATTAAATAATTAATGTTCCAGTAATTATTTATGTTGAAACTTCCCTTCCTAAATAGAAGCAACCCATGTTCTCAGATCTCGGTTTACCAGGTTCATGTTTGAAAAAAGGCAAATATTAATTCTACACTACAAAAGTATTTCTATAAATAAAAAAGTAGCATGGGGAAATTCTAATTTCATTAGGAATACGGTGGAAAACACACAATTAATTTAATTATCTTCATTCATATTTGAATGCTCTAATTCAGTTTCTTAAATTAAGTAGAACAGAAAGGCTATATCTCAATAATATTAACTTATTTTTAACAAAATAGATCTAAATAACAAAAGAGATAAATTTTTACAATTAATGGTTCTCTAGATAGCTTTGGTCTTTTTTGCTTCTAAGCTAAAATACATAAAATAAAAAAATAACAAGTTAAAGCATAAAGAATTTCTATTAATTTTAAAGCTTTTTTTACATATTATAAACGGGGGAAATTTAATTCTTAGAGATTTAAGAAACTTTTTCCCAAGACATTTCATTCTACACCCATGCAGTATAATACGCATAAATCCCGAGATACCTTTTTCATGATTCAAAAAAAGAACACATAATATTTTTGCGTTATGTAATGCCATAATGCCATTGGGAATCAAATAAGTTTGACTCGAAAAAAGTTGTGATTGTAAGATTTTGGTTTCGTTTATTTATGAGTGAGCCCCTATGGCATTTTCATTCGACATTTTGAATTCTTTATAACAAATGTTGAAAAAAGTCCTAATGGTCCGATGAGAATTGCCTTTTGCCATGATATAAAACTGTATACTCAAGTTTCAGATCTTTTTATAATCCCCAAGTAATTAATGTATTCTCTTCGGGGATCATTTTTTTTCTAATGGTTCATAAAAGCAGAATTTGATTGAAAAATATACCTTGCGGATACCATTTAAAACCATAAAAAGAAGAACAAATGTTTCTTAATTTAGTCAATTTTATTTAAGTTTTACTTTTTCATAAAATGCGATAAATTATGTTGTTTAGGAACAGTTTAAAAACCAATTGAATTCACAGAGTGATTATCATTAGCAAGATTTCAATGATCCAATGCAATTGTGCGAAAGTGAAAAGAATTTGCAACGGATTCTATCAATGGTACTTAACTACTCTTCTTGGAGAAACTATCATTTAACTGTTTTTTTTATTTTAGTTTAAAAACCACTTTCAGTAGCAATGACGTGATTTTAAGCAAATGTAAAGGCTATTGAAACCCTGGCATTGGGGTGTATGAGCTCAAATAAGAAATCTCGGAATAGTTGAAAATACTTAATGACTTGGAAATTGTGAGGGTGGAAGTCAATAGTCATCTTAGCATCCACCCGAAGTAGCAGAAGGAAATAGAAGTAGATATTGATAGGGGGCTCAATTGCACTATATATGGCCCCTATTATATTCTTAATTTTTAGTTCAGCCCTTGTTGACAAGATGTCTGAAATTTCTAAGGAAGGGTGCGTCCTAGCACCCCTTGGGTTCGTTGAACATATAAAATATTTAATTTTAACTTTCGGCAGAAACGTTCACCCAATCAATGAATTGTGCCCCTGGCAGAAAAGAGTTCTGCCCCTTATATTGGAGAGATGTGGTAGAGTTTATAATGGGCTGCACTTACGGCTGTTTTCGCCGTATGTACGAGAGTGTGAACTTGACTCGGAGCGCATTATCAGGCAGAAAAAAATGCCTCAATTTTTGTAAAAATGTGTGACATTGTAACTCATGCATTTGTTTATAATATAGTGTTTATAAAATTTCAAAATATTTCATAAATAATTAGTTTTTTCTTTTAACATGTGAAGGGATAGCTCATTTAGCATTACGGTATAGGGAAAAAATTACAAAACACATTTTATAAAAGAAAAAATGTGTCAACTCTGATAAAAATGAGTAGTATGATAAAATAAGCGATTCTCTACAGGATAGTGTAACCAGAATATAATATTAATGTTTGAATACTTTTAGATCTGAAAAAATATTCCGAATTCGGTACCTATTCTTTAACATTAGCCGAAGATAGTCTTAAAAACCACAGTACAACTATGCGAAAAACGATGCAGAATTAGACGCTGAATTATTGCTAGCCCCAGTCAAGATGGAGCCTCCTCTCATTCTGCTGTTTCTGCTTTCGGGTTGGTGGTTTTTTGTAAATTCTCAACGATTTTAAAGCTCCAAAATAAACTTAATATTAAATTTTCCATGTGGAGTCTTATTTCAAAGAAACAATTTTAATTCTTCATAATGCGAACTTAGGTAATTCTTAATGTTAATTCCTCACATCAATATGTACCAAGCTGTCGTAGTTTGAGATGAGTTGTTTTTGCTTGCAGTTCCTTAGACAAGTCTTTTATGAATAATCTTATAAGTTAGATTAAGAATTTGGTTTTAAGATTGCCCCCAAAGTTAAGGAATAAGTTGTAAAAATTGTTCATAAAATTTTTGATGTAAAATAAAAGTAGCTATTTTTAAAATCACGTCTGTTTCTTCTCCGAAAATTCTTACAGCTGCAACCTTCGAGTCCAACCAAGTCGACCAACCAAGTCGACAATTTTCACGACCAAAATATCGACCAGATTAAAAATTCTTTAAATCATCTTGAAAGAAATACAGATTTTTGTCCATGTAATTTGCATTGGTTGAATAAATATGAGTAAAAATTGTGTAAAAAATATTTCTGATAACTTGACTTATGTAAAATGTCGCATTAAAAGAGGGGCTCAGCTGTATCAAAGAGGAGAAAGGGGTGCAAACTGGGAAAAATAAAACAAAACTAAATAATCAGATTATGTTAACAGCTCCTATTAATGACTGTCATTTATGTCTCTTTTTTCCCTTCTTCTTTCTAGTATTTTTTTATTAAATAAAGTAATTTGCAAACTTATTGAAAAATGCTATAGCAAACATAGAAAGGGCCAATGCGTCGTTATTAATTGAAAATGTATTATACTATCCCAGAATACCTACTGAGTGATGTAGTTAGTTTGACGCTGGCCCTGTACGACTAGCTTTGAGGGTTCGACCTCGGGCCAAGTCGGTGGATATTCATGATGAAAAAATCGACGGCGTCCATGTCGTATGATTATGCGGTATGATAAAGATTCGTAGAGTGCCTGTTTGGCTTGGGTTCTCTCGGCAAAATTAAATTCCTGGTACCATTTCGCAACGTCGATTCTCAGATATCTTCCTAAAAATAGTTGGTTAATCATCATTGGTCAAAATTCAGGTATCTTCAAGGAATTGGGGCGTCAAAATTGCATTGTGGCAGTTGATATCCACCGAAATGATGCCACAATAAAAAGTGATACCAGCTCCCGGGGAATGTACCAGGTCTGCAGTAGTAATTACTAATCTGTAGTCCCATTAGAAAGAAAAAAATCTCTATCCCAGAATAATATATTCAGGGATAAATCCTAGATGATTAATCATACATTCAATCCTTTTGTGTTCTCTCTCGCAGCAAAAACACTTTAAAAATTGCTTTCAAAGAAATTTTAACGTGTGTTTAAAAGTATAAACTTTCCAAAGCCATTCGACAAGATTAATACGCCTCATGAAGGAAAAGACTTCTCAAAGGCTTTCTTCGTGCATAATAGAATCATGAATAATTAATACGCATGCTAAGAAATGCGCATTTGAGACAGAGGTAACAAATGGGCTGAATTTAGATAGAAAGTTCGAATCCAGAATAAAGCATGACAAGTGCGTAAAATAAATTATTACGTGTACAATACATTATAGTAATCCCTGCGCGTTAAGTATTTTATTATAAAGATCAGAAATTAAATATTTAACCATTCATAAAATCTTCTGTTGTCAAAATGAATACTTCATTTTAGCTTTATTTGTTCATAAAGGAATACATTTCTAAAATCCTTATAAATGATCCCCACTGTGTAACGTTTTCTAAACAATCTATTAACGATATATTAATTCATTATCCGTTTAATGTTAAGGAACATATTACAAACTTGACACATCTTTCTAGTGTTAAATGCTTTAATACTAATATGGGGTTGTTGTTTTTTTAACTTCACTGCTTAGAGCGAGCAACATACTTTGTACTATTCATTTCTGTCTAAATCAATATTTTTTTCTTTTATAAAATATAGTGTACTCTTTGTATCATATATCGTAATGCTAAACTGATTCTGAACTTTATTTTGTAAAGAAAATGACACATTTATATGATATGTTAGACATTTCAGGATACAGGGGGATAAATGAATTTATGTCTTGAAACCATTTGAAATTTTTTGTAATATTAGAAAATTGTTTCTCAAAATGTCATCGAGTTTGTGTTCTGCTGCATGACAGCAGTCTTAAGTACATGAAATGCGTAATTATGAGTGTTAATTCCATGTGTAGAGTAATGTTTTGTTGTTATGTATAGTTCCAAATAAAAAAAATATTAACTTGAAACAATCAACATTTCTATTACGACTCAAAACGAATAATTTCTCTTGCCCGAAATAATAATTCAAAATGGCATTACTGTATTGTATGAACAATACAAGAGTAATCAATGATTTATGTGAAAAGAAACAAATAAATTTCTTTTATATATTTTACAACTGTTTGCTTATTATTGGTAACAAACAACTTAATATTTGAAATGTTTACAACATTTAAAAATAGTAACGTGATGCCTCATTAAGAACATGTAAATATATAACATGCGTTCTATTCTTAGTTCTAAATTTACCGGAATGGGCTTAACTATTACAGCTGAATCATCATCCTGTTATATATAATTATGATATTTTATTTGAATCAGACTCTTATACATCAGAAATATGTAATGCATCCGAATGTCTTTATGCAAATAATCTAAAACATAGTAAAAAAAACATTTTCAAATATATTTCTAAAAAAAAAAACATTTTTTAAATGTAGTAATATACATGTGTGTGTGTGTGTGTGTGTGATATGATGATACATGATTTATATATATACATAATATATATTACTAATTAAAAATTCTGTGGTGCTCTTTGTATCAGTAACGTAAGACGATCTACTATTATGAAATTTTAAAAATCCAAACCATTATCAAAATTACAAATGAAAAAATTTTAAATTAGCAATTTTGTATGGGTAAACTACTTACTGGTTCCTTTATAACATTCATCTAATGTGAAAAAAAAACCTTGAAATCTTTTAAAGCAATGAGTGAAAAAAAATCAGATACTAAATATTTTTTTTAAAAAATTGCATTTTTTCGTAATTATTAATTTTTAATACGAGAAAACAAAGCATGAAGTATATTTTTAAATATAACTTAATAGAGCTGCTGAAAATGGCAATATCCACAGTACTGTTTCACAAAACAATAATTACACTCGTCAAATTATGGAAGTTCAAAAATACTATTCAATACTGTAAATTTCTTTCGGCGCAACTATCTAAAACACAACAAAAATTAACTTTAACCATTTTCATTTCAATTTCATGAATTTCATTTCGAAAACTAAATAGATATTTTCCTGTTTTATAATCCCGGTTACTAATAGCTCAATGTATTCCATCCATTAATATGACACATTTATATTCGGTTTTTATTGCATGTGTTTTGAAAATCAATGTAAACATTACTACTGACAGAAAATAGAAAAAACCAATTTCTTTACTTTACAGGAAGGAAATACTCTTCTTACTTCACAGGTGAAATAAATGTAATATTTATACGTGACCTCTTCTACAATAAATCGAATATGATTGCTTTTGATATTTTTTGCTTCCTTCGAAAGCTTTAAAACAGTTTATGGCAGTACTTCAGCTATCATAAGAAGCTTTTCTGATTTTGTTGTAAGATCTATCGAAACATTCCTGCCTCAGGGAAATTTCATTCACGCTAGATAGAAACTCGAAAAGAAATTCTTTTTTTTTTTTCCTGTTTCATCTCACCGTAGATATGAATTTAGAAATGAAATCTCTTTATAGGATATCTATCAATGAAAAAATATAGAATCCTCTTCACTAGTTCGAAAACTCGGGATTTTTTCCAACTTAATACGCAAGAGGTTTGCGATATGTTCTTTTCCCAAATTATGATGGAAGACTTTTTTTTTTGCTTCGGAATGAAGGGTTATATTTTTTCGTGAAATGTTCAGGTATTTTTAAAAGAGAAAATACTATTTTTTTTGAATACTTAGCAAAGCAATTTCTAATATCAATCTATTGAAGATTTGAAGTATAATAAATTGATTCAATAAATTGCTTTCCTATTCAATTATGTAATTTCCATTCGAAAGGTAACTGGTTTTGTTATATTTTTAGGAGTAACAATATATTATCATTGCAAAACTCTTTCTCACAATAAGCTAATATACACGATGGACTTATCAACAAACGGATTTTTTATTTATACGCTCTCGTAACCCCCAAGAGAGAATTCGCTTTTTGAAAAATCCTTCTTATTGGATCTCTACTTATCAAAAGATGCATACTTACCAAATTTCATGACTGCAGGCTTCAATGTTGAAAAAAGAGAATTTTATCTACAACGCGTCTTAAGCCCTAGAAACATCCCTTGAAAGTCATTTTATGTTTAACCGTTCTTAGCGGATCAATACTCAACAACAACAACAAAACACATGACTTCCAAATTTCACGTCTGTACATCTAATAGTTCAAAAACTGGAATTTTTATCCTTAACGCCCCAATAATCCCTCGTGGGATTTAATTTCTGACAAACTCTCTCCTAGCCGATCTCTACTCTAAGCAATAAACTTGATTACCAAATTTCAAGTCTGTATGTCTAATAGTTGAGATCTCTTGATATGTGAGTAAGTAACTGAGTCGCTTTTTTTATATACATATGTTACCGTTAAAGTGTATAATTCAGTTATTTCATAGACAAGTCACAGTTAAAGTATACAATAGATGAACAATTTCATACTTTACCTAGTTATTCTATGAAATAACTAGGCATTCCATGAAATAATTAAGGATAGACCGTTAAAGTGAAAAATGAACAATCTCAAAGATGTTTTATAAATTAATTGATCATAAATAGCAAAAATCTCTCGAAAAATACATTTTATCCCTGTTGCGGATGAATAATTGATAAATAATATAGGAAACATAGATGATATAATTTATTACATTAGTTAAACAAAAAAGGAAAAAAAAGAATATGTTGCAAAAATAGATTATATTTAAATATTATCAACAACAAGTAATAAAAAAAAGTTTTTTTTAAAGTCAATTCCTACTTAGATCAACAAAGAAAAATTTTATTTTAATTTTAATAAATAGCTACAATTTATATAAATATGCATAATACATATGGCCGAATCACAACATTAAGAGGTAATTAATTTTTATTAATTATCATTAAAGTATCATATTGTTATCCAAAACAATCGTGTATATAAAATTTCATTTCAACTGAATGCTTTAAAACGTGAGAAAAAAACATTTTTAACTTTTGACATAAGTCGCTAAAAGGGTCGCTAAGTCGTTAAAAATTATGCCAACGTGGCTGTGTATTTGTAATTCTTTAAATAAATAGTTTTAATCGATTAATTTTCATTAATTATAATTAAATTATTGTATTGTCATCCAAAATAATCATGTATATAAAATTTCAACTCACTTGAGCGCTTTAAAATGCATTTTATTAACGATTGAAAATTCCACCAAGATAAATAAATAAGTAAACAAATAAATAAATATATAGAGAGTGCGAGCTAATAGTAGGAATCGAAAAATACATCCTGAGAAGAAAAACCGTTGCTGCATAAAAAACATTGTTTAAATATTTTCAAACAAAAATGTAAGAGAATAATTATTTAAATGTTATGAGATACCTTTGTGTTTTACTTTTCATTATTTATTAGATCAAAGATTGCTGTAATGACACTTTGGATTGCACTGTTTATTATTTTTGAAACAAGCCAACTTTTTACCGTTACACATTTTTTTTTACACGAGCACTTTCTAAATCCTTGTTCAGTACCGCAACTTCAAGCTGTTGCAAAAGATTGGTGTTAATATTTGGAACTGCTTCCATGGAAATTAACTCTCTTTGACATATACTTAACTGATATCTAGTGTACAATTGTTTTATTGGGCCATCTCTTACTCCTAATCGGAAAAATCCTTTCTAAAGGCAGCTAGAACCAGTTCAAAGAACTGTCGAATGCGGTATTTCATACTTTAAGGATCAAGTAATCATTATTCTATAGAATACGTAGTTAAATCGTAGAATTTAATAATTTTATATACTTTAAATGACTTGTCGAGTTATTTCATGAAATACCTAATTATTCTATGAAATAACGGATTTCACACTTTAACGCTAACGTATAAGGTTGTTTTCGCCATACGTACGAGAGCGTGAACTTGACGCGGAGCAAATTTTCGGACAGAAAAAATGCTTCAATTTTTATAAAAATTTGTGACAGTGTAACTTTTGCTATAATATAGTGTTTTTTAAATTTCAAAATATTTCATAAATAATTAGTTTTTTTTTTCTTTGAATATGTAAAAGAATAGCTCATTTAGCATTACGGTATATTAAACAAATTGGAAAACACATTTTACAAAAGAAAAAAATGTGTCAAGGATAAAAATGAGTAGTGTGATAAAATAAGTGATTCTACAGGATAGTGTAGCCAGAATATAATATTAATGTTTGTGTGTGTGTGAGTACTTTCATATCTGAAAAAATATTCCGAACTCGGCCCCTATTCTTTAACATTAGCCGAAGATAGCCTTAAATCAACGTAACTATGTCGAAATTTTTATATAATCCCGTAGCTATATTTATAATGTTATGTGGATAATTATTTTTAATAAAAACGCAAAAAAAATTGTTAATTTTAATTTATGTTAATTTAAACCAAAGGAAAATTTTTCAATCGATACAGTTAGGGATTTAAGTAAAATGAATAAATTATACCAACATATCTCAAGTATATAAGTCAAGAATATAATTTTCATTTCCTATTCACACTTTCCATGTGTTAAAGAAATCTAATTTGAATATCATTAGGACAAAAAATGTAAATGATAAGTCGTTAAGGTATAGTTTCTTGTACCATACAACCACATCATCTAAATTTCGAACCAAATTTAGAAGATTGGTGGGTGTTATAAAATACAAAAATTAAATTCTAGAATAGTTTTTTAAAAAATAAAAACCTCACACATCTTAATTTAAATATATAATTTCAAAACATATTATTCCAAAAGAAAAAAAAACTCTTTTAGTGAATACTATTTTATTAATGATTATTCAGTACATATTATTGTATATATTAACATTTCAAAAAATATATTTACTTAAAACAACATTTTCTCAACATTTAGGTGCACATTATCTTCGCCCTTTTTTTCAATTGAAAGATATTGTAAACATTAATTTAAATTATTTCAAAAATTGTTTAACTTTTTTTTCTTGTGCATCTAATAATTTGTTTAAGACATACTTAAAAAAAATAACTAATTTCAATTCTACGAATTCATTTGAATTTTTAAACTGTCGGGCACATTTGTATTTGGAATTTATTAAGAATAATGATGTAGCAATCGAAACGTGATTGCTTCTGACGTTCTAAAAAAAATAAGTATACAATGGAGAGAGAAAACTGTAAAAGAATATAATGAGATTAACTGCAGCCCTCCAGGATCGACCGGGAGTTTTATCGAAGTCCTGTTTTACTAATTTATCCTAACAAGGAAAGAAAACAAATCATAATAATTTAAATTTTATTTTGAAATCCTTAGTTAGAAAATGAGAACAACTTATAAGAAACAAAATTTTAATCTGAGCTATACGGTGTTGCAGTTATAAGTATTTTATTAATGAATGATGACAATTGATATAAACTATGTACATAAACGGGAAATATATTTTTTTTTATTAAGTCAATTCCTACTTCGTTAGAAAAAGGTACTAGTGCTATCTGTTGCAGCCAGTTTTAACTCCGAATAAATTTAAAATTAAAAAATAAAATTAAATTAATGAATTCATACTTGAAAACACTGTGTTAACATCAAGTGTCATCCACTACAAGTTTAGAAAAATGTATTTGAACTTGAATGGATAAATAGAAAGTATTTTATTAACGATTGGTAATTTCAGCAGGATATATATAGAGAGAGAGAGTGAGTGAACAAATAGCAGGGATTGAATAAATAGTTGAAATAAATGTTATGAATTAAAATTAATTAAAAGAGTCAAAAGATGTGAGTTTGAGAATTTAAATAAGACCTTGATAAAAATGAAACTTTTTGAAATGTTAATTTTAAACTAAAATTTTTTTCTGTTATAGAGTATAAAGAGTAATAATTTTGTAAGCGATATTCTTAGGGGGAATGTGTATAAATCATACACAAAAAAAAAATAAATGTTTTCAATTTCGAATAAAATATATATGTTTTTTTGAAAAAGTTTATACTATAAGTAATTCATAACAGTAAAAGTAGAATGATAAATAATAGTAGAATAGTATATAATAGTAGAATAAAATGTTAACGAGTTTCTTTTTGTAAGCAATTATAGAAGTAAACTATTAAAACAAAAAAAGAATTTCAAAGGAATGATCCAAATATTATATATATATAGCGGAAAATATTCCATTCTTCAAAAATAAATATTCGTAAAAGAAAATGTTTATGTAACATTTTGATAAGTAAATATGAATTTTTTGCTGTAAGAAAAAGAATATTTATGGAAAAAACATACATGTTTTATAATGCACATTAACATTTAATGATGGCTGCGCCCAAGAATATCCTTATACAGATAATCATAAATTGTATTTCACTTCAATGTGTTTTTTAGATTACATTAATTAAAAAAACTCTTGGAAGTGAACTTGAGCTTCCTAGAAGAAGAAGAGAGAGAGAGAGAGTCAATAGATTAATAAACTACCTTACAAAATATAAAATTGCAAAAGAACCAATTCAACACTGGATTTCAGAAACAATGATATATTTTTATCTCAATGCTACTAGATCTTACAGATTTATAACAAACATGGGATTGAATTGCTTACGTATATTATAATATCTTAAAAGCCTGCAGCAAAATACACGTATATTACCCCTTCCAGTCTCATTTTATTTCTGGATTATAGATAAAAAATGTCAATTTTTTATGCATATTTTCAAGTATACATATCTTTTTATACCTAATGGTATCATTCGCATATAAAATTGCCCAAAAATTAATGTAAAAGAATATTTAAAAAAATGAGTAATTTACCTGTGTAAAGTCGGCTTTCGGTATGACAGAAATTATTAGACTTGGGAGTCAATTAACTCTAACTATAAATAGTAAGTTTAAAATACCTAGGATTTATCTTGAATTATGAATTTTATTAATATATTTTGCAATTGCATAAATGAATATGAAAGACGGTACTGCTCGTGACCCATCATCACAATCTGATCAGTAGAGTCGTGTTTCTCTTCTTACCTTCTTCCCTTTTCTGTCTCTCTTTTAGCAGCAAATAATACACTATCGTGTAGGATTAATTTCCTTCTTTGTTGGGGGAATGTAGTCAACAAAGTGTCTTTCAGACAAGCGTGAAGGTCGGGACTAAGCAGAAGGAAATCTTTTTTTTTTTTGAAGAAAGTTCCACCGATAGGTACTTTTTAATTATTGGAAATCATAAAAAGCACATGTGAAATAATTAAGGAAAGACCCATCACACAATGTAAATTTTCAAAGTGCCCAAGCTACATTCGGAATAAAACAGGATGGTACATTTCGCCTGCCGCAGCTCAGCTCCGGAAAAGCTGGGAAGGTGTTAAAATACACTTATCCACACCTCCGATCGCGCGTACAGGCGATCTATCATCTTCCACATATTCATGCAAAGATCGCTAATTAAATGAAGTCTTTCTGAATCAATACTATTTTTTATTGATTCCTCTAACATCTTAAATTCAAATAGCATGAACAACAATCATCTGAATATTACATAAAACAATACAAATATTTATAACTTGAGAACGACACAAAACGATTGCGACAAAAGTCTGCGTACACTGGGAAAAAACTTTATAATAATGGATTTTAATTAAAGATTACTACCTTTTAGGCTATACCCTTCCTTTCATAATGTCTTTCAACCTATTTGGGATGGATTTAACTAGTTTAGTTGTCTCATCTGTGGTTATTTTGTTCCATTCTTCTACTATGAGAGATTTGAGCATTTTCTTGGATGTTATTACGTTCTCTCTCATTATTCACTCGAGTAAATCCCACAAATGTTGTATTGTGCTTGGGTCTGGGGACTAGGTTGACTTTCAGAAATGGTTTGAGACATGTCAGACCAGGTATGGCTTCATAATGACTTCACAATGTGATCCATTTGCTTGGTACCTTTGTGCCGCTGAAAGTAAAAATCATTACTCACCGCAAATTTCTTGGCATATGCACTCATATTTTAATTCAATAAGTTCAAGTAACCAATTTTGTACATTGTTGATTCAATTAATTTCAGATTACCAGCCAAAGGGCTTTCAATGCACCCCTAAACATCATGCCTCTTCCTCCTTATTTGGTAGTCGAAAAAGGATTCTCTTTCTTAAGATCTGTCCAGGAATTTTTGCAAGCATATTTTTGGACTTTTTGATGCTAAATTGCAAAAACAACTTTTAATTGAATATATTACATTTTTCTAAAAAATATGTGTCGTATTTAGTTGTTTTTTGGCAAGCTCTGTTCATTCGGAAGAAGAATAACTTCTTGACTGCAACTCGGGCATGATAGTCATCTTTTTTATGTTTTCTTCTAATTGTAATTAAAGTCACACTTTTTTGCAATATCTGTTAGCTATTTTTGAAGCTTATAGTCTTGGATTTATTTTTATAGAGCGTGTTATAATGCAAGATTCTCGAGGTAACACTGCCAACAAGTGGCCAGATCTTGGCTTGGACGTTAAAATTTTAGTTGATTTGTAGTTTATGAACCCTTTTTGAATCAACGGATGTCTCCTATTGACATTTCAGCAATTACTTTAAAATGTTCCCTCTTTTCTGAAGACCTATGATGATTTTTCTTTCAATGATATATTGTGTGATCTGCCATGGAACCACAAAAACTTTCCAATCACAAATCCTAAATAAATCGTATAAAAGAAGCTTATAATTACTTACAAACACGATTTAGTGCAATTATTTTACAATAAAAGGTCTTTAAAAGCTCTATTTTGTAAGTGTACGCAAACTTTGGGCGCGGATAATTTGTGATTATTTGGTGGTCATTCTTGTTTGTTTTTTTTCCTTAAGGTGAATTTTGTTGCTGTTGTTTGAATAAGGAAATTTTAAAGAATTACTGATTAGTATTTTCATTTTCCAAAGCGGGATTTTAATAGTAATTATAGTATAAACACGTAGGATGATTGCCTGTACGCAGACTTTCGGAGGCAAGTGTACGTATAATACAAGATTTCCATGTAGATTACACATGTATTTGTAAATATAAACAGCTTTTGTGTAGAGAGAAAGCGTCTCATTATCAAACTGATTAGCCTGCTCAGTTACTTTCGTAAACTTGCAACCGGAGCTATTTTTTGTCGTGTATTGAGTAAAAATCTTGATGTCACTAAAGTAGGATTGGTGTACCGGGTGTTTCTAAAAGAGTATTGGAGTTTTAACGCATTATAGTATTTATCACATATAAGTTACAAGTATAATTCATACATTGAATGAAAGAGTAATTGAAACAGTTTTACCTACAAGCTTACAAATGTTCAATTTCAGCCCCATTCGTCACAAGGCACAAATAAAATCGATAGGCGAGTTCATCCCAAACTTTTTTTCAGTGTGTCTGAGGAAATTCTTGCAACATCTGCTTATATCCTGTATCTTAAATCTGAAAGGTCAGCTGGTAGCGGAAAAACGTACACACAATCCTTTATGAACCCTCATAGATAAAAGCCACATGGCGTCAGATCGGATGAACGTGAAGGCCATGCGATACAAGGTTTATCGGGAGGTTCTTTACAGCAATTCCATTGGTTGGGTACAGTGATATTTAACCAATCGCGTACTGAGAGATACCAGTGAAGTGGTGCACCATTTTGCTGCCAAATGAAGTTATTAAGTTTACTTTCTTCCAATTGAGGAAATTGCCATAGCTGTAGAGCATCAAAATAGGCAGAACCAGTTACAGTTGGTTACCAGTTACAGCTTTGGTCGTCCCATACTTTTCCCTTTACAAAGACAGCCAATTGTTTCAAACTGATGATACTACCTGAGAATGTTATCATTTGGAGGTTGATAACCGAACTTAATACGGAACGCTCGTTGCACAGTAATAGCAGATTCTGTCTTTGCAAAGTGGAGAACTCAAAACGCTTTCTGTTTACTAGTTATTTTTTTTTACTAGTGCGTTGTGTGATCGGCAAGAAAGGGAAAAGACTAAGCATACGTTTCGCGCACACATGCCAGCAAACAAAACTGTTTCAGTTGCTCTTTCATTCGATGTATGAGTCATACTAATATGTTATATGCAATGAATACTATAAAGCGTTAAAACTCCGATATTCTTTTTGAAACACCTGGTATATTAAATCTGTTGAAGCTATAATTCTTCACATTAGCTTGGTAAAACTAAAAAGTAGGACATCAGCTCAGGAGTCATCTTCACTAGACTATAGCTTAGAATTCAGAATTTGTGGAATACAGCCCTCATATTTCTCCTAAATGGGAAACTAAAGGTAGCCCCAATTCAGTTGTGATCAGTTCTATAAGCGGTCCTCCAACTAATCTTCTTCAGGAAATCATTTTTTAATTTTGTTTTGAGTTTAAAACTACCTTCCGTAGATATGACTTGATTTTATGCTAATGTAAATCTTATTTCAAGCCTAGCAAAAGATGTATTAAAGTTAATCGTGGATCGTTATTTATGAGTAGTTATTCGTTAAGCGTTAGTGGTGAGACGTTCGTCTTCAGGTTGTAACGGGTCTGTCGGCGAACCTTCAACTAATACTCTTACTTCTTTTTATAATTCTCTAAGTTATAATTAACTTATTTTCTGTAAACTCTATTGAAAACTTTCTTCCGAAGAAGAAGGCTTGAATTATTGAAATGAGTTGTTATATTTAAGCGTGAACATTAAGATACGCGAAGTACAACATATAAGAGAATTACGGTGAATCATACGGTAGAAGTCCAAAGTGTTCCAAGAGTAAGTGAAGTAGATATACTAAGTAACACCTTTAGCCGTGTGATTGCTCTTCTAATTAGTAGCGTTGTGCATTTCCTACCTTTATTTGATTGATTTAAGTTAGTGGAATAAAATAAATCTGAAACTGGTTATGGCTGATCTTTACCCGAACCCCCAAACACCAACAACCTCAAGTAAATTGTTGCAAAGTTATCATTCAAGCTTGAACTATTGTTTGGTGCAGTGGAAATAATATAGAAGCTGATTCGAAGAAATCTGTTGCAGTTTAAGAAAGAGCTGACAAGTGATCTACAGACGGATCTAGAGATAAGTGCACATTTGATAATCTTATAAGCTTAGGTTAAGGAACTAATTAAAATTATTTCCATGGTTTCCATTAAACTTTAATTAATCATAAATTGATTAGTCTGGAATAAAAATAATTATATTAATACAATGTCTACTTCTTAGAAGACCCAAACTACACCCGCAACCTCTGGGTTGCGACACAGTGAAATAATATTAACTTTCTTTTTTCTTTTCAATTCTTACTATTAGTTCACAATCTCCTCTTATATATCTTGCTCCTGTTTTTAAACGTTAATAAAATACTTTTATTCTTCCACTAAAGTTGAAATACATTTTTTAAACTTGTAATGGATGACACACTTGATGTTAATACAATTTTTTAAAATATTAATTCATTCATTAAATTTAATTAATTAATTATAGTTCAAGAGATATATTTAAGTCAATATTATTCCACTAGATCGTAACGACATCGGATAAAACAGTTTTTGTTCAAAGAGATGGGTAAAGATAGGCCTTTTTTTGCCCATCATAGTCATAAAAATTCAAAGTATTTATTGGAGTTATAGTATTAAATTTCTGTGAACTTTAGCTAATGATCTTTACTTTTATTCTAAAATAGAAGAGGGGAAAAAAATAGCAAGTCACATAAAAAAGTCATGAAACTTGGCAAATTCATTGAGTTTTGTTATTTTAAGCGTTTTTTCTAACTTTCATTTAAAAAAAAACTGTTAAGAGCTTTAAGCACCAATATATTTTTTATCTCTCAAATATTACAATAATAAGGCTTTTAAACTGACATTCATTTGTTTTGGTGCCTCGAGCGCGTTGATGTGATACGAAACAAAATAGCTTGTCTGCGAATCGGTCAGACTTTTTAGGGCTTTTAGAAGAAATGGACCTAGTACCTAAAATGCCTGCATTCCTGGACAAACAAGCACAGTTGTCTATAGAAGATGCTAACGAGACACATTTGATGACATCGATTCGTTGGGTAGTTGAAGCAGTAAACGGCTAGCCCAATAAGTGGAAAGCTTTAAACAATATTATCCCAAATATCCAAATACCATATATTGCAGATTATGTTAAAATCGTGTGTGCAATACTTAATACTTTCCACACAGCACGATTTAACAATATCGAGGACAACAATGTGCCCAACGAATGCTAGATTTAGTGAAGAAGCCTAATTACTTAAAACAAACAGTTGAAGAAAATGGCTGCGCAAGAAAAATGGCGATATGGACTTTATTAAGTGACTTTGATCTTCCAGATTTTCCATGATTAACATGGAAGGAGCTACGATATTTAACTCTTGGGATACATCAGCTTAAGAAAAGCCGATCATACACTCACGAACACCTTAATCAATCGAGGCTGTACTCTCTTTACGTAAATCGAGAAGATTCCTCGGTTGTTCGACTTCAGTTGAGATTACGACACCCAAATTCAAAAGTATATAACATATGGATAAGAACAGGTATAGGTNATAATCTAAACATTGAATCTTATTGTCAGTGCAAAGTTGGTGCTAAAGTTGTTGGCTGATGTGCACATGTTGCATCTGTACTTTGGTACTTGGGATACTGGCGCCATAATCACACCCAGACAAAAACACCAAGTCTTGGATATGCTGATACACTTCAAGACGCTTCTAATGGATGATCCAGTGAAAATTCAGCCAGTGAAAGCCAGAAAGAAATATAATAGAAGACATTTGCTGCAAATAGTTTAACATTGTTATTTTTTCCTGTTATCTCTATTTAAATAAAGGTTTTTTTGAAAAAAAAAACTTAACATTTTCATTTCCACACTGAGTATCAGTGTTAAAATATATACAATGGACCACAAAAGTGTTCGTACACTTGCAATTTCCTATAAAATATAATGTTTTCGACTAATAAAAATTAATATATTGGAATTGGAACTTTTTAATGATATCTGTAACGTGTTCTTAATGGAATGACATAATCCATTTTTTTAAAAGTAGTATAAATATTTTTTTTAAAATTAATAATCAAAAAGCTATTAAAAAATTACGCCACAAAAGTCTTCGTACACTTAACAAAAATCTCAAGATAGATTTAAATATTGTATTTCTTTCTTAATCCAATACTTAGTAGGATAAATTTTAGTGTGGACAACCATTTTTAAAAGTCTTGGTATAGATTTAATTAGTTTTTTGTAATTTCTGCATCGATTTTCGATCATTCTTTTATGATTATTGTTTTTACTTCACATTATGTGTTTATATGTCATGTGTGTTTTCTTTTTTTAAAATTAAAATCTCAACATATATGTTCTACTGGGCTAAATAAAGGGATTGAGGGGGTGTTGCAGAATGCTTAAATAGAGCTCATGATTCACAATACCATCAAAAAATACCAAATTACCTAATTCTGAGGCCGATTTACACCCCCGCACAAGAACACCTCCACAGCCATGCTGAAACATGGAGGTGGAGGAGTTCTTGTTCAACATAAATTCATGGATTAAACTCCTAATTTTTTTTTATTTACAAGCTGTTATATGCCTATCGGAACCAAGGTTAATGAATTTTTTGTCATCCCAATCAATTTGCTGTCAATTTTGTATTTTCTGAAACTTAATTCCAAGAATCTAGTTGGATCAACGAACAGTGGAGGTGGAAGTGCTCTTGCGTAGGGGTGTAAATCGGCCTCAGAATTAGGTAATTGGTATTGTTTGATGGTATTGGGAATCATGAGCTCTATATTTAAATATTTTAAAGAGAAAGTTTAAATTATCCGCCAAAAATTTGGATATAGGAGACGACTTCATTTTTTAACAGGATATTGACGCCAAGCGCACTATTCTCAATGTATGTCGCTGGTACCTCTATAACTATCCCCAAATTCTGAAACACCTCCTCAATCCCTTTATTTAGCCCAGTAGAACATATCTGGTGAGATTTTTATTTAAAAAAAATAATAATGTGACATATAAACACATAATGTGAAGTAAAAACAATAATCATAGAAGCATGGTCGAAAATCGATGCAGAAACTACAAAAAAAGCTGATTAAATCTACACCAAGACGTTTAAAATTGGTTGTGGATACTAAAAGATATCCTACTGAGTACTAAATTAAGAAAGAAATGCAATATTTAAATCTATCTTGAGATTTTTGTTAAGTGTACGAAGAATTTTGTGGCTTAATTTTTTAGAAGCTTTTTGCTTAATAATTTTTAAAAGAAATATTTATACTATTTTTAAAATTTGATAATGAAACTCCATTAAGAACAAGTTGCAGATATTAAAAATTACAATTCCAATATATTAATTTTTTATTAGTCGAAAACATTAAACTTTATAGGAAATTGCAAGTGTGTGAACACTTTTGTGGTCCACTGTACATATTATAAGAATTTACCGATGGACGAAAAAAGGCCTGATCTTTACCCTACTCTTTTCTGATTTAAGATTTAACTTATCCTGAACTTATCGTCAGTATTCCTTTTACACTGGTTGTAAGATAAATTCTTACCTATTATATTCAAGTTTTATTAAAAAACTGAATTATAAATTGAATGTGGTTAAAAAGTTTTTAATGTTAATTTAACAGGTGTTTTGCCACTTAATATTGTAATTTTTGTCATATGTATATACATATTAGGTTGGGGGAAAAGAAATCCATTATATTTTCCGTAGTTGGCTGTAGTGCCGATATCTCGTGAACTATCAATCAAACAATCTCAATTTATGCTCTTTGTCAATATTACATTTAACACTAAAAAATTAATTTGCTTTTTTTTTTGTTTGGTCCATTCAGTTGTGAGTTATAGGGTGTTAAAAATGGAGTGAGAGCAAAGAGAAAATTCGGTTCTTTTCACAGTTTTTCTTTGATAGAGGAGAAAATGCAAGCCATGTGGCTGAAATTGTGAATGGTGTTTATCGTTCCGATACTTTAACAGCTAATTAAGTGCAATTTTGGTTTCGTCGATTCCGTTCAGGTGTTTTTGATGTTAAAGAGGTACCTCGCATAGGCAGGCCTGTCGTCGAAAATGTCGATAAAATCACAGAAATAATCGAAGTTGACCGGCATGTTAGTAAAACAGTTTTAAATGATTTGCGCAAAGTTGGATTCAAAAAGGAGTTCCATGTTTGGTTGCAACACCAATTAACACCAAAAAACATAATGGATCGAATTTCCATCTGCGAAACCTTGGCCAAACAGAATGAAGTCGACCCATTTCTAAAACTGATGGTGACTGAGGATGAGAAATGGGTCACATACTACAATATTGTGCGAAAACGATCGTGGTCAAAGTGCGGTGAAGCAGCTCAAACAGGACTAACGGCCAGGAAGGTTCTACTGTGTACTTAGTGGGACTGGTAAGGAATTATTTATTATGAGTTCCTTCAATATGGCTAAACACTAAATTCGATTCCGTACTGTTAAAAATTGGACTATTTGAAGCTAGCGATTGACCAGAAATGGACAGAATTGGCCCACAGAAGAGGTGTTGTGCTCCATCAGGACAACGCCAGGCCACACACTTTTGTAGTGACTCGCCAGAACCTCTGGGAGCTTGGTT